>CM050323.1:36410200-36445076 GCA_027475135.1 Bactrocera correcta
TTTTCAGCGACCTTGTGGCAGAAGCTCGTCGCGCAGCTCTAAATGTCTTCCTCTACGCTTAAATAAGAGGTGTGTCAATAAATAACACTACTCTAATCAGTTCTATAAAAATAGCCGTTCAGCGACAGGTTTCAATATTAGCACCTTTTATAAGCTTGATATTTGCATTGACAAGAAGACAAGACATCAATCAAGTTTGAAAAATTATGGCTGTTATTAAGTTATGGACGATTTAACAATTTTGAATATACTCATTGGAAATGTTGAATTAGCCAGAATTGAAAACTAGTTTGACCTAAATATTATGACATTTCAATGACAAAAATATTGAATGCCAGATAAATTAGAAAAGGTTATACATTTCGAGGTTCCCTACTTATTTAACAAAAAAAAAAAAAAAAAAAAACAAAAACAGGAAATGTGAAATGTTTATTATCATTCGAAAGAATATTTTTTGACATTTATTTCTTGAACTTTATCTTACTCGTATCTCTTTCCAATGTTGGCAGCGGCTACGGCTCAGATGGACCATCCTTTGAGTCCAATTTTCGATAACATTTCGACTGGTAACTGGCGAATAACTCACGTAATGTTTTGTTCCAAGGCCTAAATCTAAGGGGAATTGTCCGTATAGACTTTAGACTTTGCTTATTCTCGCAAGAAAAAGTTTAGTGGTATGGTATCACACGATCTTGATGGTCAAACGATCGGTCCAAAACGTGAAATTATCTGATCACCGAAGTGTTTCTTCATTAAATCCATTGATTGATGTGGGAAGTGGCGGTGTCTTGTTGAAACCAAATGTCGCCGGGATAACGAGCTTCAATTTCAGGCATCAAATAATCGGTAATCATGACGCAATAACGGTCGCCATTGACGGTAGCATTCCCACTTACATAATTTTTGAAGAAATATGGAAAAAGTATCTCTACTTCGATGACCCGTTAAAACAGTATTTCTCAAGCTGAGGGAACTAGAAATTTCTTTGTTTGTTTTGTAAGAATCTCTTAGGTAAGTTTAGGTACATAGGCTGATTATTTGTGAGCAGAGAGTCCCAATTGGACTACTCTAGATGCTTGTTCATTGTGATGTCTAGAACTGCTAAGTATGGATCAAAAAGACGTTCAGGTAACAAAACGCGAACCACAAATTCATTGAGGCCGCTAATATATGTTTCAGCCAATTCGGTAGGTTCGTAAAAAGTATGCCAACTGAGATACTTCAGATTAAGGCTGGCGAAAGCTGGACAGTGGAGGAAAAAGTCTGGACGTTTCCAACTCATCTACCTGATTGCAACTTTGACAAGTTACGTCTTCCAAAAACACGCCATAGGTTGAGTGCCGGAAAGCATTATGACGAGGGAACCCCTGCTCGTTTCCATTCTAATGGAATTTGGATGTGGATGCCTTTTCTTGCAAGCTTAACTAGGATTTCGTAAAGCCAAAGCACAACTTTTGTGAGAGACCCCACCGCTTCTCAATAGCTCTTTTATATCAACATACGGTAAATAGTACCTCTATGCCTCTCTCCACAACATTTCCTGCTATCAAGAATGAAGCCCAAGTACTTCACCCTTTCGAAAGCTCCTCAATTAGGGAAGAAGTGTCTCTAGGATTTTATACGTTCCCATAAATAAAACTAGTTCAGCTTTATTTGGAAGACCAATAAGCCGCTTCTGTCCTCCCAGATAAGTACATACGCTATTACCACTAAGTTTCACGATAAAAGAGACAGAGCCCAACCCAGTATATTGCGGCGAATATTTCAGAAATGTACTGACAAAAATAACCGAAGTTATCTGTCTTTATTTTCTAATGGTAATAATGAATGAATAATACTACTACCAATAAGTAGAAAAACCGATCAGTAAATACTCTTAGGAATCAAAACTTTATAGAGTTTGATACTTTTCAGAAGACTTCGGGGGACGGGATGACCTTCAGGGCGTTTAGTGACTTTTGATTTTACCGCTTTCGTCTCATATGGCACGCCATTAGCTAGCTTGTTTCACAGTTTCGAAGTCATATTCATAGACACACGTCCGGTCAACAATAATGATGTGTTTGATGCGCATAGGGTTCTCAAGTTGTCAAGAATATCATTTTGCCACCTCTTCTTTTACCTGGTTTTTATAAATTTACACTTTATTCCCAAAGCAATAACCAAAATATGCTGATTCGTTCGATAAGAGTTGTTGAGATCCTCCGCTATCTCTGTGATGCCAGCGGAATGGTTCTCAAGCACTGTTCCTGCGTGTTATCGTCAATAGCAGAGGTGGATGGGCGGAAGTGGAACTTCTTTGTTGAATAATTTCACTTATCGTAAAAATCGATGTATGCACTTTATGTACTTTCAGAAAGACAATCATATGATAAACACTAATGATTATTTTGATGTGACATTTGGCACAGATATCGTTGACAGTCATATCAAATATCATAAAAATATCTAAAAAAATATTTCGATGAATATATTTTCACACGAAATTTAAATTAAAAAAGTTTTAGTATTTTTTCCCATTTTAAATATATTAGCCATCCAACAATATAAGCTAGACATTACTTTTATTATTTTAATTTTAATTATTTATGAAGTTATAAGTCAAAGTTAAATGAAAACTACACGAGCTTTCGAAATCTATTTCGCCGAATAGTTTAAATATTTTACTATTTAATAAGATTTTATGGTTTTAAAATGTAAAACAGAATGTCAACATGAGGCTTAAACATTATTCGTACAAACATACACATATACAAACTAAATGTGCTGAAATATATGCCGGTTTTAGTATTCGTTTTTATAGCCATTAATAAATATTTAAATATTTTATTTGAATTCCAACTCTTTTTGTGCTGCATTTCTAAAAAATAGTTGTGAAATGAATCATGAAATATGCAAAATAAGTTTTATTAGCCATTCGTTTAGTCGCCTTTGTCAAAGCACGGCATTTTGTCAAACACCTACACGTCAACTCCGATACATTTGTACACACTTATGTTTGTTGAATGCCATTTAATGTCTTAAAGCCAAAGTAGATAAAATCTAATGCGAATGATAAAATCAAGAAGACTAAAGCAAACAAAAAAAGCAAGCGAAATATGCACAAGTCATCAAGCCACAGCAGAAAAGGCAATACGAGATTGGCCAGAATGCAAATAATTGGTGCGGAATTCTGCAGGCGCATAGCGGAATTGTATACAAATTTGGCTGGAAGCGCTTACCTGTTTTCGGCTGCTACGCTTTCCAGTTTTGACGGGATTACGCAATACGCCATTAATGCTTCCGCAAAAAGCTGGAATTCTCGATTACCCATAAGAGTGCTAATGAATACGGATGGAGTAAATGGCTAATTATTTCCTTAATATTTTTGATTTTTATTTGCGTTGAAAAAAATGCAAAATACTTATATAAATTTTTAACAAATCGTTTTGTAATACACACTACTAGAACTAAAGACTAAATTAGATCGATGATGATTCGATTCATGACTGCTAAGTTCAATTCTATCACGCTTCCTCTATCTGTACCTGTATACTGGCAAGTAGGTGTTTCTCAATTTTCCCGGGCTAAAAATTTCGTTCACACTTGTGTCTTCCGGTTTATTGTAGTTGTAGCCACTATTCGAGGGACGTCCGCTCGTGAGGCCACCAGCACTTAAGCTTGCGCTTCCAGCTGTGCCAGAGCTTCCAACACCGCCAGAAATTCCGAAAGCGTTAGAGCCACCGACAGTACCAGAAATTCCAAACCCGTCAGAACCTCCAACTGCACCAGAAAGTCCGAATCCGCTTGAACCTCCGACTCCAGCAGAAGCTTTCAAGCCACCGTTACCAGAGTTGGAGTAAATGACTTCATATCCACCATGAGAACCACTAGAGCTAGCAACATTGACACCACTGGTCCCATCTGTTGAAACCTCCGAACCTCCGACTGCACCTCCAACTGCACCAGAAAGTCCGAATCCGCCTGAACCTCCGAATCCGCTTGAACCTTCGACCCCAGCAGAACTTTCAAACCACCGGTACCAGAGTTGGAGTAAATGACTTCATATCCACCATTAGAACCACTAGTGCTAGGAGCATTGGCACCACCGACCCCATCTGAAGTACCCTGCGCATTCGTCAGTGCTAAACCGCCACTCTGATCTCCATTATTTGTATTGTCATAAATGACTTCGTACCACCATTAGAACCATTGCTGCTAGCTACACTTTCGCTCGCTTCCGTCGGTTCAATGACAGCTGGGCGTTGTGCGACCACTGTGGCTTGACATCGATTGTGGCAGCAGTTGTTGTGCTCAAAGGTTCCTCTGGTGCCGCAGTGGTCGTTGTTGTTGTTGTATAGGCTCTTGTGCTTGTCTCCGGTGTAAAGACAGTATTCGGTTCGGTTGTGCTCTTGCTGGTCTTCTTTGGTCGGCGTGTCGTGACAGCCACATTGGATTTGAAGCCAAGTCCAAAACCGCCACCGCCACCACCGCTACCACCACCAAAAGTGGAAAGTAGACTGGAGATGATACCCAATTTGCCACTTATAATGCCAACAGGTAGTTGAGTGAGACCACCACTTGCCGATGAGCTTGATGAGTAGGAATAGTCACTGCCAGTGGAAGGTGCTGGAAGAAGAATGTTTCATGTGTTAAAAGATTTTGGTTATTTTAGGGTTATAGAGTTTAGGTTTGGCTTGTTCAACTTTTTTAGTTTTATGCTTAAGCTTTTAATTATGCTTTTAGAGAAATATTTCTAATTTTTATGGCATTTTTTCTATCAGATTCTTTGAATATAATGCTAATTGCTACTGTGAACTGTTAACCGCCTGAATAATATATCTTCTCTTGAAGTTTTTGAAGCCTTTAAAGTCTATTTCCAAATCTTATTTTCGCTTTTAACATTTTTGGAACCATATCTTTCTATATTGTGATATTCTGTAAAATTATTGTGACTTTATCTGGAAATCTTTCCTAACTTCTTGCTAGGGAAATTGAAGGTTTTTAAACGGAAATGCTTTTAATTTGCCCCCAAAAATTATTTTATTCAAACTTGGGGTCTCAACTAGCCCTTTCCCCTAAAAATTCGTAGATGTGTTTTTGAGCAGTAGGGTTCTTTGATTTGTTGGGTTTTTATACATGACAAATTTCTTTGAGAATGTGGTTACATTCGGGGGTTCTTTCTATGCAAAAAGTTGATCCTGAGCACAAAAAACTTTCTTCGATTTTTATATATAAAACTCTCCAAGTTGTATCATTTTATTAAATTATTTTATAAGAATTTCAAAAAATATTAAAAGATATCTCGAATCTTAGCAAATTTGTGGTATCCCCATTGTTGATTTTTAAATTTACTGTTACCAATCTAAAAAAAACTAACTAACAACCGATTTCCCTCGACTAATTACAGAATATAGAACCAAAGTTCAGTTAAGATCCACATACTTTTCTTTTCGTTTAAATTAGCCCTCTCCGCTTAAGTCCGCGTTTGCCATGTTCTATTCTAAAAACACATAGTTCGGATTTTTTTTCTCAAAAAATTTCCTTCATTCGATTAGTTAGTCAACTCCACTCACCTCTAGTTGTAAGAGTGAAGAAATTTTTCGACAACAAGAACAGCGGCTTGGCCTCAGCCTGTTGCCAAAGCACCATCGTTGTGCCGAGTAAGAGAGCATAAGTCCAAATTTTGACATGATTTATTACTTAAAAAACTGTATCAAAAAAAAATTTTTTTTTAAAATCCACTACCGCCACTTCCTCACTAAAACAAACGTTTTTCACTTTCACAAACTCTGTCTTAATGAACTCAATGTCTTAGGCGTTCACTTGCCAATTTGGTACTGCCGCTATGCGTTTCCTTATTTAACTACTTAAACCGCGGCACTTGTGCGCAGCTAGAACAAAACCACATTAGCAAAACTGCAGAATTCTTGAGCGCGGACACAAGCACCGAGTGTTGTTTTCAATGAAGACGGTTTAAGGCCAGCGTTCACTTTCGCATTTTGCTTTGCGCATCATTATAGATCGTTGGCAGAAGCGAAACATAAACTAACGCTAAAAAGGTAAACACAGCTTTTTAATCTGTCTCCCGCCTTGCCAAAACTGAAGCTTAGTTGTGTATCTATGTGTATATGAAAGTCTACAAGCCACGCTTTTAAGCGAAGTCAATAATTTTGGTGCGTTTCTTTTGTTTTGTTTTCGCGCAATCCCTTTTCATCTTCTTCGCATACGCAATTAACATAATGCTACTCCTATCGTATCTCAGTTATTGCTCTGCGCACCGTGTGTTTGATACAAATTCACTCTTCCAGCCTTTGCTATTTTTATACACTCGACGTCGCGGCAGCGCAGCTCAATCAGGTTGTTAAGTGCGCGCCTAGCAGACGTCTAGAATTTTTAATGCTTTCCAATAAAAGACAACAAAGCTTTGCTATTATCTTTGATGAGAGTATATTTTTGCAAAACCCCTTTTTTTTTGTTCTTGGCCCCCCCTTTTTCCTTTTTTGGGGGGCCCCAAAAACCTTTCATTTTTTAAAGAAAACCTCAAATTTTAAACCCCCCAAAAATTTTTTGCCCCGAAAAAAATGGGGGCCAAAACCAAATTTTTTGGGGAAACCAAGGGAAAAGTTAAAAACTTTTGAAAGGTGGGAAAAAAAGGTTTCAAAAAAGTTTTTTCCCTTTCCAAAGGGGGGCCCGGTAATTCCAAAAAAAAGAAAGTTAAAAAAAACCCTTTTAATTTTTTTGGTTGGGCCCCAAGGCATTTTTTTTTTTGGGATTTTGGGGTTTTTCCCTTAATAAAAAACCAAAAAAAAAAAAAAAAGGTTTTGGGCTTTTTGTTTTTTTTGGGTTTTTTTCCTTTTTTTTTTTGGGGGGAGACGGTTTTTTTTTGGCCTTTTTTTTCCTTTTTTGTTTTTTTCCCCTTTTTTTTTGTTGTTTTTTTTGGTTTTTTTTTTTTTTTTGGTTTTGGTTTTTTTTTTTGGTTTTTTTTTTTTCCCTTTTTCCCTTAATTCCCCTTTTCCCATAAATCCCAAAAAGTTTTTTAAATGGGGAATTTTTTAGGTATAACCACAAGCGGGCAAAAAAAAGATTGGGTTTTTTAAAAAGGACAAAGGGTTAAACAAAAAACCTGGCCGGGGGGGGGGAACAACCTTTTTTTGGGAAGGTCCCAAAAAAAAACCCAAAAAAAAATTCGCGATCAAAAATCGGGGGGGCCAATCGGGTTTTTTAAAATCAGAACGGGGGAATAGATTTTTTAAAATTTTTTTAAAAAGGGTTTGGGTTGTTTTTAAAAGAAAAAAATTTTTAATTTTTTAAAACCCCCTTAAAAAAACCCTTTCCCCCTAAAACCCTTTGATTTTTTTTACTAATTTCCCGTCCCCCTTTCCATTTTAAAAATTTAAAATTTTAAAAGGAAAAACCCGGAAAACCCCGCCCAAAAAAGTTACCAAAAAAAAGAGGCTTTTTCTTTTGGTTTTTTTTTAAAAAACAAAAAAAAAAAAGGCCCTGTTTTTGTTATACCCGGGTTTTTTAAAAGGACCCGGATTTTTTTTTTTCAAAATTTTTTTTTTTTTTTTTTTTAATTTTTAATTAAATCAAAGCATAAACGAAAAATAGAAAAAACCAGTCCAAAAAATACCTGAAAAAAATCAAAAAAATCCTTTTTTTTGATTGAATCTGGGGTAATTATTTATTGAAAAAAAGGCCCCAAAGTGAAGTATTGCAAAATTCATCCCAATTTGGGAAAAAAACAACAATATTGCGAGAAAATACACTTATTAATATTATTCAATTGCCAATTGAAGTAATTCCCCCTGGGGGGATGGAGTCACCGTTTCTTTCCTCAAACATTTGGTCTTTTGACAATTTTTTTTTTTAAGTTCAGACCCCCCAACACTTTTTTTGGTGAAGTATTTTTCTGATATGCTTTTTATTAATTTGGGTCTCGAAAAGTGCTTTTAAATGGATTTAAAAGAAAGGGGAAAATTTTTCTTCCTTTTTCCCCTGCTTTCCCGCATCCAATCTGTTTTGGGGGCTCCCTTTACGCATTTCTCCAAATGGAGTTTCCCGAGGGAGCTATTATGTTGTTATTCTTTTTATAAATTTTCCATAAGTTTGTTTATAATTTTGTTTGTTTTATCTGTTATTTGCAACGGAAAGATTGTTCCTTTTTCCCTCCCTTTTCCCGCCTCGGATTTGTTGGAAAACCATGAACGAAAGGTTCTAAAAAAAAGGCCCAAATTTTGCACCTGTTCTTTTAAATCTTTCCTGGGGACTTTCTTAACGAAAAATTAGTGGCAAAGAGAAGGGTTATTTGGTTGGGGGTTTCCCCAAACCCGTTTTTAAATAATTTTTAATAAAATCTAACCTTTGATCCACCTACGGGCTTTTAGTTGGGGGTTTTCCGGTTTTGGGTTTTGAAAACATAGACTATTTTCCTCGAATAAAGAAAAAAAACTGTTTTTTTTGTAAATTTCAAGGTTTCCAACCGCGGAATATATCCGATTTTTTAAAAAAAGGTTTGGGTTTAAGATTTTCAAACTTTTTTTGGGTTTTCTTCTTTAAAGAAAGGATTTTTAAATCGAAAAAAAGGCATTTATTTTTCACCATTTTAAATTAGTATTTGGTGGGGTTTTTTATATTAAAAGTAAAATTCAAAAATTATGAGCTGACGAAGGGGAGGGTCTCAAAAATTTTTCCCACGTGACCATACCCATGATTTCAACCCTCCTAGTTATCTGAAACCAAAAAGAAAAAAGATTATTATCTAGAAAAAAGTCGCAATGGCCGGAACTAGGGAAAAGTGGGAAAAAATTTGTTTCACAAAATGCCGACTGCCTGAAAAAAAGTTTTTTTGGATCACTTTTTCTGACTATTTAAAATTTTTTTAAAAATAATAAAAAAAAAAATGGGGAGGGGGCTAGTTCCAACCTTTGAAAAGCCTATAAGAGGACTCTTAAAAATTTAAGTAAATTTTAGTAGAACCGAAAAATTTGTGGGATCGTTCCAAAAAAGTCAGTTTTGAGAAAAACGCGTTTAAAGTTTCACCCCCGGGCCAAAACAGTTTGGATCCGGGTAGAAAAATGCCAATATCTCCGAAAATTTTTAAATTTTTAAAAATCCTCTTGTACACATATTCTTAATAGTTAAACTTTGAAAATAAAAAAAAAATGATTTTTTTTTTTTAATTTCTAGGAGGTTTGCCAATCCCATTGACATATTGTTTTTACTGTTATTTAAAATTAAAGGTTTCTCATTAGTCTTTTTTTGGTTGGTTAGTTCTTAGGCAAATTTTACTAATTGGCACACTACATGTTTTATTAATTATAAAAAGGGTTTTGTTTTCACCGAACTTGATTAACAAAATTAAATCTCCGAAAAAAAATCTAAAACGACAATTCTTACTCCTCCAGCGTTTCTTCACTTGGATTTCAATTATAAATGGCGAAAACCCATTAGTTTTTGTTTAACCCTGTGTTTATGCGTCTTCCAGTTTTTCATATAGGATTACACATTTACACATACATAAGTAAAACGTCCAGCCTTTCCTTCATTTCCAGTTCATGAACTAGTATTTTTATTGCAAAGCTTTTTTGTATCCCTTCGCTCACCATTTCTGCTTTAAACAATGTAATTAGTACCTAAACTGTTAGTATATAAAAAAAATATTATTATGTATGTATTAGTATGAAGTAGATAGAAAATTGCTTGTTTCTTGATTATGGTGCTCTTCTTCGCTTGCTTCGGCTCGCCGTGTAATCCACTTTAGTCCAGTCCAGGCAACGCTTCTTGTTAATAGAGCATTTATGATTTATAAACGCGTAAAAATTATTACCATTGCACCTTGCTGACATTGATTTAGCGCGTCTGACCGGTTTTTTATCCAAGTGGATATATGGATACTTGGATGTAAGTAAAATATAAGCGCATAGTTTTGGGTGGAGTCAAAGGTATGCGCTTTGTTTTCAATGTTAGTGGGATAAATCACTGTGTCGCTTTTGTTTTTTGAACTATGCAATTGACATAGTGTAAAAGCTTACACGAAAGAGGTCGGAGAACTCACATTTTTGGTTTTAGGTCGTCTGAGCGGTTGGGTTGGCAGTCAGTTGAGCGGTTCACGAGTTATTTAGAGTTTGTGCAGTTTGTTCTCTGACATTTTTTGTTTTTTTTTTTTTTTTTTTTTAATTTTTTTCCCCAATTAAATTAAAATATTAATTTGGGGCTTAAATTCCAAAATTTTTAAAAAAGTTCTCGAGATATCAATATGGGAAAAATATGTATACTCGTAAATAGTTTCCCCCCCTGGGAATTTTTTCTCTTACAAATTATTTCCATTTTCCGTAATACAAATAACTTTTGAAGAGAGAGTCTCGTGGATTATAGGGAAAATTCTGTCTTTTCTCCGTCCCCCTTCCTTAGGGGTTAAATTTGCGTTGGGGGACTTTTGAAACCAAATATGGAATCTGTAATTCTTTGATTTGTTTGTGATAAACTTGGGACTCTAAAAAAAAGCCCTTTTTTGCTTCCCCCTTGTTCATTTTGCTTTTTTCAATTTTCCTGCCTTTATCATTTAGGGGAAGCTTTTTTTTGACCTACCAACTTGGGTTTTTTTTTTTCGGAAAATGGGTTTCATTTTCTTTAAATTTGGTTGTAGATTTCCCACAGGCTTTGTTAAAATGCTGGAGTCCTTATTCTTTCCGCGGGCTTAATTGTTTTTCCTTATTTTCAAAAAGGGTTTGACTTGCCAACTTTCTCTTTTTTGGGGCCGGAATTGTTTAGCGGTATAGAGATATTAACCTCGTCGAGTATACCCTATCTTTAGACCGCAGTTCATTTTGGACCCCCCGTATGGATTGGGGATTTTTCTACTAAACTTTTCCCAAATATCTTCTCCATTCACGCTTAAAGGGTATTCTCACCTGGAAGTCCCTACTGAAGCCAACCTTGGGAGTATATATGGTAGTCTAAATTTTTGTAGATTAGTTTCGTTGATTAAATTTTGCAAAGTTTTAACCCTTCCTATTCCAAAGCCAATCTCCCTTTAAATTTTTAAAACAGAAAGTGTGGCCACTTTGGTGGTCTAGGGGCAGTTGGGGTAGGGTATACTTAGCGCATATTCCGACAGACTTAGACGTACCGGTATACAGTGCATACGCTGTTCTCTGAGATCTGTGCAGGACTTCCATATTTTTCCCATATTTTTTCAATTAATTCTATTGACATCTTTTAGAACCTTTGAGTCCACAATGTGGTAAACTCTTTTTGACACCCCCAGATGATTCCAATTTGTTACAATTACTGATGTAATAACTTTCCGGTTATGAGCAGTTCTCTTAGCAACCTAGTCGTCGTTTACTGGTAAACCGTGAACTTTTCTGACACTTTTTAAGGTACTCTGAGACTCTTTTTTTCAGCTGATTTAATTTTTTGAAACAAAGAGGGGATTTCAAACTCCACCACTTTCCAGAAAAAAAACTATTAAAATTTATATCAAATTCAAATCCAAATTTTTTGCAGGTGTTCTGAAATTTTGATAGTATGTTACTCTTTGAGATCATCTTGCAGTGAATCTCAAGTTCTCCTTATTTTCATAAATAGAGTCAGTAGTGATATTATTTTAGGGTTTTTTCTATTACCTAATCTGAGTGCACCATATGTATGTCCAAAAAATATATAAGTATGCGGAAATTTCTTTGCGCTTCGGCTTCACTAAAATAGCATTTATGAGTTCACTGAGCACCAAATGTGTGGAAAACATTTAATATTTTTTCAGTTTAAACAAATGAGCTCCAAACTCTTTTCCATAAACTTCAAAGTGCATTCAACACTTAAACGCGAATGCACGCACGAACACTTTCATACATATGACCAGAAGAGTTAGTTTTCACTAATTCCAACCATATGAGGGACTTTGTACTCGATACAGAACTAGTAGGGGGACTGGGTTTGGGATTCATTTAAGAATAATAAAGGACGTTGTGGTTTGAGGTCGTGTTATTTTTTATAGATGATTTATCTTATGTTTTAAAAAATGTTTCCTGTGAATTGTGGATAAGAAGAGACCTTAAAAACCAGTTCTGGAAAAAATTTTCAAAAAAACTTTGTTTTTTAAATATTTTAATTTTCTTTTAAATTTATCTGATAAAAACAGTTTTTGCAGGGGGTTTTTTTGTTTTAATAATAACTTCTTCGATTCCAATTCTCTGCTCCCTCGTCAAACAGTTTTTATTTAAAACTTGGTCGAATTTTGGTAAAAAGGTTTTGGGAGGTCGATTCAAAGGGATCTCACTTGACCCGCTAAAAACACCACGGAACACGTTTTAACTAAAAGGTTATTTAAAAAGTTTTTGTCCAAAGGAGAATTTTTTAAAAGCAAAGAAACGGAACACAATTACGCAGGGGAATGTTACCGAAGGGATGGATTAAAAGGAAGTGCCAGTTTTCAAAAAATTGAAAACCCGCTCGATTCCTACTCTAACCTTGAAAAACAAAAATTTTTAAAAGGAAAATTTAAATTTTTAAACTCTATCCCCCCTAAATTAAAGGGTTATTTTTGGAAAATCGTCAAAAGGGGCAGTGCAATAAGAATTTTTCTCTTATGTTTTACTATATATTTTTTTTGTTTTCCAATTTTCTTAAAAAATTTTTTCCAGTATCCCCAAATTTTTCCTAGATCACTAGTTCATCCCCATGCCCCTCATTGTTTTGCCGTGCTTTCGCGTCGGTCACGTTCATTCATACACACTTACATCTATGTTTATGAAATAATTTGTGATAGGAGAAAAAGTTATAAACATTTTTATCTTAAAGCTCTACACTTGAACAAAGTTTGAAAACACATTTGTGGCAATGCGGCACCTATTTCCACTGCATCGAGATATTTTTGTGTGTGAATGCGTATGGGGTGTCTGTACATGCCGATTACCCTGCCGGGGAAAGTCTTTTGATTCAGTCATATATACGGACCCTTTTTAGGAAGTTTTTCACAACCCCCCTTTTATAATTCAAATTTCAAAATTTTTTTTTTTATGGCTTAAAGGGCCCTTTTTAAGACAAAAGTTAGGATTAGTTAGATGAATTTTAGGTAAGTTTTTTGGATAAAATTTTGTTTGGAGTCCCAAAAAAATTTTAAAATTTTGATCGTTGAAAAATTTCCCAAAAAAAACCCTTTTTGAAAACCTTTTTTTCTTTTGGGTTTTTGTCCCAAATGAAAAAATATCCGGGGAAACAAACCGCGATGGGGACCCAATCGCGTATGATAACCGATATTTGGCCAAAAATTTGGATGGGCTGGGACTTTTTTACAAAGGGCCAAACACATTTTAATCAAGGGAAATTTAGGGAAATTGGGAACGAAAATTTTCTTTCACAGGAACAAATTCAGATACCCCAAACCAAAAATTTTTTTTATTTATTAAAGTTTGGGTAGGCCTTAAGAAAACCCCTTATTTCCGTTTTTGGATTCAAAAGGCTCAAGTTTAGACAACCCGGCCCCTTTGTTTTTCTAAAAAAAAATTTCCGAATATTTCCCAAAAAAAATTTAAGTTCGTGTTTTTTTTTTAAAAATACGGAGTGAAATGGATTATTTTGTAGCGTAAGTTTTTATTACTTTGTATCTTCCCCAGTTTTCAATAGAGCCCAAAAAGACATTCCCCATACCTAGTTATTTCGCTTGGAAAATGCTGGCTGAGTTAAATTTCGGTAAAGCAGAAATTAAAAATCATTTGAGATACCAAATGTTGCCGCAGTATTTAGTCAAGTGATCCAATGTTTATAACCTTTCCAGCTTCAACTTTAAATACCTTTATTTTTAAAGCAGGCTCTGTTTTGGTAAAAACCGATGTGATTCTTACAGGAGCATATTAATTATTAGTCAGCCCCCTTGAGATTTGTGTTGTAGTTTATTTAGATACAAAAAAATTTTTTAGTGATTTAAATTCCCCTTAGATTTTTGGAGGATTGAAGGTTTTTTTTTTTCCGGGGGTAATTTTCTGACAAAAGGGGAAAGGTAAACATTTAAATTATTTCTGCCCATTTTTTTTCCAACTTTAAAAATTTATAAATATTTAAAAAAAGATTCCAGGAGCAAAAAATCTGACCCCCCTTAAAGGTTATTTTTTTTATTTTTGAAATTTTTTTCTTTAAAATTTTAAAACTTCGGGCCAAAGATGAAAATTATGTTCCCGTTGAAACTTAAACTTATTAACCCAGTTTAGGACTGCTTTATACCAATTAATTTTGACACTCACCCAAAAAGGGAGGCCACGGAGCAGGGAAAAAAAAACGTTGCCCAAATTAGGCGAATTATTTTTTAAAACTTTTTATTATTTTTTTTATACTTCGGTTTCACAATTTTGGGGCTGAAAAAGGTTCAGTTTACTCTGTTCCTGCAGGTAAATCTTGCAATCAGTTCATGGGTGGCCGCCCAAAGCTGTGATCCCCTTTTTTTTGTTTTACTAAGCTCAAGGCAATGCCCATGGCGTTCGCTGGAATGCATACAGTTTGTAAGTGTATTAGTCACATATTTTGTTCGTGACATTTTTCTTGTTGCTGTTGCTGTTCTATGCGTAGTGCTTTCTTTCAACGCAGTGATGCGTAAATATGAACTTTTATGCCGAGCACGCACCACTTCCATTCATTCACACATGCGCCCCAAAAACCCTTTGCTCCACATACGCTTGTATGTGTGTGTGCGAACATATATAAATATATATGTATTTTCTCGGGGGGCACACTCGTGTGCAATGTGCGAAAAAAGTCACAGAACTGCAAGTGCAGTTTTTTAGTTTTTGTTGTTGCTGGTTGGTGTGGTGGTGTGTATAAGTGCGCTTTAGTGGTATTAAGATTATTTATTCCTGTGTGTGGTGGCGTTAGTGCACTTGCAACATGGCTACTTAACTGAATTTCAAAGGGCAATGTTGGTGTCAAAACTGTATAGAAAAAAGTTTAAAAAAACTCAAAATTTGTTTGTGCAAAAGAAGTTTGCAAACACATGAAAAATATAATGCCGCACGCTGCACCCCAGGGTTTTATTTTCAATGCGCTTTAAAATAATTTTGATAAGTCAAAAGGTGCGAAAGTCATAAAACCGCAAAACTTAGTTATACATGTTTGTACATATATATTTTATTATATATCATATTAAAATATATGAATTTCCAGCAAAATGCAATTCGAACTATACTCACCACACTAAAAATACAGGAGTTTGCTGTGCGCGGCTGCGCATTTAAAATGCATGGCTGCCTCAGCGATGGCCATTTTGGCGTATTCCAATCGCAACAGAGTGGCTCTTCTGCGTGCGTTCAATTGAATTAAAATGTTCGCACATATCATAGCGTCAATGTTGTCGTTTTCACTTTGTTTCAAGTGCTTGCTTTGGGTTTGAGCAAAACTTTTCAACGACTGCGCTATCACCTACAAAACGCGGCATATCAATAGTTTGGGAAAAAGAGCGCGAAAATATTATTCTAACTTTGTTCGCACTAAATAAGTGTGAGGGGAGATTTTTAATGGCTCTAAGGGAAGAGAAAAAAATATAAATTTTGTCTATATTTTACGCTAGATGACTCGGAGGATTATGTGTATACAACCAAAATAAAGGAAAGGACGTTGAAAGTTCAAAAGCAATTGAACCGAAGCCATTTTCGTCCAGAGATGGAAATCTAATAGAAAAACTTATATCTCGGTTTTTTGGAACTAGCAATGTTTGCGACGCATAACTCACGAACGACTTAAAAGAAACGACAATCAATCAAGCACGTGTTAGCGCTTGAAATAGCTTTCCAAAGGTATAGCATGACCCGATGCGACGAATAAAACTAGAACTACGCGTTTTAGCGCCAACTAGCGAAAATACCGCAAGACTTTTTTGACAATCTATTATTTTATATATGAAGAAATAAAGTTTACTAAAAAGTTGTTTTCTTTTTTTTAAAAATTTTACAAATTTTTTTTAATAAAAAAAAAAAAAAATAAAAAAAAATTGGCCCATTTGGGATTAGCCGGGATAGTTGTAAATTAATTAAAGTTTTGTTGTAGGAAAAAAAATGGCGAACTTCCAAAAAATGACGCTTTGACTCAAAAAAAAAAAAAAACCCATTATTTTACATAATTGATCGTGTTAAATTTTTTTCGTGTATTTTTTCGAGAAGTTCATTCCAAACCAAAAATTAAAAAAAAGGGCCCAAAGTCAATTTCTACAAAAGTTTTGGCTATTTGAAAATAAAAAAGCCATTTTTTTGAAAAATTCATAACTCTTTTGAAGTTGGACAAAAAATTTTTAAAAAAAATTTTCAAAAATTTTTTTAAAGGGTAGAAAAGGATGGATAAGTTTCAGCAAAATCTCAAGGGGTCGGGTTCAAAAGTGGGCATTTGGTATGGAATACCCCATATTCATCGTTAATTCGATATATGAAGGTAAAAGGGAAATTATTATTCGATTTCCGAAATCGCTTCTTCTATGATTGTTCTCTAAAAGTCTGCATATTTTCAACAGTTCCTATATTCTTCGGGAGACTGCTGAATAATGACATATTTTAACTTAAAGGGAAAGGGAAAGGGTACATATGTATAAAATGAAAATGTGCTATCGTTATTTTCATGACGTTTGTCATATTGAAAACCTTCTATTAGTCTGTGAGTCTGCACATTATGTAACCAATGTTCTTAAAGAACTTTGGAGATTTTTCGACCAAGTTCTAGTATCGAACATAATTATGTTAGTTCCTATAAATTTTTTGGAAAACTAAATTCGATTGATTTTTAGACTTCTGTGTAGCTAAATAGTATGTTTTTGCTTTGATTATCATCTTACAATGAAATTATGTCTAATCATGAATTGAAACGGATGGTTAGTATGGTTTTAGGAGTTCTCCTCCTATTAAGTTTTGCGTTATATAATAAATATATTATAATTAATATACTTAATCCAACTACTAATGCCTTTTTTTAGATATTTAGTAATCTCTATAAGTAGGAAACGAGAATTAAAGAAAAAAATACACATTTTTTTGCGAGTTTTGTACACGTCAGTGGTACTATTGTACATACCCTTTACTTTTATTTCTTATTTTGTGTTTTTGTAGTTTTTAGAATTTAAAGAGTTTTACAACACTTTATAAAGTCAACAAAAATAATAATTCATGTCATTGGCTCCTCTTGACATTCTAAATTGAAATGTTTGCATTTTTCCTATTGGAAACATTATTAGAATTCACACTCGCTTGGGAAATATATAACGACTGGGTAATATTTCAGTTATTCTTTCAGAAAGTGTTACATATTAACTTTTATGAAATTGCAGTCAAATGAATACAAAAATTGTGAATCTTCAAGCCAGTGCCCAGAAGAATGCTCAAATAAAAAACATAAATGAATTTTGAATTTGTTTTAAAGATTTTAATAATGCAACTGCTAACCGAATCTTTAAATAAAGATAAATATGTAAATTGTTTTCTAAATTGAATTCTGGACTTTTAAGATGCTGTTAGCGTAATATAAAGGAATTTCGGTTTCGATAACCTAATATCAATAACCATCTTATGTAATACTAAAGAATTCAAAATGGTGTATTCAGAATATCATTTAAAGCTTTTAATCTTAACTTATTTATCGGTTAATATACTTGTACATTGCCTTGAAAATCACAATCTCTGCTGGAGAATTCAAGTATAGTCCGAGGTCTCTCTGCCAATAAGTGCTGTGCAAAGGGGTTGAAAATTAAAAAAAAAAATGTAATTACCTTAGGGCTTTGAGATTGACTCAAGACCTCACCTTAAGATCTGTGGTAAAATGTTTGGAAGAG
This sequence comes from Bactrocera correcta, assembly GCA_027475135.1. NCBI lineage: Eukaryota > Metazoa > Arthropoda > Insecta > Diptera > Tephritidae > Bactrocera > Bactrocera correcta. The sequence continues at coordinate 36,427,983 of CM050323.1, forward strand.
TTCCATATTCAAGACTTGGGTGCTAATTTTTTGCTTTTATTCCTCTTTTCTTCAAGAACATACATCTCCAAAACAGTCCGAAGTATTAAATGAAGGTAATCAGGCGAACTGAGGATCGCACAGTTGCAATCGGAAGTTGTATTTATCTACTTATTACAACTAGCTAGCACAGATTCTGCTGGAAAGCGTTTCTTAACCCAAATACCAGCAGAAACTAAGGGAAGAGAGTACAAGTTGAGTGCGTAAGAGCTGAGAGAGCTGGAAGAGCTGCGAGTTGCTGCTAGTGAAATTTCTACTACAGTCTTCAAGAGCCCATGAAGTTAAGCGATGCCACTTGGAAAGTTCGAACGATTTCAGTTCTTTCACAAGCTGTATTTTGTGTGCTTTAAATTTAAGATCTCGACGTAAAATTAGCCAAATCGTTCCATACGACGCACATAGGAGCATTTGCTCTCAAAAATCGGACCAAATTATTTAAAGTGATTTTATGAATGAAAATGAATAAAAATGCATGACTGAACATAATAATGTAATACATAAAAATTAAACGAGTAAGGAAGGGCTAATATCGGGTGCAACCGAAAATCTTATATTTAATATATGTGAGTAGAGGGTAGTATCGACCAGATTTGATCTATTTTTGCTCATTCCACAGACTACTAATACGCCACATACTCAAAAAATGTTCGCTGGGTTTCATTAAGGTACCTTATGGACAATCACCAATCATATGGAGCAAGGTCAGGTGGATGTTCGAAAATCTTGGTAACAGTTATATGGGGGGCAGGGTCAAGTTTCCGCCCAATTATATCTATTTTATTTGCAAAAATACATTGATATGAATAAAACATGTTCTGTTTCATTGAGTTGGCCCAAACATTGGCGGATGTATTCAGCATAAAGTCACCTATAAGTTCGAAAATCATTATATTAGGTATATGGGGGCTCAGGGAAATATTGGCCTAATCAACCCAATTTTGATATGCAGTAATACCATTGTCAGGAAAGGATTCTGTCTGAATTTCTACTCGTATTGTATATCTCACATAATGAGCGATATTTGCGATCAAAAGTCAGCTATAGATACAGGGGTCTACATATTCGGTACCTAAGGGCTTGAACGAAAAAACAAAATAATACATTAACTAGATTAATTTTTATATTATTAATATTACATACATACCATCTTGTCCAGAATTCATAAAAAATATTTTCTAGTATACATTTCACGCAATACAAAAAACCACTTGCAAGTTCGAGAACAATGGAGAGTATCGCGAATAAGGACGTGTGTGCTGAACGAAGACTAGGTTCCGACTACTTGTGTGGCAATATAGCGGGCTGAAGATTAATAATTTAATCGGTTCATTGTAATATGGTTACTTAGGTACTAAAAAAATTAATTTTGTGTAGCATTTGTAATTCTCACTTTTGGCCCGTTTTTGAAGGAAAATGCTCCTATGTGCGTCGGTTCGAGTTGCTGCGAACGGCACCAAATCGACTCTACAGTCGAATATTATTCGGAAATGAATGCTGGGTCTCAAGATGGGTGATAGTTTGTGAATAGTATGCTCAGTAGGCCTATTATGTTGACCAAAGGTTGATCGAAGCGCGCTAAACACATTCTTTACAGAACGTGAATTTTTGAAATAACGTTGAACGTTTTGTGAGTGTCCTTCTGGCGTAAGTCTCTCCATGATGAAATTCCAAACAATACTGAACCAAAATAGCATAACAGCTTTGCACGACCGATATGTGATCTGTCAAAAAACACTATTGAAAAAAGTACCTCCTTTTGGATATACTACATACACAAAAATTATTCGAGAGTGGCAGATGGCCTTGTTTATTTTTGAACCAAACATGTGTCTTCTTAATGTGACTTATTAAATAAAATTGAATACAATAACGCCGTTATGTTTTATAAGCGTCGAAAATTTAAGTTTTTAAAATATATTTTTCTATACAAAATATGTATGTATATATTTGATGTTTTTGTAAATTTGAAAGAAGTAGATTTCTAGTAAACTTTTTGTCCGGAATAAATGTACCGAGTAATATTTCACGCGAAGCCCTCAACTACCTAAACGGTAACATGATTTCCGCCTTCGAAATTCAAGCGTTTCTGTACACACCAATGCATATACACACTCGTACATCGCTCCGCAACAATAAAGGCATAAAGCACACTTGCGCCAGCGGCTCAATGCGGAAGTATGTACAAAATGTATGTTTGATTGTTTCGCCGTAAAACGTTTCTCTTGTAAATTTATGATTTTCAATAAAATGCCAATAATATTTTTTTACGCTAATGCGACAATGCAAAGCAAATGTCAGAGACATAAATAAACGATGTCATGCGAAATGCAAATACAAGAGAGGCAAGAACAATTTGAAAATGCCAAAAGGCGACAGCAGTCATTTGCGAATAAACATGGACAGCTCCAGTAATGATAAGCAAAGCGAGTAGAAAAAAATTACAAAAAAAAAGTTGAAAAATGCTGGAGAAGAGATAAAAAAATCTGCAGCGAAGATAAATAAAATAATATAAACAGAACATTTGGCAACACATGTCGCTGATTGTCAGAGAATTTAGAAAAGGGTACAAGAGCCGGCGTTTACCTCTGCCGAAAGCCAATAAATTAGGCATAATATGAGACTGTTGAATGGCAAGTAGACGCTGTTGTTGTAATAAAAAAGCGCTCCTTGTATAAAGTGACTGAGGGCAATTGCTATAAATTGTCAAATTATGTTTTTCTAACGCGAATTTTTGCTTTACAAGAATTTTTTGTGTATGCACTTGTTGTTGTTGTTGTTGCTTTTTCACTTGCGCCTGTAAGCCTTTTTTCTGTCTTTTTTTTTGTTTACTCCGCTTCTTCGTTTGCTTTATCACTTGATGATACCGACTGCCGAGTATTAGCAGCGCATCACGTAGCCCGTAAGCGGGGCGCGTGTTCTTGCTTGTGTACCGTGATTTATGTGGCAAAGCGGCCGTAGCGGCGCAAGCTTACTAGCACTATATAAGTACATATGTATGTATGTAGGTATATAGATGTCACGCTGTATGTGCACACTAATATCAGGCAGCGTGCGACTAAAAATTTGCGAAAAAAATAACGCTAAGCGGCAAAGGGCACACAAACGATTTGACACTACTTTTGTAGCCCGCTTTTTTTCACAAAATCCCTCTCGCGGCGCCACATACATAGATGCGCTTACAGCTTGCTCTACTTTTACCTTTTCGCCAACAACACAGCTTTGAGATTTTTTTTTTCAAGTTTTTGTTTTTGTTTTCGTCGATTTATGTGTCTGTGAGAAATTATTCGGCGGTAGTATGATTTATAGGCGTCATACAAGGGGCTGTGTTTAATCGGATGCCACGTACGACCACTGATTTTCGCGGTGTGTATATGTGTGTGTAAGCGGCGTTGGTTGGTCCGCACATAAAGTTTTTGAATTTTGTTGTTTCAATGCAATTCTAGTTGAGTGCCTCCAATAGATAAGCGGTAGGCTGGCAATTTTTTCCTCAACAAATGTGTCAACGCAACGTCAGTGGTGCATCAAGGCACACGCACACACACACGCCAAAGTTTTATGGCGAAAAATTGCTTTTTAGGTCACCGGTACCTTTACTGCGGGTCGTAGGAGTTGACTTTTGGTTGCAATTTTTACCACTTTTTGGGTTTAGTGTAGTTCAAGGTATTTAAGATAGCGTTTGGTGTTGCTAAAGCTCTAAAAGAGCTTTCCGTTGGTGGTCATAAAAGTTTTTACAAACTTTTCCTTTTTAAGAGAAAAATTTTGTTTTAGTGCTTCTTAGGGTACTGAAACTATCGTTGAGGGTTTCGAAAGCTTTAAAAAAGCTTTTTAAAGGTTTTGGCTTTTTAATGAACTTTTCAAAGAAATAAATTATTTCAAGTTAAAATTTTGCCAAATATGGTTACGTGTTACAATATAATATCGAAAACTTCTTAAGTGCGAATTTAAATACCAAAATTTTCCACATGAATGTAAAATTAAAAATCATATTCGATTATATCGAAAAACATGAAACATCTAACTCTTTTTCGTAATTTTTAGAGAACGATGGCAACCCTTAATAGATTTTAATTCAATTATAGTGATAATTAATTCAATAAAAATGATAATGTACATAGAAAAAGACTGCCACAAATAAACAAAGATAAATATAAATATTTGAGATAAATTTTTTTAAGAGTTGCCACCTGCTTATAGTTTTTTTTCAATAAAAGTGATAAGAGCAGACAGAATGAACTCCAAACTTAAAAAATGTATGAAAGTTAAAATTTAATTTTTTAAAAAGTTGCCACTTGATTCATATTTTTTCTCATTAAATTTATAAATTACAATTTTTAAGAGTTGACAACAGACAGTATATTTCTCACTTAAAAATGTACGAAAGCTCAAAATGAATTTTTCTTAAAAGGTTGCCACTTGGTTACTATTTTTTTGCAATAAATATTTAAAAGAAACTAATATTATAATTAGTAACAGAGGCAACATGTTTATGAACTTTAAGAAAACTCCAATTTGAACTTTTTTTGGAAAAGGTTGCCACTTGGTTATTGTTATTTGATTTAATTAAAAATGTAATAGAAATGAAATTTTATATTTTAATATGGGGTGCAAGCAAAAAATAATTTTTGTGAGTTTGTGATGGATTTTTTTTATGAGTTGCCTGTTTCAAAAGTTTCTTCTAATAAAACAAATAAAAGTGATAACATAAGTCATTAAAGATTTCAAACATAAAAAATTTGTGAAAGTTCAAATTGATTTTAAAAGGTTGCCACTTGGTTAATATTTTCTTCATTTAATATACATGCGAAAGAAATTAATATTATAATAACTAACAGCAGCATCACGTTTGAGAGCTTTAAGAAAACTCAAATTAGAAAATTTTTTGAAAAAGGATGCCACTTGGTTGTTTGTTTTTTGTTTAATTAAAATAATAATTTAAATGAAATCTTATATTGTGAAATCAATTTTAAAATTTACTGTTCTAAAAAAAAATATTTTTGATGTTTTTGCTTCTAGGGGTTGCCAACTATTGAAAAATGAAATTCAAAAAATTAAAATTAAATTATTGAACACATAAAAATAAGTATATCAAACTCGACTTCTTAATGCTTAATACTAAAAGATTCTTATATTAAACTATATACCATATATTCAAAAAGCATGCATTTGAAAATATTTTCTCATATGGTTGCCACATGTTTAAACCTTTTATTGATATTTGTAAATGAAGCAATGCATTATTTCGATTGATGTTTGGAGGAAACAAAACAAATTTAAACTTTTAATATCTACAATATTTCTGAAAATAAGTGGCAACTTTGTGAAAAAATTATTTAATTAAAAAAATCATTAAAATAAAGATAAATGCATTAAGGCTATTATTATTATTACTTTTGCTTTTGGAAAACAAAAATTAATTCTGTTTCACTTAGTGCAACTACAATCAGCTGTTATACATATATAATAATAATAACATATAATTTTGTCAAGTTCGAATTTGAACAGCTGTTTCGAAGTGCCAATTCTTTTATCAATATCTACAGCAGCTGGTTTCAGTACAATTTATCTTATATATAAAAATGAATCGCAAAATGTGTTGGTAAGCGCAGAACTCAAAAACGCCTGGACCAATTTTGCCAATTCTTTTTTGAAAATGTTCGGTGAGGCTCAAGGATGGTTTTTACGGCAAGAAAAATTCGAATAATTGCCGGGAACCACCTAAAAATAGCCTTTTCTTTTTTCCATACAAACGAATGAATGTTTGTTTATTAGTAACGCTAAGGGAACGACTGAACCAATCTTGATGAAATTTTCAAAGAATGTTCTGTGTGGATCGGTAAAGGTTTAGAAATAAAAAACCGTATGCTTTTCGTGAGGAAAAGTCGGAAAATTGGACAATTCCAAAAAGTTAATTTTTTCCATACAAGCTTTTTTTTTTTTACTTTTTTTTTGTTTTGTTTTTCAATTATTTGAATCGTTCAAATTTGTCGTTCGCTTCAAAAATTTTTGAAAATTATTCAGTGAAAATGTTATGTGTGTTGCACACAAAGTGATCAATTACAGATTGAAATTTGTTACGATGCCACGAAGAGGTCGCGCTAATATTGGTCGGCGTTCTTTTTGGCATCAACAGACATTAGCAGCCCAAGGCACATGACCGAGTACTCCCAGGATGCAATGGTATACGTCCGGTGTTATGGATCGCGGTCAATCAGAAAGCGATCGTCACGATGTCACAGCAAGACTTTTCAAGCAACAGCTTCGATGGACCTTATCTTGAAGCAACGTATGTATATTTGGCGCTGTTAGATGCAAGATGTACTGTGTTGAGTGGCTAAAAGAGGTTTGCCGCACGCACACATTCTTCTTTGGATGGTGGTTAAACCGGATCAAATTGATGAAATCATTCAATCATGCGGAAATTCCTGATGCAAAAAAAAATCCAGTGTTATACGAAGTGATGAACAACAATCCAACTTCGGTTTGTACGTCTGACAATAAATGCACGAAACAGTATCCACGTGCTTTTTTTCGGAAACACAAACTAGAGATGATAGATATCCACTCTATCGGCGTCGCTCACGAGACAACAATGGCAGAGCATTCAGCATTCAATTTAGAAGAGTGAATATCGAAGTTGACAACACATGAATCGTACTATATTAACCATTATTGTCTAATCCAAATTCAAAACTCAAACAAAGGAAGCAAGATGGCTGTTATTGGTCTTGAACGATACAGTCGATACGTGAACTGCATTAAACCACTTTGTAGGATATTTATTTTTGCAATTCATTTACGTTTTCCGTTTTGGAGAATGGCCAAAGAGTGTATTTCAATTCAGGGTACAGCCAGAGGTAACACCGCCAGCAACCAAATTAATATGTATTTACGAGTTTTTTCTCAACTTTTATGAGTGAACTTTTGTTCTATTCGGAGATACCATACATGGAATGCATCATTGAAGAAATTGTTGCGCAGAAGACAAGGTCAACCAGTAGATTGACATCCAGGTGTCTTATCAACTAATGCATTAGGAAGAGTTTACACAATCCACAAAACGACGATTGTTTCTACCTTCGGTTGCTATTGATTAATGTATGGTACGGTGTGTAAAAGTTTTGGAGAAGTAAGCCAGCAATCACAATTGCTAGAACATGTTAATCACTGGAATGAAAATTAAGTTCGCACACTTTTCGCGATAATTATTTCGACATATCAGCCTTCAAATCCGCGTCAATTATGGGATACGAACAAAAATGAAATTGCCGAAGACATTTTACATCGTCTTCGCAAAAAATTGGAAATGGGTCAATTCAGGTTGATACTTCCGGTGGTTCGATATCAATTCCATCCGCCGTTCATCAATTCACGAAAGATTAACTCATCACGAATGTTCGCCAAACTATCGTGGCCAAATTATCGTAACTACGCAATGTTAGCTACCAAAAATGCCAATGTTGTTGACTTAAACTGGAAGATTCAAAGTTAAATTCCGGGAGACTTGCACTCATACAAATCGATCGATCGTCTTGACAATAAATACGACATGAATTATCCAGTGGAATTTCTAACTTCTTTGGAGAGTCTTGGTATGACACCATATCATTTGCGTCTCAAAGTTGGGTTTTTCGTTATTATATTTCGCAATCTTCATACGCCGAAATGTAATAGAACCCGACTGATTGTGACGCAGCTATAGTATACAAGGGGGCAGAATGCTTGATTCTACGAACTCCTTTGAGTTCTAACGATTTCCCTTTTCAGTTCAAACGTATTCCGTTTCCAGTGGAAAATGCATTTGAGATGAGAACCAACAGGACCTAAAGATAGTCGCATAGTGTGAGGCATAAATTTGGAAAAGCTGTGTTTTTCACACTGCCAGATATTTGTGGCATGCTCACGAGTTGGAAAACCATCTTTTCTGTATACTGGAACAGATATCAAAAAAATGTTGTTCACATTGAAAAAAAAAAAAATTAAATGATAAATTTGACTTTCTTTTCATTGCAAATACACGCAGGACAACGGGTGCGGGGTCAGCTAGTTTCAAATAATTCTTTATACAACTAATGGTTATTATACTTCCCTCCAGCTATCAAAACTGTGCATTAACTATACTCCTTAACTTTACTCAAGTGCTTTTTCCGGTATAAGGTTTTATCGAAATCGCACGTGCTCGTTAATAAATTATAAGACAAATTATTTCCATAGAAATAAATACAAATAACGGAAGCACTCCAAATGCATTGGCATTGTATTGGGTAAATAACAAATATTGACTCCACCTGATACGCGCCACATTAATCTTTCTCTCATACTTGTAAGATTTCGGTTTTATTGTCACTTTTGAAATTGGGAGACTGGCATTTTAGCGTTGTAATATTAGTATTTTGGTAGATTTTTAAAAATAAGGAGGTAACTCACGATAACTGTTAGAATTAAGTTTACTTGTTTTCACTAAAACCTTTTTTTCCTTCAAAAAATTTAACTTTGTTATCTTAAAAAGTTGGTTTCAGAGATCTTACTAATCGCCGAGTACTCATAAATATCGTCGAATAAGTCTTTCATGCATTTAAAGATATTTTTTTTAACTATAGAAACCTCTTCCGATATCAGGAAATACAACTTTTAGGAAATCATATGAAAAGTCCACTTACCAAAGTAAAACAATACATTTTTTTTATCAAAATTCTAAAAAATTTCTTCCCAGTGAGCATTCGTTTGAAGGGGCCAGATCTGGAAAATACGGTGGATGCAGAAGCAATTCCAAGTACAAACGTTCTTTAATTGATGCAATAAAGCTATGTAGTAGGTTTGTTGAGGGTCCTTCTTTTTTAAAAGCAGTTAATAAAAATTATTCCATGTGCATCCCAAAATACAGACGTCATAACCTTGCCAGCCGACTGTTGCATTTTTCCACGCTTTGCATCGGAGGTGAGTCATCGTGTGCAGTCCACTCGGATGAATGTCTATTAGACTTCGGAATGAAATAGTGGAGCGATGTTCCATCCATTTTCATATACCGATGCAAAAACTCAAGTTTATTGCGCTTCAACATATCCAAACATTGCTCCGAATCATCAACTCGTCGTTGCTCTATCTTGAACGTTGTCTCTTTAGGGTTATCCTAAATTATTTAGTGAAATTTTTTTGTTATCTTCGTCGATGGCAACCTCTTTTGGGAGTCCACTGTGTTCACCATCTTCGGTACTTATTTTACCGCGTCTGAACTTAGCATACCAGTCCTTGATGGTTGATTTACCTGGCGCAATGCCTGGAGAATTGTCACCAAGCCAAGCTTTTGATTCAAATATATTTTTTCAGTTCAAAAAGAACTATTTTATCAACTCTCCAAATATCTTTTTATCCATAAACTAACTAAAAAACATATGGATTTAATTCTAGTTTCGCCATCTATGTGCTGTTAACATGTTAGGCTTCTACCGGGTTTATAGAAAAACTTAGGGGCAGAATATCAAAGAGGCCCTGAATGGGGCTATCTGCCACCATCATCCACTTTATGGAAGATCTTGGGAAAAGAGCCTGATTTGCGGGCTTACAAAGTCCTACTCGTGTAAGAATGGAAAACAACCGATCATCAAACGTGTCGCATCTTCTTTGAGTATACTCAAGGCGAGATTGCCGCTGATTGGTTCATATTCCTTTTATGTGAAAGATCTTGGTTTAAACAAGACTGGTCCTTATCCCTTGCAGCCAATAAAACAATAAATTTATTGAAGGAAATTTCTGGTAACACCGCAGGACTCAGTTTTGTGACACCTTGAGAGAGAGAGTTATTGCTGACATTAACTAGAATAAATCTTTGAAAATTTGCAATATGGGATGCTGGGAAACTAGAAGAGATACTGTTCAGAATTTATAACAAATAATTCCGCACTTTATTTCATAACAAATAATAATAGCAGATTTACCGATATTTCTGGTAGAAAGTATTAAGTCACAAGCAACTCTGTAGGGATGTCTTTGCGGTGAAGCTTTGTGGTTCTGAAGCTTTTCGTTCAAGATTTCACAGAGAAAGTTTGTTTGAGAGCACTTCCAGGCGTCGTCAGCATTACATTACATGACGGGTGGGCGTGATCATTATCTGATTTCAGCTATTTCCCCACAGAATCATGAAGTAAAACACCTCTCAATAAACAACATTTATATACTTTTTTTTACTAGTTTAAGGTATGGGAAGTCAGCTACAAATGTTTCTAAACAGGGTTTTACAACACAACGCAGCAACTGACACTACTTAAGTGAGGCCAGTGGCAACATAATTCTATTACAACACACTTTCACATTATTTGCGTATTTCAGCAAATGTTTCACATGCTTTATGCATACATTGAAGTTTGCACAACGTATGTACATATGTATGTGTTGCTGTGTTTGTTAAGCTTATATGTGAATGGGTACGGCGACTGCAATGACATGCACAACTCCTACTTATGATTTATTGTTTCCACCATTTTATTGTAACCAAAATACGAACCTAAATTGAGTTGTCAATCAAATGACATGACTGCCAATGACAGCAAGAAGGCTAACTGTAGGGAGATGGAGCGGAGATGACGCCGTTGAGTAGCTCATCTCAACTCGTAGAGGAAGAGACAGAGAGAGAGGAGCAATAGCGAGAGTGTGGCAGGTCTGGAGCAAAAGCTCAGCTAAGTTGGCGACTTGCATAAATTTATGGTGAATGAGTGAGTAATATACACACAAACACACACACACACACTATATTTAAGTAGATACAGTTATGAGCTCGTAATTTCACTTACTATTTGTATGTGTGTGTATGTATGTGTGTGTCTATTTCCGCTTGTTGGCTGCTGCTGAAATGTAACCACAAATAGCCATACATCACACACTGGTCAAGCGATAATCCTCCGGGGCGAGCGTGTGTATAATTATCAATGTTTGTTATAATGTGCAGCTTTACGCTGTTATGGCATGTGCGGTGTGTGATTGTTTGGGCGTGTTTATGTCCGCTCTGCCTTACCGAATGACGGCTCACTTCACTATACGAAATGACAACACGAAATGCATTTCATGTCATTTCAGCCATCGCTCAGTTATTACGATTTGCTGCCGCACACAAATGTAATGTGTTATTTCAGTGGCTGTATGTGCATGTGTGTGTATGCTTGGGTGATCGTGTGTGTGTGCGGTGATTTTGATGGATGTTATTTATACACTTTTCTATATTTACCATTGCTTAAGTGTGTTTGCTCACGTACTCATGTAATGAAATAGTTTGCATGTATATGTGGCATATAATGGATCGAGTGTAAATAATAGCCTACAAGAGCGCCTAGTTTTCCATTATAGGAAGAAAAAGTTTTAAGGTTGTGAAAAATTATTAAACTTTTCTGGTAGCCAGTAACCATAGGCTCCTAACTGATGAAAGATTAAAGCTGGGAGTAATAAGGCAGGCTTTGGTCAATTCAAAAATGAGTGGGAACAAAGTATCCATTTGTTCACCAACATAGTTCGAATCGATTAAAATTGCAAGTTGTGAAGATAAAGCAATAGGAGATAATGCCTTTTTAAAGCCTAAGTAAGCAGAGAGTTCATACATCAACATCATCAATTTTTCGTATATGCAGAAGGATATACAGAACGACATGGCTAAATCGACTCAGACTGGAAAGTAATGAGACTGAGTCGATTTAAAAAAATTTATTGAATTAATCGTTACAACTCTTTAAAAACTTTCAAAATAGGCACCTTGTGTGTCGATGCAGCGCTGCTAGCCCAAGCATTGAAGACGTCACAGAAAGCATTCTCCGGAATAGCCAAGGTGCATGCTGCTTGGATCCCCTCTGTTGACCCATAATACTCGGAAGATTGCCTCGTTTTCTCGGGATCATACTCAAAGATCCATAAATCGTCACCTGTGATTACGTTATTCAAAAATTGGGTGTTACTTTCACAAATTTCCAAATTTTCTTGGCACACTTCCACTCGCCCCAAATTTCTGGTCGTCAGTGAACACTTTTGGGACCATCTATGTGCACCCCTGGCGCATGTTTAAGTGCTCCATCACAAATCATGAACCAAAGATTTTGGAAAATTTCACTTCTAGGCATATTAACGAATACTTAGTCGACGATCTGAGTTCAAAACTTTGCGCACATGAGTCACATTGTCGGTGTTTGGCGAAATGGCAAATTTCAGAGCGCAGTCTTCATCAGCGACCTCTTCCCGGCCCTCCAAAAAGGCCTGGTGCCACCGAAACACACCATTTCTTGCCATAACAGCATCTGGGTAAGCCTTTATACTATGTATATTATATATATTTATATTATACATACGTACATATATGTATATACTCGCGCAAATCTGCTATCATATCACTTATTTAAGTAAAAATATTAATCAAATTAATATATTTCTATCTTGCGGAAAGAGTGATGAAAATAGTTGTCTTACTCTTTCAAAGTGTCTAGACAGCTTGACAGCTGGCAGAAATATTATTATTTTCTTTTAGATTAGACACTTTATAGCATCTATTAATATGTGAATTTGTAAGTTTGTAAGTATTCCGATTCCATGTGGTGCTTGTCAATCCTATTTTGGATATAGGAATCACAAAAATAATAAAAAATTAGGTTTGTTAAATATACTACTTATTAAAGTTGTAATTAATAAACAAAATAATATGCTAAAAAATAAAAATTTACTTATATTTTTCATCTTATAAATATTTATCATGCGTTGCTCTTATCCTTCTATTTACACATCATTCGCATCTTCATTATTTATGCGAAAGTTTTTCCTCGACTAAATATTTCTTTTATTCATATGCTTCGGTTGGCGCAGAAAGCATAAACTTTAGATATGATCTGCTATTATTTGCGGTGCTTCTTCATCTTCGCGTCATTCTGCGTGACTTCATCGCTTCTGCAGCGTACAGTCACTACTTGCCGAACTGTGGTTTGCTTTGTTGCTCTGCCTTTTTGTTGACGTGACTCGTAGCCAGTTGACACTGGACATCGCTCGCCATCTTCGCTCACATTTCTTTCCAATAGCCTGTGCTACAGCTGTAGGATGCTGCTTCTCATAATAAATATATTAGCTTTGTTGTACTCTATGGTTCGCGTTAATAAAGTTATAAGCTGGGCGTTGCGTAAACGTAATTACTTCATTTACTGCAGTAGGTCATTAGATCAAGGATGGGAGAAAATATATATCATATTTTAATGTGTTTGTATTCAAAAACTTAGAAAACTATTTCTGAAATATTCTATGGGTTACTTGAAGAGTCGAAATATTTGTACTTAGGATGTGTACAATCCTAGAGAAGTTAGTATCTGTGGAAACTATCTGTTAGTTAGCTGAAGTTGGCAAGCCGAATTGTGCTAAACTTTTTCATGTAAATATAAAAATCTTTAAGAGTTAAATTTTTGAATTTTTTCTTAGACTACATCATCGCCTTTTAAGCTTTCGCTCTCAGATATAACCAATATATAACCATTTATCACAACCATTTTATAACCAAAACTCAAGTTTTGTTTCAATATGAGTGGTTTCTATTATATTCTAAAAAGTGATGTTACGTTATTTTGCATTTTAGGTCGCGATATGTATAAATGATCGGTGAGAGAAGATGAGCTGATGTGGCCATGCCCATTTGTCTCACTATCATTCTGTCAGTATATGTGACCTGGCTTACGAAAAGGGAGCTAACGTGCGAAAAACAGTTTTCTATCACGTGAAAAAGCATCTCATCTTCCATCCGAATCAACTAAAAAGTGAAAATTGATTTTTTGACACCTAAGCCCCTTTTCCGTAGACCAGGTCACATATATGCAAATGAGTTCGTCAGTGCTTAAGATCTCGATTTCAATGTTCTTTTCTCCCAAAAAATCTTTTCTTTTGTCGGACCGTCCAATATCGAAACATTATATCAAATAGCTGCCATACATCTGATCTAATCAAATTAAGTAATTTTTTGGAAAACTGTTCTTCCATAAGATATCTTCACGAAGTTTAACATACATCGATTATTGTCTAAAGCATCTGATGTCTCTGACAATACTTTTCAAATCAGATTACTATGACATAAAGCTACCATTGAAATTAACCGAAAAAAGTCAAGATGAAGATCTACATTAAATATATTGTTTTTTCATTAAGTTACCTCAAAGTGTCTGTCCTCGTTTTTGGTAGCTGCAAAGTCGTGCAGTAATCTGAGGGTAACCTTTCTCTCGCTGGCCTTGCTGCCTCCGCATAATACCAAGTTGGTAATCTATTGACATCTAGCGTTCTAACACTGTACCAATGGAACATGCTGGTCGACGACCCGTTCTTGTGCGACTACACATCTCTTTGTCTTACAGTAGAGCACAGGAGATCTACTGAAATACTTGCCCTTAGTAAAGTTCATTTTGCAGCATTCGTAGGGGTTCATGCTGAACATTCATGAGGTATGTTTGGTTAGGTTAATCTGATAGGCCAATAAGCCACCCATAGACAAGTTTTGTCCTTTGCGATGCCACATGTAGTTCACTACCTAAGTCTAAGAGGAGTAGTCATCGTTTGTGAAGCCTGCGCTTGACTCGATTTTTAACAGACTGTGCGGTCTCACTGTCCCTTCTCTAGTGTACTATAGTGTGGCGACCCCAGATGCTTACAGCGTAGTCTTGCCAATGCGGGACAAGTACACAAGAAATATTCCATTGTTTCTCTTGTGCCCTGCTTTAGGCATTTTCAGCAGTCTTTTCGTGGCTGACACACAGTGACCAGTGACCAGTTAGTATTCCCATCATGTTCCTGCAGTATCTTCTATGGTTCATGAAGTAAGGTTATAAAAAAATTTTCGGGGGCATTTTGTCAAAGTTGTATGAAAAAGAGTGAGGTGGAACCATCCAAGTACTTTCTCCTCCATAATCCAGCATTTTCAAGATTGAAATTGAAACTTTTCGGCAGTTTTATCTTCGGCAAACCAGGACACAGCGCATCAGTTTACAACATCGGTCAGTTCCCTGCTAAGATCGATCTCTCAGTTCAACCTAATAATATGACTTGACGGTTCCAAACCTGGAGAGAGATGGTTCGCATTCTCACTTTACTTTTCAAACGAATGTTCTTTGGCTAACACGAGGACACTTGATCTAAATCCAGAAGTCGGGAGCTAGTTGAGCCATATGTAAAAAAAATCGTTCTGGCCATTTTCAAGTGAATGGCGCTTAGAGAACTTTCCTCACTTATGTGAACTTCTACATTTGACTTCATCCTCCATTTTTATAGTTCACTTAAGCAAAATATTAATTTAAATTCGCTCTCCCTTTTATGCTTTTATTTTAGTTTCGTTTTCTAAAAGCAACCAGAAAAAAAATATTAGAAATCATCCAATTTATGTAACCTTCAGCCCTTGTTGTCTTTGTTCACTCTCCTTTGATCCCGCTTATAATAAACTACTTGCCACTGCTATGCTAATTTATTTTAATTTTCTTTTCTTTTGCCATGACTTGCATGTTGAATTGCTTTAGATTTTTATGCATTAAGCTGTTCTTGTTGTTGTAATTTATTTTTTAAATTATCTCATTTAATTTATTATTCCGTTTTTTCTCAGCTTTCAGCAGCATCAAGACATCAAGCGCATCTAAGGGCAAAAATGGCCTGTGATTATGACATGACATAAAACTACAAAGTACTCGGCGAGCTTTGGCTAAATTTAAATGTTTTGCCACCACAACAACTACTAATAAGGTATGTATGACTATGTTCACTTGTCGGCTTCTGGTTAGTGAATTTGTGGTTGTGTTGATTTGGTTGTGGTCGCTTGTTTTGTGTGGTGAGCAAAGAAACTGTTAGTGACATCTCAAGGATGTTGTTGTTAGTGGCTTTTACCACATAGCGGTAGTTGATTCCTGTGAGCAGCAATTAATCGTATTTTTTTTGTAATGTGAAATGTGGGAGAATTAATTTGTTTTGACATATATTTTTGTTTCAAGATCTCTTTGGAGTTAGAGGTTGTAATACTCGTCTTCTCCTCTATTGTCGTAGACACCGCTAAGGAAGATGGAGTCATGTGTAGAACTTTACGTAAGTGGGAAATGATTGGAGATTCTAAGTAGAGCTAGGTTCTTCTCCTCCCTGTTGCTTTGTTGAATACTTTCAGAGCCGTAGTGTTTTCACCCATCCTAGCTAGCCTAACTGTTGCCTTTTAATTTCTTTTCATTGAGGGCGTTGCTTACGTGGCGGGTCTCAAACCCAGCGCACTGAGAAGGGATCGTTCGCCTCATTTTAGCTCGCCTTTAAAAGGGATTTTCTTTGGCTACCAGAAGAAACTTGGTCTAAGGCAGAAAGTCGTGAGCTGCTTGAACCATATGGAAAGTAATCGTTTCTGGTCAATCCCCAGAGAATGAGGATCAGAGATCTGTCCTCACTTGCGTGAACTTTTACACATAACTTCATCCTCCCATAAATACTCAGATTTAAAAATAGAGAGAAGGCATTGTTTTTTGGATTTGTCTAAAGTGTAGCGAATATTACCGTTATTTCGGTTGTACGAATCTAAAATTATAGAAGGACGGGTATATTTCCATTCGAAAGATCAGCCTAATGACCGTTCTCCCGATAAGTATTCAATATATATTCCTGAGCCTTTAGTTGTGGGTTAAAAAAGATTTCCAATAGACACATTAGTTAAGTTAGAATGGTATTTAAGATGACAGAACACAAGAGAAACAGAGCGAGAGAGAGACATTACTCCTGTATACTCTTCGAAAAGAAAACATTTTCTTTGTTTACCACCACACAATATCTTTGACCGCCGCATAACTGTAAATGCCACACATTCTGCACATGCAGCTAAAGTCCACCATGACTTGACACCCGCTTTGACCAACTGGCCCTTGGTCGTTGGCTGTTGGACGTTGATGAATGTTTATGAAATTCATAAAATGTAAAATAGCATATTATCATTTGCCTGTGCATGATAAGGGCAAATTGCAAAATCGTCTCAAATGGCCGCCATTTCCGCAACGCCGCAGTGTGTGTACATGTATGTGTGTGTGTCCTGGGTGCGCGTGAAAAGCATGA
>CM050323.1:36446076-36478003 GCA_027475135.1 Bactrocera correcta
CTGCCAACAAATTCAGTCGTTTATGGTCGAATTGGTTTACGTAGACGCCTCAAAGTGGCGAAGTTGTATTCCTTGTTTACTGTTTGACCCTAAGGAACGAATTCATGATAAATCATACTTAGAGAGTCAAATAAAACAACAGGTTCACCTTGATACTTTGATCTTTGACCGACTTTTACATGGATTTTTCGATTTCGTTTCATTTTTGGAGCGCCATTTGCCATTTTTAGGATATTTTTGACATCATATTCATAAAAAGACATCTCATCAATAGTAAAAATTGCATTGATAAGTTTCACACCCAAATCATTAACCAAAATTTGTTGAATCGAGTCATAAGAAATTTTGAGATATCCTGTTATCTCTCTGATGCTAAAACTCTTCTTCTCTTTCCCTAGTGGTTACTGTATCGCATACTTTCAGAGTTGAAATGTTTTCGTCTATTCACATGACATGACCTAGCCAGCGTAGCCGCTGTCTCTTAATTTGCTGAACTATGTCAATATCGTCGTATTTCATGTACAGCTTATCCTTCCATCGACTGCGGTGTTTGCCGTTGGCAATGCGCAAAGGACCATAAATCTCCCGCAGAACCCTTCTATTGAAAACTCGTAACATCGACTTACCAGATGTTGTCATCGTCTAGGCCTCTGCACCATATAGCAGAACATAGATGATGAGTGACTTGTGAATTGGTCTTTATTTGTCGAGAGAGGACCATACTTCTCAGTTGTACACTCAGTCCGAAGTAGAACCTATTGGCAAGAGCTATTCTTCGTTGGAGGCTGACATTGTTACAATTACGAAGTTAAGTCTGTCATTAGTGACGTGGGAGCCTAGTCGCGAATGTGTTCACAACCAGACCCATGGTGAATATTTGGTCAGCTGTTAGTTTTCCAGGCTTAAAGTTACACTGATAAGATCCAATCAGTTTATTGACGGTGGGTTTTAATCTTAACACAATACGCTCGATAGAACCTTATATACGATGTTAAGGATACTTATCTCACGATAGTTAGCGCAGATTGTGGGGTTTCCCGTTCTGTGGATTGGGCAGAGTACACTTAAAGTCAAATCGTTGAGCATTTTTTCGTCCAACTTTATCTACAAAGAAGCTGATGCAAAGATTACAAAGAAGTTTTTGAATAGCGCGGTGGACAATCCATCAGAGACCACCGCTTTATTGTTCTTCAGACGGGTAATTGCTATTCGAATTCCATTTTTATCGGGCAATAGAATGTCTGCTCCATCGTCATCGATTGAGGAATCGGTTTCACCAACTCCTGGTGTTATGCTTACACTGTCATTCAGCAGGTTGGAGAATTGTTCTCTCCATAATATCAGTATGCTATAGGCGTCAGTCACTAGATCACCTCTAGGGGTTCTACCAGACTATGCTCGGTCTTGGAAATTTCTGTTAGTCCGCGCATATTTTTTTTTAGAATTTTCATTTTGCATTTCCCTTCTCGACCAGCTTGTCTAACTCTTCTTATTCATTATACTGTGTTAATTCTATGTACTCTTAATTACAAATAGTATGTAATTTCCAAAAATCGGATCAAAAATGTGCAACATATAAAATGAATGGTATAAATATGTAATACGCGTAATTATATTATTTGCTGTTATTTCGCGCTTACTAACATACATACATAAGCACTTAAGCTAAGCCCAAAATATACCTTATGTTAGAGTCCTAAGAATCCAATATCAATTTCAAAATATGTTTGCTGTTACTTTTATGCTTGCCATACTCTACAAAGTGCAGATTTGCCACGAGCAAGCGCCTTTAGCTTGGTCAACAACTGAATATTTATATGTGTGCGCTTGTATATATGTATAGTATGTACTATATGTACCTCGAAAATGCGATTGTTGACTTTCATTACCTTTATCTTGTTGAACTTTTTCTGTTGCTGACGCTGTGTTCGGCGCTATTTTTTCCGCTGTCTGCCTTCCTTTGTGCACCAGTAGCAGCCTTCAGGATATTTAATCGTTAAACGCAAACCCCACACACGCATACCAATATGTACTTGCATGTGTATAAATATTTGATTAGGAATTATTGGCAGCTTCTCCCGCACACTGAAGTGCCAGCTATTTGCATACATATTTACCGAGAAAGCGCCACAAAAAAGCAATAATAATAATATTCGATTTGCCGCAAAGCAGCAGCACTAGAGGCCAGCACCGCTTTCTGCTCACCGACAGCCCAGCCTTTATCAATATTTACGTTTATTGTTGTAGCTTGCTTACCCACCACGCACTGCCACGTAACAAAAATACGCACTTTCATGCCTCACCCCCTAACCTGAAGGTTAAGTAATTTTGTTTTTGTCGGCAGTTGCACGTGATGCCATTAATTCTGTTTGTCTGCCTTTTATTTCGAGCGTAATTTTCGTATAATTTCTGTTTTCTGTTTTCTCTGAGCAGTCAATAGAAGTGTAGTTAAGGGCCAACAAAACTGTCACGACCAACAACAATAATCAGCAATCACCTGCGTGTTAATAGTGTGTGAAAATGCGAAAATCACTGAAGTGTTTAGTTACCTGGTCGGCCGTGCCGCTTTAATTGGCAGTCTGCCACAACAAGGACTCGCAACAAGAACTTCTAGCGAAGCAATGCGAGACACCAGACAAGCTGGGGTTCGGACAAATGGCTAATGTGTACTATCTTAAGAATGCCTAGTTATTTGCTTTAGGCAGGCAGACGTTTGTGAGCAAGAAGCTACTGTAGGCATGCTCGGTATATGCATTAGGGTTGTACTCAATTTTTCATAAACGGAGTTGGAGTGAATATTCAGAAAGTTCGGTTTAAATATATTATAGTTTTATAGAAATATATTGGAGTTATCTAACTAATTTTAAGGGGTTATATGGGTTTCCTCTGGTAAAAAACAGCACTTTTTTTTCTCATACAAAACATGAAATATGTTAGTAGAATTTTTTGGTTACAAAAAAACACTATTAACAAAGAAATTCTGAAATTTTTGGTAAAAAATATTTTAAACTCGGCCATTCCGACGCCATTTTTGGTGATCCCTCTGACAAAAAAGCGCCCGCGTTGGCAGGGTAACTCCTTACAGGATGATCTAAAGTGAAAAAAACTTGTAGTTAAAATCTCAACTTAGAACTTCGACGAAGGAAAAAACAGAAAATTGGATTTTTGACAGATATTTCTCCAAAAAAATTAAAGTTTCAGTAAAGGTGTCGCGAATTTTTTTTTCAAATAGTTGCTTCTCTTAAAAAACTATACTTCGAAGCAAGTTTACAACAGAAATAACCTATTCTGTCTCCAATTGTCTTAAAGCATTTATTTGGAGCAAATTTCACTTTATAATAAAATATAATTTAACGTTTTCCTCAAAACTCAGAACTACCCTTATATGAAATTTATTAATTAATCATATATAAAATTACTCACTTACTTACTATGTAGCCACGCTCCAGCCTATCAGTCATTATAAATGACCTCGCCCGTCTGAACTGAAATTTGTTTCGTAGAATCCGATAAATTGTATTGTCTTTTAGTGCCCCTCATTATTTCACTGAAAGCAGTAATTTTTTTTGAAAGTACTCCTCTAAATACGTTTATTTAAGTCTAAAATGTCCACTAAGCAGCTACTCAGCTTGTCAAATGTTTATTGAACATAATTTTTATGTCATTTGAATCAGTTCGTTTTCTTCAGAATAGTATAAAATCATTTTTTTTCGAAACTTATAAATTCACACCCATAAATTATAATAAATATTAATTATGCAATATTTGTTGAGTGCCTACTTTTTTTAACCCTCTGTGACTGATGTGGTAGTCTAGCAGACACCAACAGGCACAAAAGAGTATTTTGTACCGTTATTTTCCATACATCTACTCTCTCGTTCTCTGTACCTTCTTATTGTGTACTCATGCCTATGTTAGTTTGTTCAGATCGATTGATGTAAGCACACGTGCCATTTTAAGCGATAAAGTGTCTGCGAGTCAACCACATCAATATTAAGGTAGGTGTCTGTGAGACAATCACATCAGTATTTTTGTTATATTTTCATAGTGTCTCCTAAACAACACGTCAGTAAAATTGTTATTTTATAGTTTTGTTATTATGGAGAAATCAAACATATCACAACATTGTTCTAAGAGAACCTCATGTGGAACTTTTAAAAACCGAAATGAGGTAATACTACAGTGGCTGGAGGAAGAGAGTGAGCATGAGTTCAGCGATATGGATGGTGAATGCAATGACCCCAATTTTCAGCCAGAAACGGCTCTTTTAGATAATGATGAAGACAATGAAGAACAACATGCGACTACCTCTGAGCCACAAAATATTTGTGAAGAAGTGAATCAACATCCAACAAGCGACTACTACAAAGGTAAGAAAGGATTTTTGTGGAGTGCAAGAGAGCGACCAAAAACATCTAGAACAGCAGCCCATAACATAGTTAGACTACCAGGTCGTCTGCATACTTCTACCTTTGAAGGATATTTACAGCTATGGTCCAAAATTTTTGACGAATCCATGTTGGAATGTTTAGTACAATATACTAATCAAAAACTCTGTAACTACCGAGCTAAATTTAATAATACTACAAAGGTGGAACTTATGGATACTTATGTAACGGAAATGAAAGCATTCATTGGCCTACTATACTACACTTCAGTTTTTAAATGTAATGACGCAGATCTTCGCACAATATTCGCAACCGATGGCAGTGGCCGTGAAATATTTCGTTGTGGGATGTCAAATTTACGTTTTTCTTCTTTAGTAAACTGCCTTAGGTTTGACGATTCAACTACCAGAGCGGAGCGTCTCAAAGACGATCAACTTGCGCCAATTTCAAATTTCTTCAACAAATTTATTCTAAACAGTCAATTTCAATATACACCCGGACCATACCTTTGCATCGATGAAATGTTACTGCCGTTTAAAGGTCGCTGCAAGTTTATAATTTACATGCCTCAGAAACCAGCAAAGTATGGCATTAAAATAATGTTGTTAGTCGATGCTCGCACATACTACATTTACAATGCTTATATTTATCATGGTAAAAATTCTGACGGCATAGGGTTAAATGAACAGGAAAGGAAATTGGCAGTACCAACTCAGTCTGTGTTAAGACTTGTGAAGGTTGTCGAAAACTCAAACCGGAACATTACGGCTGACAATTGGTTTAGCTCTATACCACTTATGGAAGCTCTGCTGAAAAAGGGATTGACTTACTTAGGAACTCTAAAAAAAAATAAAGTTGAGATACCGCCTTCTTTCTTACCGTGCAAAACTAGAGAAGTAGGGAGTTCAATGTATGGTTTTACGAAAGAATTTACCCTATTATCATATGTACCGAAAAAAAATAAAGCTGTTTTGCTGATTTCGTCTTCTCACCATTGTCAAGAAATAGACACTGATACAAAAAAACCTGTTATGATAGCAGATTACAACGCTACAAAAGGAGGAGTTGACGAAATTGATAAAAAGTGTTCGATATATTCATGCAGTCGAAAAACTCGTCGATGGCCTATGGCAGTATTTCAAAGAGTACTAGATATGGTTGGTGTTAATGCCTTTGTCTTATATCAAATGTGTACTGACAGTGATGTAAAAATGAGAAGAAAAACATTTATGCTTAATCTGGCAAGAGAATTGGTGCTAGACCATATGAAATTCCGGGTGTACAATGAAAGGTTGCCAAGAGAACTAAGAATGATGCTCACCAGGGTTCTAGGCCAAGATCTACCCCCTCCTCCACCAATTATTCAATCTAATCCACCAAGTGGACGAAAATTGTGTTCAATTTGTCCCCAAAAAATAAAAAGGGTAACAAGGTATTGCTGTTGTGATTGCTTAAAGCCAATCTGCCTCCAGTGCTCCAAGCCTCTTTGTGAAACCTGCCAGGAAAAGTTGTAGTTTTTATACATATATATATATACATATGATCTCAAGTCTTAAGACTGTTTAACTTAAGTGCAAATTAAGCAAAATCTAAAATTTTTGCTACATAAATTATAACATGAAATATTTTTTGATTGTTAAGTTATAGGCTTTAATGTGCCACTTAACATGTTTGATAATTTTCTTTTTTACCACTGGATTTATTACTTTTTGATATCAACTGTTAAATTGAAGTCTAAATAATAAAAAATTAAAAACATTTGTTCAAAAAAATTTATTTTTGAGTTGTTTTTTGATCTTCTAATACAGGTCTATGTTTTTTGCAGAAAAATCATGCCATACCGATAAATAACACATAACACCAATTTTCGCTTTGAATTAAAAAAATACCTTTATAAATAATAACTTAAACTTATTAACAATAAATAAAAATGGTTTTGTTAGTTTTACAAAACGGAACTTGGAAAATATAAGACATAGAAATGGTGTCTGCTAGTCTACCACGTCATTAGAATTGTTAGAACAATATCACGTCAGTCACAGAGGGTTAAAGAAAAAATACAGAAACTTCAAATTTAATGGGTAATGTTTATTATCATTCGGAAGAACATTCATTGGAATTTATTTTTTGAAGTTTATGTCTTCACCATTTGTCCCGGCTACGTCTGAGAAAAATTTTCGATGACTTTGAGAAAGACTTTAGACTTTACATATCCCCACAGGAAAAAGTATAACTGTGTGACATCACACGAAGAATTCTCTATATAAATGCTTTGGCTTATGAGATGTGTAGGAAGAGGCGTCTCTTTGTTGCAACCAAATGACGCTGAGATCACGAAATTCAATTACCATATTAGCATACCTCATCAAAAGTTCGGTTATCATAGTTCTAACTGACATAATTGTTGAAGAAATTTTGACCCATGAGTCCACCGGCTCACAAACTGCACCAAACCAGTGTTTTTCCTTAATGAGATGGCAGTTTTTGCTTTTTTACACAATTTTTGCTTTTTTACACACCCTTTGAGCCAAAAATGGGCCTGATCACTGAAAAAAATTTGGCTCGAAAATTTCTGATCATCTTGGAGCTTTTCGAAAGCCAATAGACCGAAGTGATGTCGCTTGGGAAGGTCGAGCAGCTTCAGTTCCTCCACAAGCGGTATTTTTCCCGCTTTTAACTTAAGATCTCGAAGTGAAATGCGCCAAGTCGTTCCAGACGTCATTCCGAGTTGCTGCGAACGGTGCCAGCTCAACTCTCCACGGTCTTCATTTTCAGTTTCAGCTAATTTATTTTCATCACTGCAATGAATGCTGGTTCTCAAGATGGGTGATGATTATGTAAATAATACGCTAAGTGGGCTGATTATGTTGGCGATAAGTTGAGCTAAGCACACGAAACACATTCTTTGCGGAACGTGAATTTTCGTAATAGAATTGAAGGATTTGTAAACGTTGTTCAGGCATAGGTCTTTTCATAATGCAATTTCAAACAATACTGAACGAAAATAAGATGACACCAAGCCACGACTCATGCGTGATCTGTCAAAAAAGGGCTATAGAAAAACACACGTCTACTTGGTGCGCTCGTTATATGGGTATTATAAAGGGAAAAACAAATATTATATTTAACACAGTTTCTGGGATCATCGATACATGAATATAAACGTATTGTAGAGACAAAATTTCAACACAGGGTTTCTCCGGAAAGTAATAGGACTGAGTCGATTTAAAACAAAAACCTTCAAAATAGGCTTCTTCTGCGAACATTGAAAGCGTCAAAGAAGGCATTCCTTGGAATAGCCTTGAGTGCCAAGATGCATGCTGCTTGGACCCCTTTCATCGACAGTTTCAGGCAAGGAAACAAAAAAAAGTCCGGGGCCACATCTGGTCTGTGGGGCGACTGCGGAATCGTTTTGATGCCGGATGATGTTGTCGTGGTGCAACTTCCAATCCTCTGCGATGTCTTGACGGGCCTGATTGACTCTTCGTTTGACGAGGTGACGCCCATACAACTCTTCTTGCTAAAGCAACATCTGGGTAAGTCTTCTTGATCATATCAAACGTCCTTGTCGCAGATTTACCGAGTTTCACACAGAATTTAAACGCGTACCTCTATTCTAACGAAAGCTGCATTTTCGACTTTCCCCACTCACAGAAACACGTCGCGCGAAAATATTTGTCCAGGTGCTTGGAGACAACTGACCACCCGCTCGTTCGTTACTTAGGAACGCCCTCTACCGAATCCAGTTGGTGCCCGCTCGCTCCAAAGTACAGTCGCGGTCGAAAAAAATCAGTCCTATTACTTTCCGAATAAACCCTGTATGATAGTATAGATATAATAGCCCTCAAGTTCTTTGATCCAGTGGTTTATGCGGTTTCTTTTTATTTGAATATGAATGGATATCATAATACGCGAAGTAAATTCGGTAGTGAATAAACGGAATGGCGGTATTCAGCAGAGAGTGTTGTAAAAGATCCAGGGAATCACTGTTTCTTAGTATATCAGATTTAATTTGACTCGAACTGATCACTAAAACTATAGTATATTAGTGATCAAAATGACTTTACATAAAAACTTTCTAGAGAAGTTTGATGTCCAAATGTCAAGTAGTTTTTTACCAAGAAACTTAAACTTAAACTTAAACAACGAGTTCGTAGGAGATTTTGTATTTCCAATAGAATCAATCCAATAGAAACCAAACATGTTGCAGAAGCATTATAGTTACTCAGCTTCATTACTAATACAATTATTTGAGCAGCACGAGAAATTCAGTGATCAAACCATTTAATGGTTATATCCAGTTAGAAGGCCGAAAAAAGTGAATTTTCCAAATTTTTCTCCGGAAAAAATTTCAAATAATTAATCGAAAATTTTACGCACACTATACATACTATATTATGGTATCTTTTGGCGGTATTTTAAGAGTTAGTATTAGTAAAAATATTTATTTGGAAAGGAATTACAGCTGATCGCCGTGAGTTCCTCTCACAAAGGACGTTTTGTGGTGACCACTATATCTCTGAACTGGATACTCTGAAATTAAAAAACCAAACCGGTTTCGTTAAAGTAATGTTCAGTCTAGTAATTAATCGAAGGAAAATACAAAATAATTTTTTTTTTTTGACAAAATGGCGGTTTCTGAAAAAATAAATTTTCTGACAAAATTTTGGCCTTAACCTGTTTACTAAAAAAGGATTTACCGTTTAGAAAAAATTTTAGTTTAATTACTAAAAATATATTTAAGAAGTTCGTGTTAAAATTTGAGAATAATCGGGTTAGCTGTTTTCGAAAAATTTCGTCACCTTCACATTTTGAGAAAAACGCATTTAAAAGCCAGCTTTTTACTTCCAAGCACTCTGAAACGCCTATCCAAATTTGCGTGTAACTTCGAAAATATTCACCAGAACGTTTTGAAGTTTTCTGTGTGTATTCCTAAATATTTGTACATTAAGAAAATAAATAAATATATATTAAATACACTTATGTAAAAATGAGTGAAAAAAACAATGCTTGAAAATTGCCAAGCTGACTTCAGAGCAATAACTAGTGCGGGTCAATTTTGATCTACTTGTATCATATACATATAAGAAATAATTTACTTTTATTTTAATGCAAATGGAAGCGAATTCGTTTGAAACTATTTGTGGTTATGTATAATCTCTTAATTAAAATCATTCTCCAACTCCATTCATCTACCAACTTACATATGTTTAGAGTTTTTCACTACAGAAAGAGTAAGGTTTTTTTGGAAATTTTTTAAAATGTCTATCTTACACCCTTACCGTAATTATGATTTGCTCTCAAATTTGTTAATGTCATTAACCCAATAAATGTGGTCAAATTAAAACATCATGTCTGTTTCAAACAAACTCCATTATATTCCTGGAAATTTACTTATTTTATAAGAGACCTACAGTTCATTACGTAAATGTCTCTTAATGAAGTCAATTTAGTTACATCTGTTTATTTAGGATTCTGGGATTGAGAACTTTTTTTTTAATATTTTACTTACAGCTCACTACTTTGCCTTACACCGGTCCTTTCCTCAACCGATTTCCTTTCGAATTTACTTCGGTGACATTCAAATGAGCTGACTATTTTGCTCGTCAAGTTTGTTTACGCACTACGAAATGCAGAAAACATATAAATCACAATTTCTTTTATTTTCTTGACAAATTTGCATAGCTTCTTCATGACAATTGCGACGGGGTTAACTCGGACACAGATTTATTTATATTTGAGGGTGAAGTTGTGACGAAAAAAATGAAAGGAAGTTGAAAGCATAGATGTACATATATTTACTTTTATTTACTTCGTTTCTCTGCCTGAGTCTTGGTTAAATACTAGCAAGTGAAGCTTTCATTACCGTTATCCGACTACGTCCAACTTATGGTCAAGTGCATAAAGTAAATAGCCCAAAAGAACAACAGAAACAAGCGCCAGCACAACACAAACAACAATAAGCGAGTAATACGCACTTTTGCGAACTTAAACAAATAGATCCAACAACCGAAAGGACTAAATTCCTTGATTGCAATCGAGAAAATTATGCGAATCAAAGTTTTTCTGCGCTACCTACTTTCCTTGCTGGCGCTTGTTTGGCTTAGCCTTCGTTTCGTTTCATTTCATTCGTTAAGTTCTCGCCCTTTGTTTTGTTGTGCTAATTTTTCTTTTGTACGCAAAAGTAAAGAAAAAAAAACAAAAGCGAAACAAGTGGAATACAAGCAGAAAGCAAGCACACACACATACGCGTGTGAATATGGGTCAAGCAGTGGGCTGGTCGGCAGTGCGTCGAGTCGGCCAGCGGCACTGACCGGAAGGGGATACACTAAAGCAAATTAGAAAACTTTTCCAACCCATTTTCCAAGTAATAGCGAGGGAGAGTGAGAGAGGCCTTTAGCTCACGCACCTTATGCAGTGTTTTTTGCCTTTAGAAAGTTGGCTGCTTATTAGGCGGCGTAGATTTGCCGGTTATAATGCCGCTGCCATTGTTCTTCTGCGCTAATTTTCTCATTTGTTTGAGTTGTGCGAATGCGTCTGAGCTACAAAAGATTATGAAAAGTATGAAGTCAGCATTCACATAGTGCTGTAAGTTGCAACAAAAGGTGTGTAAAATCTCACTGGTCGAATGATTCTGGAAATAAATATTACTTGCACATATTAATTGAGAAATTACCATAATAATAGAGCAAATAATTTCTGTGGTGGTTTTTGAAGAAATTTCTGTTTTCTTTAAGATATCTTTTTATCTTATGACATTCAGTGCCACAAATATTATGCTATATGTTCCGCTTGAAGACAATCAAATGAGGAGGTCACAATTCGACATAAAATCAAGAAAAATATAAATAAATATCCATGTGGTATACGGTTCTCAAAAAGTACAAAGAAATCTAATCCTTGTCCAATAGATACTTTAGTAATCTGTATACCTATACATTATAAATTAATTTATGAATGAATTATTAAATTTAATTACTCAGACCGTTTTGTTGAACAACACAACAAAGATGAACACCAGACATACACCAACCGCCATTCACAGTGGAGTCATAAACACCTTCACCGACTCACTCTCGGTGAATAGCATACTTAGAGTCAAACCACAACTCATTGCAGACGACGAGCTCGAGTTGCTGCGACAGTCGACAGTGACTTCACCTTCGTTCTGGAAACTGCAGCTGGTTAAACTTCTACTTATCCAGAATAGATTCCGATATATCAAATATATTTTCAGCATGCAACGGGTCCCTGAAGGACTCTACATAACTACCTCTTAGCATGCCTAACAAACCCTATGCATCTGACACCGCTCTCCCTATGGTTAGACCTCGTCGAAACAGTACGTTTGATAGGTTTACCGGTGGATGACTTCGATGACAACTTATCTCAACCTTACCACCGTAATAAATAACCGTTACCACAACAACAATATGGACACCAACAAAAAGGAATTATGCCACATTTCATAGTTTTTCTTCGTTAAAGGAGAAAATGTTAGTCAAATGGATGAAAACGTGAGAGTGGTTCTAATACTTTTGCAGTTAAGCTCAATTCTGACTTCGTTTATTCCGTTCCGGTATTTTTGACGTCAAAAGTGCTCCATGATCTGTCGTAAATATCGATTAAATAATGGAAATCACTCGACCTTCAGGTATACACTATACGAGTATGTAATGAGCAGGAGCTAAACAATGATCGAAGAACTGTTTGGAACCGTTTAAATAAGACGTCATACCAAACGAGTTAACGCATTAAAACTTATTGAGCGAATTTTCATCTGCAAACCACTGTTGAGTCCTATCAAAAACGACTTATTTCTGGAAAGGATGTTTACAGGAGATAACGAATGGGTCACTTAGGACAACATTAACTGAAAGCGGTTTTGCTCGAACACAAGAGATGCAGAAAAAACAGTGGCCAAGCCCGAATCGGTCCGAAAGGTTTTGTGTTTGGAGGGATTGGCAGGACAAACTCCTAATTCGACCCTATATTGTCAATAAATGTAACGTCTGAAGAAAGAAATCGGCCAGAAGCAGAAATCTTAAGTCAATAGGAAAGAAATTGAGTTCCACAAAGATAATGTCATGCCTCAGACATCGAACAATAGCAGTCGCCAGAAATTCCAGGAGGCTGTTTGGGTGGTTTTTGTACCAAGTGATCACGATCTGTTCTTGTCTATGGTGAATGATTGTGCTGGTGAAAAATTTGCCAGAAGAGAAGCTTTTGTATATCTACTGTTCCATATTTTTCAGCTATGGGGATGAAGATTTTCATGAGAGTGGCAACTTATCGGACAAAAGAGTGCATATTTGACTTAAACCGGATTACTCTAACTAAGCTAAGTAAAACTTTGAATTTATTGGCATTATTTTTACTGAACCTTATACGAGTATATGGGTCTTGATGAAATACTGAACCGGTTTTTATTACCAGACCACATTACAAAAATGTCCACCCCATTTTTTAAAAATATCCTTATGAAATCAATATTTTCGATATAAAAGACAGCTATGGGCACTGGGGATTTGTTACACGATGTTAGAGGGCATGGAAATGTATAGTCCAAATCCAAATATTCTTGCGTGAGAGGTGGTTTAATATTCTATAATATAAATATCTCAAGAAAATTTCGGCACTAATCTTGATTCAGATTGGTTGTGTAGTTACTGAGGTTTAGTATTTTGCCAAAAACTAGATGGTTCCACACCCACAGTCCAATTTTTATTGCGATTCAAATGTTCTACGAGTATGTTAGCTAAGTGTGGCTGATGACCTTAGTACCTTAGAAGATATGTACTTTAAAGGGTGACATGGGTTTACAGGTTTCAAAAGTCGACCTGTTATTATCTTATTATATTCTATAGCACCTATAGAATATTGTCCTAAATTTTCAAGATAATCCGAGTAATAGTTTCGGAGAATTTCTGCGCTCGAGACTAGCTAAGCTAAGTGCGCCGCCTTTCAGGGGTTAGTAGGGTAATCTGGCGTCTTTTTTGACATTTTTTTTTTTATAGAAATTTTTATTCTACAATAAAACTTTTTCCACTTATCATGAGGTATATCGTGAGGTGTATAAAGAAATTATTTCGGAATTTTTTGCTGACATCTGTCGGAGATATGGCTGGGTGAATAAGATGCGTTTTTTCACTAGCGGACACAGATTTCTCATGTTTGGATCATCTGAAACACAAAAACTGAATTTATTCTTAAAAAGTAGGTGAATGGTTATCGCCCTGACTAGAAGCATGAAAAAATATTGATAATTAAAAAAGTAATTAACGTTTTTTTTTTAATTTTTCCTCATGTTTTTTTACATAAATTTTGACATAACATTTTCAAGAAATTATAAGAAATATAAGGACTATATACAGGCTTTTTGGGAACATTAAAAAAAATTAAGCAAATCGCTTCAGTAGTTCGACTGGACTCATGTCTACCAGTTTAAAAAAGTGAATTTTGTGAAAGACGCGTTTGAGGTGTGCACTCCGAGCGCTCCAAACGTCGAACGATATTATTATTTTTTGGAACCTTCTAACGGAAGATTGGGTTTCACATTAATTCTAAAGGCATAAGGGAACAGAAAAAAAAAAAAAAAAAACTATTTTGAAAAAAGATTACCCCACTGACCTCTTCAACGCGTTTTTCTCGAAACTGTGTCGGTTGGCAAGATTTCTTGAGAACTACTCAACCGATCGTCATAAAATTTTGCAGATATCTTTGAGTTACAATTGTTAAAGACTTGAATGAAGGGTTTTTTCCGATTACAACTATTATTAACTGCCGAATTTTAACTGAAATTTTAATTTTTTTTAGAAAAATGTCTGCAAAAAATTCAATTTTCTATTTTTTCCTTTCTTCTAAGTTCTAAGTACAAGTAACTTGTGAAATTTTAGCGGCATATAAATTTTCCGTTAGTTTTTAAGAGTGAAATAAACATTTTTGTGGCTGTTATGGACTTAAAAAGTGAATAAAGAAGAAATGCTTGATATTTAATTCCATAGAATACTCTTTAAGTTTCTCTAAGTCTCTTGTGAAAAATTAAATATTTGCCATGACTCTTTTGTCCCTTTTCACTTCGTTATTTTATTTGCCATATGCATGAGCTCTGATATGAAACTTTTATTTTGCCTTATTTGCCTATGTTTTGATGGGCCTTTTTGCTTGTTTGCTTATATTTAATCTACACATGCTCTCCAACTACAAATTTGTCATTCACTACTTTGCCGCTTTCATTCCGACACAAGCCATTCCTGCTCCGCCGTTGTAGATTTAATTTTGTGTCACATATTAGTCGGATAACTTGCAATGAGTCTAACTTTGTTACAGTTTATCAATGCCGTACGACACGGTCGACTAGTTTGGCTGTTTAGACGGTTAGTTAGCTATTTGTTGGCCAATACTTTTAATAGGGTTAATCGAGAGTGAATTGTGCGCATGTGTGTGCATGTGTGTCTTTGTCACTTTGGGTTGTGTCTGCTTTTAGGCGCTTTGACTGCCGTCTGAAATGTTCACATGTGTACTTAAGATTTTATTGTGCGAGTATTTATATTATATTCTCCTTGGGTTCCGCCGGCGCCAGTTGTATGCTTTCTTTTGCGCTTGATTGTGGATCAAATGTAGCGGCAAAGCTGAAATTACCTATGAAGTTGGTAAACAAAACTTACTTAAGGGGGCAATATGAAAGCTTGAAGAGTGGTCAGTAATTTTCAGTAATATCTGCAGCTTTGCTGGGAACGTGGACATGCCTGTCCTAAAAGTTGTTCGACCCATTAAGAGTTCTACAAGTTTAAAGCGAATTCTTAGCGAATTTTTTAGAAATATTTTCTCAAGTTAATAATATATTCGGTGTCCTGGCATTCTCTCTTTTTCTTAATGGGCCTTTGTGAGATAGTGCCGAACTCCATTCATATCTCTGTATTATCTGCAAGGTCAAGGGCACCTTTACGGTTCAGTTTTTCTATAAAAAGTATCCTACTTTACAAAAATTTCAAGGCAAAGATTGTTTTAGACTTCCAATCCTGAAGCTATTCCACTTCATACCCAAATTTCTACACATAACAACCGATGTTTTCATGAAATCAGACAAGCTACATCTTATCGCACTATTACTGTCTGCAATGAAAAGTAACGAAAGCGCAAAAGTCACATTCCGAAACTATATAAACATATGTACATAGAGTATTTGCTTTCTAACCATTCAAAGGCTGTTAAACAATTCGTAAACTAACTAACTTGCTCATAGAACAACAGCAATAACAGAAACAATAATTAGTGAGCGAACATACTAAAATCCAATACAATACAATATTAGTGCTCGCCGAAAAGTTTTTGTTTCTTGTTTTATGAAAATAGTTGAAATGATAGCAAACAACAATTACAATGAATCATCAGTGTTGGAGGTTTGGCTGAAATGACTGCGGAGACGTAATATATTGATCTGCAGCCCTGTAGAGATTTTTGTGCTATTCAAATGAGTAATTTTTTGAAAAGAACTAGAAAGTCACATACTTTTTAATTTCCTAAGCTTCTGTAAAAAGTGTAGCCATTTTATTTCCATTGATTAATGGACGTAATTAACCAAGTTTACCAAATAGGCAGTCCATTAAACTAATTTTGATAGAAGATGTTACAGTTTGCCAGCTAAAAGGTTTAATATGATGCATTATTGGTGAAACATAACCTTGGAACATTGTGATCTTCCTCAGTCCAAACAAAACTGTTTCGCTGTCCTTATGTTTGAAATCAACGTTAAATGCGTTAAAATTTATCAGGTAAAAATATAGTACAGTTTACAATTTTTTTGTATTTTATTTGAAATAGAAGCTCTCTAAAGTTCTACTTATCAAGTACACTAGAATTTAATTAAAACATTTTAAATTTCTGACCGACTTCACAAATTTATTTCAATGACATCGCACTGCAAGTCCTAACTGCTTTAGAATTGCGAACTTGATGCCTCTTATACCCATTTTTTGTCATGAAAGAATCCTACTGGGCGGTTTTTATATGGTACATACGTACCTATGTGGATATTGTACTTGTAACAGGTGGCGCAAAAATTACCTTCCGATGTTTTTTGGAAAATGAGAAAATTTGATTCTGCGTGTGCATTATTTTTATTTCGTCTCTTAAATTTTTTTACGTCAAGTCGAGAATATGATTTCATGTAAGTGGCCGCCGCCAAAGTTGATTGTCATTTGAGCCCTTTTTATGGCATTTTCCATCACTTTGGTCAGAACTTCCGGCGATAGGTCCACACATTCTTGACGGATATTGTATTTAAGAGATGAAAGAGTTTGAGGCTTGTTGCATAAGCCCGCGACTTCAAAAAGCCGCACAAAAAGAAGTCTGGAGCGGTCAAATCAGGCGATCTTGCTGGCCAGTGCAAATAGCCAAAACGGGAGATTAGGCGCCCGGGAAATGCATGCTTCAGTATATCGGTTTTGGCACGCAATGTAGCATACCATTGTTTATTTATGTGTATTTCGCATATGTTAACTACACAAATGTCAAAACAGAACTGACAATAGAAATCAATTGCAAAGTTTATAGCATCTTCTGATCATCTTTTGACTTTTGCGCTACTCGTTATATTGTAATCTGCTGTAAGGTCACACATTTTCTTATAATACTAGAAACTTGCGAATATTAATTTCAATGGAAATTAAGAATGGACTCGGTGCTTTTGAAGCAAGAAGGTTTAAAGCCCCGTCAAAAAAAAAACGCCTTTCTTTCTTACGAGTGATCGGTAAATCAAACAAAAACATAGATATTAATCAAAAGATTGCACTTGTACTACTATATGTAGTCCTTTGTGAGGTCATAAAAAAGAAAAACACCGGCGTTCGAACTATAAATTAGCAAAACACTTAGTAGACAATACAAATTTTTACAGGCGTTTAATTTCCATTATCGTCAGTTCGGTGGGATGTCCGAAGGTATGCGCAATCAAATGCTTAAGTATTGACCGTCCAAACGCGGGACAGTCAAGAAGGAAGTGTTAATTTTTTCCCACCTAATCTTCTTCATTCTAGCTTCTGGTAGGACTCCCATCCTTACTGCGTACTATGGAGGAGCTAGCCTTACTGATCTCATTTGATCGATCTTGGGCCACAATGCTTTTGCGACAACACATAGTGGCTCAGCGCTGATCAAGCTTTCGCTAGAGCCAGCTATTTAGTGGTAGAACACAAGAGGATCAACTTCCATTCTACTGATAGCGGTTCTATGGTGCCAGACAATAGACCCCTCCATCACCCTCCCCTTTTCCTCCAACGGCTTCTTCCTACCCACAACTCGCTCGCCGGTATTGGATAGAGAAGGAGCCGCCGGAGTTAGGTTTGGCGAATCGATGATTCAAGTGATTCTGTATGAAATCAAAGTAAATAAAGGTTTTCGACTCTCTCAGTCTAATGGCAACTTTTGCAGTCATACACCTTCCGGCGATGTCTACGGGCAATATATATTGGAGTATATTGGAGTGGACCTTAGTGCACCACACTTGCTGATGAGCGCCGCCCTTTTGGTTAAAACAAAAAAAAATCGACCATAAGATAATGTCTCTCTATTACGTCTCTCTCATGTCGACTTCTCTGCATTTTCTAGATGTTAACACGGCTCGCAAGTGAACTGTGACTAATCCTAAAACTTTTCAGCAGTATTTTCGAGACCATGTGAGTAAAAAGCATGCGTATTTTCCTTCCGTTTCCTTGCAAATGATCTTGGTGATCTTCTAGGGTCTAAAATATTCCATCTCATCCTGATTCCTTTGTTAATCCTTTCTGAAATTTCATTGTGTATCGTCTATACGTAGTTCTAGATTGCCTATAGTCAAGCGGACGGTACTTTTAGCAATCTCTTCGTCTATTTCTTTTCCCGGAATGCCCTTGTGGCCTTAAACTGCTTTCCGGCATCTCCTATATCTACCAGCTCCCTGCTGCTAAGAACATTCTTTGAAGCAATGCGATATGAGATTATTGTTTTAATTGTCGCTTGGCTATCGTTGTATACTGTTTATGTGTTCCGTGCGCCATAAGCTATCTAAGCAAAAGCTTATCGAAAAGACTTCTATCTGGACTATACTACATTTTTCCGGCAGCGTGAAGGGTCGCCTGAGATCTAGCTCTGTGCAAAAGACTTCGGCGCCTCCTTTTTTAGGCATTTTTTACCCTTTCATGTAGATGTTGAAAGTTCCGCTGGTGGGTCGTGAGCACCTACGCCATCCACCCTTCTTTAGTGTGACTTAAAACCTTCTTATTTTCATGATTAAAGCTTTCTATTATTCATTTTTGAACACAACGCCTTAATTCATATAATTTAAAAAAATATAGTTCGAGGTCTTACTCCTCAATTGGTTATAAATCATTTCTACAAGACCCTCAATATATTTCACACTCCTCAAGGGATACGAGAGTGCTTAACTTATGGCTCCACCCGAACTTAACCCCTCCTTATTTTTTGCTTATCCATTTACTCACTTTTTTGTCATTTGAAATCACAATCGAGCACAAATTTGCTTTAAGACTTGATTACTTATAAAAAAACTTAATCACTGCCCTCTTACTGGGCTCATTAAGATTAAAAGGCGTGACGCTCCAGCTCTTGGTATCAGCTAAAATTGCAATCAAAGCCCTTGATATACAAATCCACACATACATAAGCATATACAATCATACGAAGGCCACCACCCCAAAAGTGCTCTAATTTTTTTTACCACAACAATCAAATTAAGTGCCGCCACCCGCACGCTGCTCAGTGCTTTTCAGTTGCAATTGAGGCGTGTAATCAAATCTGCCAATTCGCGCTGGCAACATACACTCGCCCACGCACACACAGCCACCGCCTGCTGTTCACAAAATTAGCATTTCTGATGATACTCTTTACGGGAGCATTTCGATTTTTTTCCGACTTCCGAAATTCAGTGTTGAAATTGCAATGCGTTTGCACGCTTTGTTTTTGTAGCTGCCTTTCGATTTGTTGTCGAACAATGTTTGATTGTTTATATCACAGTGGCGTCGTCTACATGTGACTCGGCGGGTTGCTTCCCCGATGTCCCTTTACACTCTCTCTCACGCTGTTTGTGCTTTTGCGCTGTCTGTCTGCCTGCCTGCCGCTCGATAGCGGTATGTGTGGTTGCCACTCGTCAGTTGACAAAATAGTCAACTGTGCTATGCCGTGGCACGCTTCGCGATACAGAGTACTGTTCTAGTTGAATCGGTCGTCGGTCCAAATGATTGCGTCGGTATGCAGGTCTGTCGCTCGCTTGTCCATTTTTCCATTAAAATGCCACGTTACGCCTACTTACTATGCAAATTGATTGTCATGCCACATAAAAATGTCATTTCAATGTCAATTGTATTTGCGATTGAGCGCAGAAATGTATGGGCGGCGGGAGGGTTGAGGTGGCGGCTGAGTGAAGGCAGCAAGTGCGTGCCTATGTAAATCCGTTAACATGCATGTAAATTTGTATG
Organism: Bactrocera correcta; assembly: GCA_027475135.1. Lineage (NCBI taxonomy): Eukaryota > Metazoa > Arthropoda > Insecta > Diptera > Tephritidae > Bactrocera > Bactrocera correcta. Next base: position 36,465,938 of record CM050323.1, read on the forward strand.
TATGATACATTTGTGTATGTGTGTGCCTGTAATTGTAACTGTTTTGTGTGCGTGTGCGTGAGTTTATTTTTTTCTGTTTGTAATTCTGCTGTCAATCCAGTTTGCTCTACTTCAGTTTATTACGCTGTTAAATTTTGCATTGATGACATTCAACATCGCCGTCATTACACTGTTGCCCCTCTCCTCCCCTCGATACTTAAATGCACAATACTTATACACATACAATTACAAATACCATTATTTGCTGTGCATACCCTTTCCCGGGCTCCGGCCCTACCTTTGCAGGTATGCACACACTCACACTCGTAATTTAAACCAAAATTAAATCCGGACATGCGTGTGTGTGTATGTGTGAGTGCGTGTGTGCCTGTCCGGTTATCCACTTTAATCTTGTAAATATTTCAGAGTACATTAAGTTTTTCGTGTGCCTTTATCTCTGCTTATTTGTTGCATGTATTGCCTGAATTCTGTTGCTCAACTGCAAGCCCTTATTTAAAACCGTTTTTTTGTCGAAAGAGATTTAACCTTTTTTGCACACATGCACCATTAAAGCGATTTGCCACTTCGCTGGAAGGACCTCTGAAAATTGTATGATCGATTTGTGCTGCTTAATTTATGCAAATAGTCGGCAGCTACCTTTAAATACTATATTTGGAGTTAAAAAATATGTGGAGTTAAATTTATTTTTTTGTCTATTATTTGAAATCAAGTTTAGAAAATTTAATACAGCTATTGAGAATCAGTGGATTTTTATGAGGTTTCTAGCACACTATCTATTCTACCGACGCGAGATATGTGGATGGCAGGAATTCGCTGGAGAAGAGGATTTATTCACGGACGAGTCGAAGCTAGGAAGGAAAGTAGGAAGGAAAGTTTTCTGTAAAGAGCTCTCCATCCGTTTTAGCTTTAGGCTACCGGACCACTAAAGTATGTCGAAGGCAGAAATGGCTGCTATTAAGGTGGTGGTAGACATACTGCTACGAGGACCAGCCTTTTTGGGTGAGGCGACCCATTCATTCCGACAGCAGAGCGGCAATACTAGCGCAGACCTCGCTAATTGTGAGCTCAAACGTAATTAAGGAATGTCTGGGCTCACTAGAAATATCAAAAAGCTACTTGATCATCAGACTCGTTTGGGTACCAGATCACAGCAGTAACGCTCACATGTAATGTAATGAGCCCGAGTTGGATCTGCATTGGCATCTTGAGTCGACAACCCGCTTCTGTGGGACTGCAAGATCATTATTGCCTAGAATAGATCGCAGGAAGTTTTCTTAACTACATGCCTTTAGCAAAGTTCATCTTGTCGCTGTTTACTGGACATTGTCCATGGGTTCTTACTAGACATTGTTCACTAGGTATTCAGGCCGTAAGGTTAAAATCTTGACGTGCGCAAGTTGCCTCTAGAGGGTGAGGTGGAAATACGCAGAATCTTTTTACTCTATTGTCTAATGGTTGCAAGACTGGCGGTAAAACATATCGGTAGTCTTACCATCGGCGAATCAGGAGACCTAGCCAAATCTGGCTTTAGCCATCTCAAACATGTCTGATAGCCTCAAAGCACTTTATCGATTTGTTGAGGTTCTAAGATCTATTATATATAAGTTTTAGATAACACAACGGCCAGAAATTTGAACCTGTTGAATCGTACTCTTAACCCAACCTAACCTAGCGTACTATTTAGCCAGATTAAAGCCACATTAAAGAGAGAACGCTAACTAGAAACGAAATAATAGCCAAAAAGCCAGTTTCATATATCCGGCTTCATTTTTTGTAGACAATTATTCTTCAATAACAGAAACAGATTGTAATCACTTGGTGCCAGATGTAAAACTTTAAAGTGGATGTATAACAACCTCCCTCAGTCATGTGCTGATAAAACACATCTTTCCTTTTGGTCAAACGCGACAACTTCTGGGCGATTTTTTTTTTCAGATGGTTCTACGGGTAGACAGTACGGGTCCAAGGGGAAGTATGGTAGTAGGAGAGCAGTCCATAGTTGAAAATCACTGAACAATCCCACCAAACACACAGCAAAACGTTCATGATCCTCAGTGGCAGTTTAGCCACCATTTGTGCCGGCTCACCGCGTTGGGTCCACCAACATTTTCATTCGGATATTGTTCCAAGTGTCTACTTTTCATCATCATTAACCATTCGCTTCAGAAATTTATCGAATATGTTGCAATTAAAAACCCGGGTTTTGAAAGATGAAAATTCTATCTTTGGGGTTTTTTTGTGCGTTATCTGATGCGGATTTGAATATGATTGATACAACTGCATTTTAATTATTTGGTTTTCGTCTAGGCCCTGTTTTTGAGTACCATTAAGTACTTCGCTACTACAAGTCGAATCGACAAATTTTATAACCATTCTTCAGTGACGATAGCATATTTCTATTATTTTATTATACCTGAATTTTTATCGATCATTGTGAGCTTTAATAATACGACTTATTTAAGTAAAACCGTTTTCCTACAACACCGATCGAAATAAATGGTATGTGAGCTATCTGGTGGGATTATATGTTATCGTCTGTCTGAGCAACTTATTGAATTGAGCTTAGGCAATTTTTAAAAATTGGGTGAGTTGTTATTGTTGATTTGGTTGTAGTCCATTTATGCCCATCTATGCTGGGTAAGATCGCATGATAGGTTTAAATACAGTTAGGTTCCAATAATGCAGGACCCGCTGTTGTGAAATTTAAAAAATTGTGTCAGATCTATTGAACTTTAAAAATAGAAATTTAATAACATAAAAAAAAAAAATATTTCATTGAGAATATATTTCCTCAGCGATCACACCACTGTAGTAAAAATGTCACCCAATCACCAGGCGATCATAAAATCAAAATAAAAGATCAACATTATTTGTTTTGTGAGCGTGAGACACTATACTCTTTCTCCCTCATACTTTTTCTCAACTCTTGCATATACTAGTAACCAGGAATAAAGGGATGTTTAACTTATTCCAGTGTGAGAGCGCCTCAAAATGAGCGTTTTTTATAACATTTTCCATTATGGCCAGATTGAACAAAATAATAATTTTTGGGCATTTATCAACCAATGTCGTGTACATTTAATACGAATAATTATTACTAAATAAATAAACAACCACTTTATTATATAGAGAAACTATTTAAACCTTTTTAAAGTATATTAGAACAACTGACTTTTGACCTTTCAATACCCAATAAATGGATTTAAGCTTGTTAGCTCTCAATCATTAAATGTTTTTAATCATTTTCCATTGAAAATAATACTATAATGCTTTAAATTACAAAACGTTTCATCAAATACCTTTAAATTTTACAAATTTGTTTAATTTTCGTTGTTTTACATTATTAATAAGTGGTCTTGAACGATGCAACAAATCCCTCCGTTTACATATTTTTTTGGTAAGATTTCAATCTGGCCATCGCATGTTTTCAATTGATAAACGTCAAAGCCTACTGAACTCGATTAGCTGTCAAAGTTCAGTAGGTTTTAAACGTTTAGCAATTGTTCTCTCACTTTCAGGGAGAGAGGAGTTAAGCATCTCTTTATCTATGCTAGTAACAGTTGCTGATCCCTGTGGAGCACGGTTCCACTGGAAAGCACACTTATGCAGTTGCTATAACAACGGATTATAATTATGCTTGCGCTGAGAGCATAAGCAAAGCAAATGTGTGATGATTTGTGCATCAAGTGGTCTTTCTAACAATTTGCACTGGAAATACAATTGCGCGTGTAATGAAATACTGTTTGGCAATAAGGAATTATTCTCTATTATTGTATTTTTTTACTCTTTCTCAGCTCACTGTCGGCTATTAGTATTGTTAATCTTTTATCCTTGAATTCAGACAAAAATTTTAGACCATGTTCTGAATTTCTTTATTGAGTACTTATGGGGGTATTCTAGTCTAAAAATTTAAAAAAAAAAAATCGATTTTTTTTTATATTTTCAAAGTTTAACTATTCAAGAATATGTGTACAGGAGGTTTTTAAAAAATTTCAAATTTTTTCCCCGGAGATATAGGCATTTTTCTGACCCCCCATCCAAACTGGTTCGGATGTTCAGTCGGCATTTTGTAAAAAAAATTTTTTCCCACTTAGTTCCCACGTAGTTCCTGCCATTGCGACATTATTCTAGATTAATAATTTTTTTTTTTTTTTGGTTTCAGATAACTAGGATTTTTGAAATTTTTTACTTTTTTTAGTTTTTAATTTTTTTCTCTACTCTTCTAAAATTAATAAATAACTAATAAAAAAATTGATTGTAAAAATATTCATTCCCTTTTTTTTACGACACTTTAAAAATTACCTAAAACTCATGCTTCTAGACTAGAATATCCCCTTATAGCGGCAGAAAATATTCCTCATAATTGTGCCCAAATTGGCAGTTCATGGTCAGATAAGAACCTTGGATGAACCGAACACGTAGGCTTGAATGGTTTGAGATGTTATGAGGTGCTTTCTTATCATTGGATGTAAAGTATCCATCTAACGTTGATAAAAAACAGTTCTACCCTTCCACGTTTGCTCGCTGATTTCTTATCCGCAATAACTAGTTGCTTCGAAAATGGACTTCCATGCCTGGGTAATTTAAAATATATTAAATAGTATGTTTCAGTACATTTTTTATACGTAATCAATGTAAAGGATGGTACTTGTAATCGGGAGCGCAACTTTTCTTCTTCTTCGAACTACAGGCTCTGCAGGTACCTGTAAGTTGGTGTTTATTCAACATACGGTGTACATATAAGGTCTCAATTTGGATATGGAAACGTTTATATTATGTTTTTTTCTTGTCATTTTTTCTGCAAGTCTATGATCTGTGCAAGTGACTATATATTTTTTTAAAGAAAAAAGCTTTTAGAATTTATAGATCCCCTTTATAACAGCTTGGACGGCTTCTGCTGCTATTGAAATTAGCAACCTGTAGTGGGTAAGCTTTGCGATTTGCAGCCTTATCGCGGCGATAAAAAACCCGGGTATGGATGGCAAAATGTCAATAAAATTTGTCAAATTATAATTTTAAAAATTTTTAGCCTTTAATAACAGAAAACCATTAGCCATTATAATTATATTCTATTTTAAAAAAACACATGTGGTTTTAATAATATTCGACTTTTATTGATTTAATTATCTCATTTCGCTGCGCATTTCAGTTTTTACGAGTTTGTTTACATTTTTTATATTTTTGTGTTTGTTTTGTTGCATTTGAGTTTTTCGCTCAATAGTTTGAAATTTCATTTTGCAATTTTAATTTCATATCAATCTTATTTTATTTAGTTTACGCGCTTCAACTTAATTTTTACTTCATTGTATCAGTATATATTTTTTTTATATGCCGTACTATACTATTATATTTATATATAGTAATCTTTTATATTTTTTTTGTGTTTTATTAGTTTTTTGTTGTATGATAAACCATTTCACTTTACGAATTCAGTACAATATAATTTGCATTAATATTAAATTTATTTATACACGTTTAAAATACTTAATAAACATTTAAAAATCTTAATTTTTTTTTTTTTTTTTGCTCGTTTACTATTTTACAGTTATCATTTTTGCATTGTATATTTTTTTTTTAATATACAAATAGGTTTTTTGTATTACAGATAGTATTTTTTAATAATGTCCAAATGTAATTGGTTGTCAATCACTTAAACGATTTGCAGGCACTCCACAGCGATACGCACACAGACAAAACCGAATACTGAACATATCGATTTACTATATGAATAATATAAATGAAAATGTAGTTTATACTTGTTTTTAATTGCAATACATATTTTTGAGTGTATGAATATGCGTAATTTAAATTTTTGTTTAATTTTATAGACTTCAAGGAATAAAAAATGATTTTTTTGTTTTATTTTCAGCCTAGCAGCATTGGTCAAGTTTGGTACAAAACAGAGTGAAGGAGTATAACCTTTTTATAAAATATTTAAAGTTTCTAAAATTTTTTTCAATTAAAAATATTTTCAGCTTAAACTTTTTACAAAATTGATTAGCCCGAAAATGCATCCAGCGGTCAATGAGTGTCTGCAGAGGTCTTTCCTTTGGAGGATAATGAAGAAGAATAACAAAGAAATACTTTCAAAAATACAAAAAAAAAAAAATAAAATACAAAATAAAATAAAATATTTTCTTCATAACAATATTTTCAAAAAAAAAAAAAAAGAATTTATTTTTATGCAATTTTTTAATATGAATAAGTTTTTGTTTTTATATACATAATCTGTGTTACAAAAAAAAAAACCGAAATAAATATATAGCTTTCAAAAAATTGGAAAAAATTGTATAACAATTAGGTTTCCGCAAATTCTATGTAAATAAATTTCAATTTGATTGAAGAATTTTTCAAATATAAGAAAAAATATTTTTTAAATTTTTGGGTTTTTAAAAAAAAGATATTTTTTTATAAAAAAAAATAAAATTAAATAAAAGGTTTTCTCCCAAAAATATTTTATTTAATTTTTTTCACTGCAATTATTAAAAAATGGTTTGTTTGTGTCTTTGCTCTCTGCATTGCTTTAAAAAGAATGGTTTGTGCTTTTGCTGCCACACAGTACTCATTCTCTCCATTTGGCGATCACGCAACACACTGCACAGCACCTGTGCATTCTAACAGGCGCACAAACAATATAAGTAAGTAACTCAGAGCTTATGTTAACAAAATATTATTGTTGCGTTTGCATACAAATTTTCAGAGAGATAAATAAAATTCTCAGCGAGATCATAAAAGCAATGAAAATCAATTGAGCTGCTTGGCTGAGCGGCACTTTGTCTTTGCGAGAGCATATCGAGTAGGTCAAACAGGAACAACTAGTGAGGTGAGTTTGCTGCTGGTAGTTGTTATTGCAGAAAATTTATTTATTAAAAAAAAGAGGAAAGAATGGAAAAAATACTTTTTGATACAAGTCATGCGCGCCTGGTTGTTTTCGGAGCAGGTTAAACTTTATTCATGTGTTCCTTAGCAGCAGAGACGCCGCCATCACAATACTGGGTTGTTGGGTTTAGCAAAATTCAAATTTTCACTAGGTGCCCATAAAAGTTCAGAGAGTTGCTAGGATTGTACTTTAAGAAGGACGACTATCACATATTGTTGATCATAACTATGCTTTCGCGTTCCAGGGATTCCACTGGAAGTGTGATATGCATTTTCAACTGTATTTTGTATTTTCAGTGTGTTTGCAGGAAAATATTACAAATAATATTTTTTTGGCGATGATCAACTGAGTTTTCTGAAAACCTGTCACTGCGGTCTATTAATTTCGTTATATTTCAATTTTTACCAGGTCAGAATAAATGTTTAGCAGGGGGGATTATATATTTTGCTCTTTGTTGGCATAAGTGACGGAAAATCATACATTTTTAAAGTCTGTCTATTAATTTTTTCTGTTTTTCTGATAACTTTTGAAGAAATTTGTCGTTACTTAATAATAGATAGGATCTATAGATGTTCACCAAAGTTTGCGTTCTAAGTTTCTTGTTGGCTTAGTAGTAGTTAAGGCAGCTGTTGCCCTTCTTCAGAAAAATTTAAATTTAATTTTTTTTGTGAGCCGCTGCTAGCCTTATCGTTGAAACCAAACCTTTTAGAACCAACTATTTTACAAAAACCCGATATTTTAGCAGGCGTTCATGAACACACATCGGTGTCAGCTAAAATAATTTTATTGGTAATCTTCTGCAGATTTTTTCCCAACATTATGTATTTTAATTGGAATGTATATCTTCTTTTTTTCTGGTCGCCTGGTACTTTGAATTGGCAATAAGACAAATTATTAATAATATAAATTAGCCTCTTCTCCGCACATAAAAAATTAATCAACGAAATAAAATTATCAAAAGAAGATTTTGACAGCCGTTTTCTTACCAGGCGTGCATAGTAAATACAGCAACTGGCTGAGATTGAATTCTTTCAGAATTAACAACATAAATTTTTGCATGCCAACTATTATTATTTTCTTTTGTCTTACTGAGAGAAACAATAGAGAATAACTCCCTTTCTGCCAAACGGTATTTCATCACAAGTCCAACTGCAATTACAGTGAGAGTTATGAGAGGCTCTCTACTACACACACCAATCAGCATGCATTTGCATTGCATTATGCTCTCAATGCAAAAACACAATGAGCCGTTGTCATAGCAACTACATAAGTAGGCATTCCAGTGGAAGCGTGCTCAACAGAGATCAGTAACTCTTACTACTTTTAGTACTTGCAAAAGTTGAGAAAATATGTGAATGTGAGAGCGGGTGTAGCTCTCTCTCTCTCTCTAAGCAGCCCAAATAATGCTGATCGATTGATTTTGCGCCACTAGCTGTGCTTTTATGATCGCCTGATACTTTGGGTGGTGTTTGAAGGGCTAAAATTTTTTACTTTCAAGGTCGGCCATCTTGAAACTATTTGCAAATTATTATTGCTGGCCACTGCTGTTGCGGCCTTGAGCACTCTGCATGATTTTTAATTAATTGTTAATTGCAACTTTCGTGCTGTGTTGCTGCTAATTGCAATTCACAGTTGTTGAAAAAGTTATTGTTTTTCAATGAGGCTGTAAATTGGTTTTAATGCAACAACTACAAAATTTTTGCGTTTTTTGTTTACCGAAAACATCCCAAAAACACAATGCTGCGCGGAATGCATAAATCACACACACACACGCAAGTGCATACATAGCACAGCATGTAATAAATTAATATGCATGGCTTCCCCCATTTTCATACACACAAAAAACACACGCATACTATATAAAATTTGCATACGCCATCAATTGTTTTTTACGAGTTTATTTTCTGTTTATTTTAACATTTACCATTTATTTACATTTAATTTACAACATTTATGAATATGCATACATATGTAGGTATTTATGTTTATTTAAATTACTATATCTTTTTTTTATATATGCTCCGTACTTGGTTTTTGTTTTTTTTTTCTCATTGTTTTGTATGTAAAATTCTAGTTATTTAATAAGTTGCTAATTAAATTTTAAATTTTTCGCTAACTACGGCAATTAAGTTTTAGTTACATTTTCGTTTGTTTTGTTGTTATTGGGTTTTCGCTTTTTGCATTGTTTTTTATGTGTTTCTAGTTATTATACAAATAATTGTTTGTGGTTTTTCTGCAGTTTATCATTATTACTACTTTTTCAATTTCACTTTAGTTTAAGTCTACTCTACTTTTTTTTTTACAAAATTTACATAACATTTGCATGTTTTTCATGTTACACGTTGTGTTTGTTGGTATTTATTTGCTAATTACAGAAATAATTGCATTGCACACAAGTTTTAACGTAAAAGGCGATAATTTGATTTTATGAGTAATTTAAAGATTGAATTTTATTTGATTATTGATTTATTTGCTGTTGCGTAATTTGTGGAAGTTGGTCGAACGCATTGCAGTGTTGGTTGTGGTTATGGGTTGCAAAAAATATTTGAAATTAATTTTAAAAGAAGTTAATAAAATATTTAAAAATATGTAGTATGCGAAAAAATAAGATTTTTTAAAAATAATTTAATTAAGTGTAATTAAAGATGAAGGATTAAAAAAATAAAAAAAAAAATTCAAAGGAAGTAATTATTAAAAAATTTATTTAAAGCGGAGGCAGCAGATATAATGATAATCAGCAACACAATGAAGGAAAGTTTTGAAAAATTTTAAATTACAAAAAAAAAAATGTATACCAAAAAAAAAAAATTAAAAAATATTAAAAATGCTAAAAAAAAACAAAATTAAATAAAAAATAAATTAAAAAAAAATATTAAAAAAAATAACAACAAAAAATAATCTTAAAAAATTAAAAAAATTTAAAACAAAACTAAAAATATTTCCACAAAAAAATATGTTTTTATGTCTAATATGTCTAAATAATTACAAAAAACAAACCAAAAAATAAAAAAAAATAAAATGAATTAATTAAAAGTAAATAAAATAAAAAAACAAATTAAATAAAAAAAACTAAAAAAAAATTTAAAAAAAAAAATTAAAAAAAAAAAAAAAATAAAAACAAAACATAAGCTAAAAAAAATAAATAAATTTAAAACAAAAAAAAAATATTTCCACAAAAAAAAAAATGTTTTTATTTCTAAAATGTCTAAATAATTGCAAAATACAAACATAAAAAAAAAAACATTAATAATTAAAAAAAAAAAAAAAAAAACAAAAAAATATTTAAAACAGTTTTTTTTGCGAATAATTAAAATTACGGCTTTTGCTTTTCTATGAGAAATAAAATTAATACGCTTAGATCCATTTAACAGACCTTTTAGGCCCCAAAAATGCAAATTCAAACTTTTAGCAGTTAACAAATTCTTACTTAAAAAAAAAAATTTCTTGAATTTACAAAGCTGCGACCACTTTCTTTACCTTTTACATTTTTAACATAATTTGCAAATCACTTTTTAACATAAAAAAAAGAAAATTTAAAATATATCAGCATTTTACGCGCCATTTTACATTTCGCTGTTATGTTAGATGGTTTACAGTCCTTTGTATTGAAAATCTGTTATAGAAGTGAATATTTTCATATAATACAAATTGAAGTAAGTTGGAACATTTTAAGGAATTGAGAATATTGGCTTAAACTGGTATAATTTGCAGTTGTGATGTTTTAACATCTATATCTCTGTTATTGTTTGCACATGTTAACTTTACATATGTTCGCTGTTGTAACAGAATTTCATAACATTGACTTTACTGTTGCTGTTACGAAGAGTGAATTATAAGAATTTTCATATAAATTTATTATTTTTGAAATAAATTTTTGCAAACTTATGGCTTATGGAATTATGGTAATGGTGAAATTTAATTTTTTTCTTTTTTGTTTCATATTTCTTTGTGATAGCCCAAGGCTATTATTTTAACAGAAATGTGTAGCTGTAATTGAATATGCTTATAACATGAAGATAGAGGTTGTGCAAGTTTCTTTTGGCCGAAATTGAAATTGCAAACATTAAAAATTTGATTACTTTCGTAACATAACATATTTTCACATATTATATGGTGAGCAAATTTGTGCTCACAAGGTTAACAATTTTACAAAGTTATCGGATTTTGGACAAAAATTACAAGAGTCTAAAATTTTTCTTATTTTTTCATAAATTGCATTTGATTAAGAAATTTTTAAACAATGTACAGACAAAAATAAACATTTTTTTTCGTTATAATATTAACATTTAAAAAGTTCTAATATCTAAAATAATTAAAATAAAAACATTTTTAAATTAAAAGTGCGAGAAATTGAATTGTAAAATTTCATAAAAAACAACATTTTTAGACTTTTACAAAATATATATATGAGCAGTTAAGAATATTAAAAGTAATAGATAATAATAGGGGAACATTTTTATAGGATATTTAGCATACAGACAATGCCCTTTTAAATAAAATAAAAAGAAAATAAAAAACCCATGCGCAGAATATACATATACAGCGCATAAAAATATTTTAAAAAAATATTATTTTTAATACATAAAAGAGCTAACTAAAATATGCAGTTTATATTTAAATATATATACAATATTATAATCAATGAAAGCAGGGTTGTATTTTATGCTTTGCATATTTCCTTGCTTAGAGGTGCAAGTCAACTGCCTACATTTTTTTTTATTACATTATTTCGTATATTTTTTTGCCAAATTTGCAAGGAAAGAATGTAGTGGAAAGTATCGGTAGTGCAAAATGAACCAGCACTTTTTTCTTTTGCCTTTTTCTTTTGTTTCTGGTGACACGCTAACCTCAATCTCTTGCTTGCAAGCAGTTAAAAATCTGATTTAAGTTTAAACGTGGTAGATATTTTTCTAAATTACAAATTATTTACACGTGGATAGTTTGTGATTAATATTTTTTTCTGTTTTAGCTTGCAGTTGTTAATATTTTAGTTTTTTGTGTGCAAAAAATAAAACATAAATATATATAAATCTTGAGATGTCGAAATCGGAGCTAAACTTTCTCAGCAAATAAGAAAAACAGCAATTAATAAGCCACAGATAAAATTTTGAAGTTTTCTGTTGCTAAAGTTAGTTTCCATAATTACTGTTTTCTGTTACTATTTCAATAGAGAAGTCGCTACGTGT
>CM050323.1:36479003-36497076 GCA_027475135.1 Bactrocera correcta
TTAAATATTTGCAAAGACTCTTTTGTCCCTTTTCACTTCGTTGTTTTATTTGCCATATGCATGAGCTCTGATATGAAACTTTTATTTTGCCTTATTTGCCTATGTTTTGATGGGCCTTTTTGCTTGTTTGCTTATATTTAATCTACACATGCTCTCCAACTACAAATTTGTCATTCATTACTTTGCCGCTTTCATTCCGACACAAGGCACTCCTGCTCCGCCGTTGTAGATTTAATTTTGTGTCACATATTAGTCGGATAACTTGCAATGAGCCTAACTTTGTTACAGTTTATCAATGCCGTACGACACGGTCGACTAGTTTGGCTGTTTAGACGGTTAGTTAGCTATTTGTTGGCCAATACTTTTAATAGGGTTAATCGAGAGTGAATTGTGCGCATGTGTGTGCATGTGTGTCTTTGTCACTTATGTTGTGTCTGCTTTTAGGCGCTTTGACTGTCGTCTGAAATGTTCACATGTGTACTTAAGATTTTATTGTGCGAGTATTTATATTATATTCTCCTTGGGTTCCGCCGGCGCCAGTTGTATGCTTTCTTTTGCGCTTGATTGTGGATCAAATGTAGCGGCAAAGCTGAAATTACCTATGAAGTTGGTAAACAAAACTTACATACTTAAGGGGGCAATCTGAAAGCTTGAAGAGTGGTCAGTAATTTTCAGTAAAATCTGCAGCTTTGCTGGGAACGTGGACATGCCTGTCCTAAAAGTTGTTCGACCCATTAAGAGTTCTACAAGTTTAAAGCGGATTCTTAGCGAATTTTTTAGAAATATTTTCTCAAGTTAATAATATATTCGGTGTCCTGGCATTCTCTCTTTTTCTTAATGGGCCTTTGTGAGATAGTGCCGAACTCCATTCATATCTCTGTATTATCTGCAAGGTCAAGGGCACCTTTACGGTTCAGTTTTTCTATAAAAAGTATCCTACTTTACAAAAATTACAAGGCAAAGATTGTTTTAGATTTCCAATCCTACACATAACAACCGATGTTTTCATGAAATCAGACAAGTTACATCTTATCTCACTATTACTGTCTGCAATGAAAAGTAACGAAAGGCCAAAGGTCACATTACAAAACTATATAAACATATGTACATAGTATATTTGCTTTCCAGCCATTCAAAGACTATTAAACAATTCGTAAACTAACTAACTTGCTCATAGAACAACAGCAATAACAGAAACAATAATTAGTGAGCGAACATACTAAAATCCAATACAATACAATATTTGTGCTCGCCGAAAAGTTTTGGTTTCTTGTTTTATGAAAATAGTTGAAATGATAGCAAACAACAATTACAATGAATCATCAGTGTTGGAGGTTTGGCTGAAACGACTGTGGAGACGTAATATATTGATCTGAAGCCCTGTAGAGATTTTTTCGCTACTCAAATGAGTAATTTTTTGAAAAGAACTAGAAAGTCATATACTTTTTAATATCTTCAGCTTCTGGAAAAGGTGTAACCATTTTATATATGATATGCTGTAAAGGACGGGGTCAGTCAAGAAAAGGTTAGTAAATAGGAAGTCAGTTAAACTAATTTTTGTAGAAGTATATTAAATAAGTGATCTGTGCTTACAAAGCAGTTGCACTTTACGAGCTGGATGCCTTTATCAGGTGCATAATTGGTTAAATATAATCTTTGAACAAAATCGGCTCAACATTATGATCTTCCTAAAAATCAGTTTACTTGGCCGTATGTCTGAAATGCTGCTCCTGCATAAAATACCTTAAAATTTTTAAACTAATGATGCCAAAATATTTTGTTTAGAATATTTTTGTATATTAATGGAAGTAGAAGTTCCCTAAGGCTATACTTTTCAAATGCATTTGAAATTAATTGCATCAATTTAGAACCTTTTTTGAACGGAGTGTACTGCACTGATCAATTTTTATTTGTCATTCTCGACCGACTTCATAAATCTAACTTATTGATAGCGCACTGCACGCGCTACACGCTTTACGAATCAAAAATCGAAATTCAAAATTTGATGCTTCTTATGCCAATCGCACACTATTTTTATTCCGCGAAAGAATTTTCAAAAGTTCCTACTGGGCGGTTCTTATGTGGGACATACGTACCTATTGGATTTGGTATACTGTCAACTACTTGAACGTTTCACACATTTTTTTATAATACTAGAAACAGGCAAATATTGATTTCCATACATATTCTGAATGGGCTCGAAGCTTTTGAGGTATCAAAGCGTAAAGCTCCGTCAAAAATAAAACGTTTTTCTTTCGACTGATCGGTATATCAAAAGGAAATTCCTGAACGCTTCCATTTGAACTAAACTAACCAAAGATAGTTATCCGCCATTACAGTAATTTCTGATTAAAGTTTTTAACTCAATAAATAGTGCTAAGGTTGTCATCATCTACTGCAGTCGTTCACCTTCTCTGTGGTTAGATTAGATGTCTGATTGAAGATCGCACGTGAACTACTATATGAAGTCCTTTGTGAGCTCACAGAAAAGGAGAATATAACTATAAACTATAAATTAGCAAAACGCTTAGTAGCCAATCCAAAATTGTACAGGCGTTTAATTTCTATTCCCGCCAGTTCGCAGGGATGTCTGGAGGTATGCGCTCCCAACTGCTTAAGTCTTGACATCCCAAATACGGGATCGTTGAGAAGAAAGTGTTGAGTTGTTTTCACCTCATCTTCTTGCATAAACCTACAGCAGATGGCATCTGTTAGGATTCCCAGCCTTACTGCGTGGACTCCAATAAAGCAATGATCCGTTAAAAGCCCCAAAACTAAGAAGGGACTAGCCTTAGTGCACTTTTGAGATCGATCTTGGGCCAAAAGGCTTTTGCGACAACGTATGTACCGATGGTGGCTCAGTACTGACAAAGCTTTCGCGAGATCCAGGTATTTAGTGTTAGAACACAAAAGTATGCGGGAGCTCCGATCCGCTCCCATTCTACTGATAGTCGTTCTAAGGTGCCTGACAAAAAAACCCCTTTATCAACCTTTCTCCCAAGCTTTGACGAATCCGTGAAGAAGCTCACTGCTCCTCTCTTCCAACGGCTTCTTCCCGCCCACAACTCCCTCGCCGGTATTGGTTAGAGAAGGAGCCGCCAGAGTTCGGTTTGGCAACTCCATGGTCCAAGTGATCCGGTATGAAGACAAAGTTAGTGGGGATTTCCGAGTTTTTAGACCCGTGCTTTTTTAGGAATCCAGACTATCTAAGTCTGATGGCAACTTTCGCAGTCATACACCTTCCGGCGATGTCTACGAGAAATAATGTGCGTATATTGGAGTGGACCTTAGTGCACCACACATGCTGAGCGCCGCCCGTTTGGTTAAAACAAAAAAAATCGACCATAAGATATTGTCTCTCTATTAAGTCTCTCTTATGTCGACTTCTCTGCATTTTGTAGATGCTAACACAGCTCGCAAGTGAACTGTGACTAATCCTAAAACCCTTCAGCAGTATTTTCCAGACCATGTGAGTAAAAAGCATGCGTATTTTCCTTCCGTTTCCTTGCATATGATCTTGGTGATCTTCTAGGTCCTAAGGCATTTCATCTCATCCTGATTCCTTTGTTAATCCTTTTTGAAATTTCATTGTGTATCGTCTATACGTAGTTCTAGATTGCCTATAGTCAAGCGGACGGTACTTTTAGCAATCTCTTCGTCTATTTCGTTTCCCGGAATGCCCTTGTGGCCTTAAACTGCTTTCCGGCATCTCCTATATCTACCAGCTCCCTGCTGCTAAGAACATTCTTTGAAGCAATGCGATATGAGATTATTGTTTTAATTGTCGCTTGGCTATCGATGTATACTATATATTGATGTTCTTTATAGTGTTTCGTGTGCTATAAGCTATCTCAGCAGGTTTTCTTATCGCAAAAACTTCTGTCTGAACTATACTATATTATTCCGGCAGCTTGAAGGATCGCCTGAGATCTGTGCAATACATCTCGGCGCCTCTTCTTTTAGCCATTTTTTAACCGTTCGTGTAGATGTTGAAAGTTCCGCTGGTGGTGAGCACCTGCACCATCCACCCTTCTTTAGTGTGACTTAAAACCTTCCCATTTTCATGTTTAAAGCTTTACATTATTCAATTTTGAACACAACGCCTTAATTCACACAATTTACGAAAATATAAGTCAAGGTCGGTCCTGATCCTCAATTGATTATAATTTTGCAAGACCCTTGATATATTTCACACTCCTCCAGGTTTACGAGAGTTCCTAACTTATGGTTTCGCCCGAACTTATACCCTACTTACTTTTTTCTCATCCAATTACTCACTTATTTGTCATTTGAAACCACAATCGAGCACAAATTTGCTTCAAAACTTGATTACTTAACAAAAAACTTAATCACTGGCCTCTTACTGGGCTCATTAAGATTAAAAGGCGTGACGCTCCAGCTCTTGGTATCAACTAAAATTGCAATCAAAGCCCTTGATATACAAATCCACACATACATAAGCATATACAATCATACGAAGGCCACCACCCCAAAAGTGCTCTAATATTTTTTACCACAACAATCAAATTAAGTGCCGCCACCCGCACGCTGCTCAGTGCTTTTCAGCTGCAATTGAGGCATGTAATCAAATCTGCCAATTCGCGCTGGCAACACACACCCGCCAACGCACACACAGCCACCGCCTGCTGTTGACAAAATTAGCATATCTGATGATACTCTTTACGGGGGCATTTCGATGTTTTCCGACTTCCGAAATTCAGTGTTGAAATTGCAATGCGTTTGCACGCTTTGTTTTTGTAGCCGCCTTTCGATTTGTTGTCGAACAATGTTTGATTGTTTATATCACAGTGGCGTCGTCTACATGTGACTCGGCGGGTCGCTTCCCCGATGTCCCCTTGCACTCTCTCTCACGCTGTTTGTGCGTTGTGCTGTCTGTCTGCCTGCCTGCCTCTCGATAGCGGTATGTGTGGTTGCCACTCGTCAGTTGACAAAATAGTCAACGGTGCTGCGCCGTGGCACGCTTCTCGATACAGAGTGCCGTTCTAGTTGAATCGGTCGTCGGTCCAAATGATTACGTCGGTATGCAGGTCTGTCGCTCGCTTGTCCATTTTTCCATTAAAATGCCACGTTACGCCTACTTACTATGCAAATTGATTGTCATGCCACATAAAAATGTCATTTCAATGTCAATTGTATTTGCGATTGAGCGCAGAAATGTATGGGCGGCGGGAGGGTTGAGGTGGCGGCTGAGTGAAGGCAGCAAGTGCGTGCCTATGTAAATCCGTTAACATGCATGTACATTTGTATGCATGATACATTTGGATGTGTGTGCCTGTAATTGTAACTGTTTTGTGTGCGTGTGCGTGAGCTTAATTTTTTTCTGTTTGTAATTCTGCTGTCAATCCAGTTTGCTCTACTTCAGTTTATTACGCTGTTCAATTTGCATTGATGACATTCAACATCGCCGTCATTACACTGTTGCCCCTCTCCTCCCCTCGATACTTAAATGCACAATACTTATACACATACAATTACAAATACCATTATTTGCTGTGCATATCCTTCCGGCTTCGGCCCTACCTTTGCAGGTATGCACACACTCGCACTCGCAATTTAAACCAAAATTAAATCCGGACATGCGTGTGTGTGTATGTGTGAGTGCGTGTGTGCCTGTCCGGTTATCCACTTTAATCTTGTAAATATTTCAGAGTACATTAAGTTTTTCGTGTGCCTTTATCTCTGCTTATTTGTTGCATGTATTGCCTGAATTCTGTTGCTCAACTGCAAGCCCTTATTTAAAACCGTTTTTTTGTCGAAAGAGATTTAACCTTTTTTGCACACATGCACCATTAAAGCGATTTGCCACTTCGCTGAAAGGACCTCTGAAAATTGTATGATCGATTTGTGCTTCTTAATTTATGCAAATAGTCGGCAGTAGCCTTTAAATATTTCGAGTTAAAAAATATTTGGAGTAAAATTTAATTTTTTTTTTATTATTTGAAATCGAATTTAGTAAGTTTAATACAGCTACTGAAAATCAATGGATTTTTATAAGGTTTCTAGCACACTACCTACTCTACCGGCGCGAGATATGTGGATGGCAGGAGTTCGCTGGAGAAGAGCATTTATTTACGGACGAGTCGAAGCTAGGAAGGAAAGTTTTTTGTAAGGAGCTCTCCGTCCATTTTAGCTTTAGGCTACCGGACCACTAAATTATGTCTAAGGCAGAAATGGCTGCTATTAAGGTGGTGGTAGACATACTGCTACGAGGTGCTGCCTCTTTCAGCGAGGTGAGTATTCACTTCATCAGCAGAACGGCAATACTATCGCCAAGCTTGCTTACCTTGCGCTCAAACGTAGTTAAAGAATGTCTGACATTACTAGAAATATCAACAAGGTACTTGATCATCAGGCTCGTTTGGGTGCCTGATCACAGCGGTATCGTTCACATGTAATGTAATGAGCCCGAGTTGGATCTCCATTATCATCTTGCGTCGACAACCCGCTTCTGTGGGACTGCAAGATCATTATTGCCTAGAATAGATCGCAGGAAGTTTTCTTAACTATTTGCCTTTAGCAAAGTTCATTTTGCCGCTACTTTCTGGACATTGTCCATGGGTTCTTACTAGACATTGTTCACTAGGCATTCAGGCCTCTATAGGGTGAGGTGGAAATACGCAGAATCGTTTTTCTCTATTGTCTAAGGGTTGCAAGACTGGCGGTGAAACATATCGGTAGTCTTACTATCGGCGAATCAGGAGACCTAGCCAAAACTGGCTTTAGCCATCTCAAACATGTCTGATAGCCTCAAAGCACTTTATCGATTTGTTGAGGTTCTAAGATCTATTATATATGAGTTTTAGGTAACATAACGGACCGAAATTTTAACCTGTTGCATCGTACTCTTAACCCAACCTAACCTAGCATACTATTTAGTCAGATCTCACATTAAAGAGAGAACGCTAACTAGAAACGAAATAAAAGCCAAAACGCCAGTTTCATATATCCGGCTTCATTTTTTGTAGACAATTATTCTTCGTAAACAGAAACAGATTGTAATCACTTGGTGCCAGATGTGAACTTTAAAGCGGTCGTTAAGCTGATGGAAGACGTCTCACCTTTTGGTCAAACCTGACAACTTCTGGGCGATTTCCTTTAGAATCATCTGAAATTCTACTGTAGACAGTACAGGTCCAAGGAGAAGTATGGTCGTAGGAGAGCAGTTGAAAATCACTGATTAATCTCAGCAAACACACAACAAAACGTTCATAATCCTTAGTGGCAGTTTGGCCACCGCTTGCGCCGACTCACCGCGTTCGTCCACCAACATTTTCATTCGGATATTGTTCCAAGTGGCCACTTTTCATTATCAGTAACCATTCGCTTCAAAAATTTATCGAATATGTTGCAATTTAAAACCGGTTGAAAGATAAAAAATCTATCTTTGAGGTTTTTGTGCGTTATCTCATGCGGCTTTGAATGTGTGAATATAAAATATGATTGATACAACTGCATTTTAATTTTCGTCTAGTCCTTGATTTACCATTAAATACTTCGCTACTGCAAGCCGAATCGACTAATTTTATAACTTTTCTTCATACTATCAGTGACGAAAGCATATTTCTATTATTTTAATATACCAGAATTTTTATCGACCTAATAAGACTTATTTAGCAAAAATGTTTTCTTACAACACCGATCTAAATAAATGAAATGTAACTGATGTAGTGGGATTTTATGTATAGTCTGTCTGAGCAATTTATTGAATTGAGCTTAGGCAAGTTTTAAAATTGGGAGAGTTGTTAGTGTTGATTTGGTTGTAGTCCATTTATGTCCATCTATGCTGGGTAAGATCGCATGATAGGTTTAAATCCAGTTAGGTTCCAACAATGCAGACCGGCTGTTGTAGAAATTTGCAAAATTGTGTCAGATCTTTCGAATTTTAGTAGTACAAATTTAATTACATAACAAGAATTATTTCATTGTGAATACACTTTCTCAGCGATCACCACCACTGTAGTAAAAATGTCACCCAAACACCAGGCGATCATAAAAACAAAATCAATGATCAACATTATTTGTTTTGCTGAGCGTGAGACACTATACTCTCTCTCCATCATACAGTTTCTCAACTCTTGCATATACTAGTAACAGTTGTTGATTTCTGTTAAGCAGGCTTCTACTGGAAAGTACACTTATGCAGTTGCTATAACAACGGATTATTATTATGCTTGCACTGAGAGCATAAGCAAAGCATATATATGCTGATTTGTGCATCAAGTAGTCTCTCTATAAATAAAAAATAAAATACCACTCGGCAGTAAGGAATTATTCTCTATTATTGTATTACCCATACTTTCTTACTCTTTCTCTCTGTAAGTTGTTTTTTTACATCCTCAGCTCACTGTCGGCTATTAGTATTGCAAATCACTTATCCTTTAATTCAGAGAAAAATTATTGACAATTATCTGAATTTCTTTATAGAGTTCTTATAGCGGCAGAAAAGATTCCTCAATAACTGTGCCCAAATTGGCAGTCCATGGTCAGAAAAGAACCTTGAATGAACCGATCATGAAGGATTGAATGGTATGAGGTGCATTCTAATCATTGGGTGTCAAGTATTATATTAGAATGTACTCATCTAACGTTGAAGAAAAGTTTTCAAAGACTTCCACGTTCGATGTGTCTGCTGTATAAGATATAAATAATTGCTTCGAAAATGGAATGCCATGGTCTACAGCCTGGGTAATTTAAAATATATTAGTACATTTTTAGTACATTTTCAATACATAATCTACAAATAAAAAACAGGATGGTACTTGGAATCTGAGCGCAACTTTTCTTCTCCTTCAAACTACAGATTCTACAGGTACCTGTAAGTTGTTGATTATTCAACATACAGTGTACTTATAAAGTCTCAATTTGGAGATGGACACATTCATATTATGTTTTTTTCTTATAATTTTTTTTGCAAGTCTATGATCTGTGCAAGTGTAAGAATAAAGCTTATAGAATTTATGGGTCTCCTTAAAAAAGCTTCGACGGCTTCTGTTGGAGAAAAGTTTATCTATTGTATTTTCTATAATCTATTTTTGAGACATGAGAAATAATAAACTTATTCCGATCAGCAAAGGAAAAGATAAGCATAACTTAACTCACAAGGTACACGACTCGACTCCATCTCAAGTATTCAAAAACACTGCTTATTCTTCACAAAAACTTAAATTCTATACTATTTAGTCGATATGAATATTTAATCTATGCCAAATGTTTGCAGAGTACGGCCCTCGAAATTAGCAACCTGTAGTGGGTAAGCTTTGCGATTTGCAGCCTTATCGCGGCGATGAAAAACAGTATGGATGGCAAAATGTCAATAAAATTTGTCAAATTATAATTTTAATAATTTTTAGCCTTTAATAACAGAAAACCATTAGCCTTAATAATTATATTCTATATTAAAAACACATGTGGTTTTAATAATATTCGACTTTTATTGATTTAATTATCTCATTTCGCTGCGCATTTCAGTTTTTACGAGTTTGTTTACACTTTTTATATTTTTGTGTTGTTTTTTTTTTTTTTTTTTCTTGTTGCATTTGAGCTTTTCGCTCAATAGTTTGAAATTTCATTTTGCAATTTTAATTTCATATCAATCTTATCTTATTTAGTTTACGCGCTTCAACTTAATTTTTACTTCATTGTATCAGTATATATTTGTTTTATATGCCGTACTATACTAATATATATATATATAGTAATCTTTTATATTTTTTTTGTGTTTTATTAGTTTTTGTTTTTTGTATGATAAACCATTTCACTTTACGAATTCAGTACAATATAATTTGCATTAATATTAAATTTATTTATACACGCTTAAATACTTAATAAACATTTAAAAATCTTAATTTTTTTTATTTTTTGCTCGTTTACTATTTTACAGTTATCATTTTTGCATTGTATATATTTTTTTTAATATACAAATAGGTTTATGTATTACAGATAGTACTTTTTAATAATGTCCAAATGTAATTGGTTGTCAATCACTTAAACGATTTGCAGGCACTCCACAGCGATACGCACACAGACAAAACCGAATACTGAACATATCGATTTACTATATGAATAATATAAATGAAAATGTAGTTTATACTTGTTTTTAATTGCAATACATATTTTTCAGTGTATGACTATGCGTAATTAATTGTAGTTTAATTTTATAGACTTCAAGGAATAAAAACTGATTTTTTTTTATTTTCAGCTTAGCAGCATTGGTCAAGTTTGGTACAAAACAGAGTGAAGGAGTATAACCTTTTCATAAAATATTTAAAAAATTTTCAATTAAAAATATTAATTTTTTATTAAAAATATTTTCAGCTTAAACTTTTCACAAAATTGATTAGCCCGAAAATGCATCCAGCGGTCAATGGCTGTCTGCAGAGGTCTTTTTTTTGGAGGATAATGAGGAAGTATAACAAAGAAATACTTTCAAAAATACAAAAAAAAAAAAAAATAAAATACAAAATAAAATAAAATATTTTCTTCATAACAATATTTTCAAAAAAAAAAAAAAAAAAATGAATTTATTTTTATGCAATTTTTTAATATGAATAAGTTTTTGTTTTTATATACATAATCTGTGTTACAAAAAAAAAATCCGAAATAAATATATAGCTTTCAAAAAATTGGAAAAACTTGTTTAACAATTAGGTTTCCGCAAATTCTATGTAAATAAATTTCAATTTGATTGAAGAATTTTTCAAATGCAAGAAATAATATTTTTAATTTTGGTTTTAAAAGAAAAATATTTTATTATAAAAAAACAATAAAATTAAATAAAAAGTTTTCTCCCAAAAATATTTCATTTAATTTTTTTCACTGCAATTATTTAAAAAGTATGGTTTGTTTGTGTCTTTGCTCTCTACATTGCTTTAAAAAGAATGGTTTGTGCTTTTGCTGCCACACATTACTCATTCTCTCCATTTGGCGATCACGCAACACACTGCACAGCAGCTGTGCATTCTAACAGGCGCACAAACGATATAAGTAAGTAACTCAGAGCTTATGTTAACAAAATATTATTGTTGCGTTTGCATGAAAATTTTCAGAGAGATAAATAAAATTCTCAGCGAAATCATAAAAGCAATGAAAATCAATTGAGCTGCTTGGCTGAGCGGCACTTTGTCTTTGCGAGAGCATATCCCGTAGGTCAACAGGAACAACTAGTGAAGTGACTTTGCTGCTGGTAGTTGTTATTGTCGAAATTTTTTACAGGAAAATAAAGGCATGCTTGGAAAAATAGATTTTGATAAAAATCATGCGCGCCTGGTTGTTTTCGGAGCAGGTTAAACTTTATTTATGTGTTCCTTAGCAGCAGAGACGCCGCCATCACAATACTGGGTTGTTGAGATCAGCAAAATTCAAATTTTCACTAGGTGCCAAAAAGAATTCAGAGAGTTGCCAGGATCGTACTTTAAAAAGGACGACTATCACATATTGTTGATCATAATTATGCTTTTGCGTTGTTGCTGGCATTCCGGGTATTCCACTGGAAGTGTGGTATGCATTTTCAACTGTATTTTGTATTTTCAGTGTGTTCGCATGAACATATTACAAATAATATTTTTTTTTTTTTTGCCGATGATCAACTGAGTTTTCTGAACGCCTGTCACTGCGGTCTATTAATTTCGTAATATTTTAATTTTTACCAGGTCAGACAGAATAAATGAATATTTAAACATATTTGTTCTTTGTTGGCAGAAGTGACGGAAAATCATACATGTGCAGAGGCTGTCTATTTATTTTTTCCGTTTTTCTGATAACTTTTGAAGGAATTTGTCGTTACGTAATAATAGAGAGGATCTATATATGTTCACCAAAGTTTGCGTTCTAAGTTTCTTGTTGTCTTAGTTGTAGTTGAGGCAGCTGTTGCCCTTACCAAAAATTTTAATTTATTTTTTTTTTGTAAGCTGCCTAGCCTTATTGTTAAATCAATCCATTTAGAACCAACTATTTTACTAAACCTGATATTTTAGCAGGCGTTCATGAACACACATCGGTGTCAGCCAAAAGAGTTTTATTAGTAATTTGCTGTAGAGTTTTTCCTAACATTATATATTTTAATTGGCATGTATATCTTCTTTTTTTCTGGTTGCCTGGTACTTTGCAGTTGGCAATAAGACAAATTAATAATAATATAAATTAGCGCCTCTTCCTCCGCACATATAAAAAATAAATAAATCTAAATAAAATTATCAAAAGAGAATTTTTCCAGACGTTGCTTACCAGGCGCGCATAGTAAATACAGCAACTGGCTGAGATTGAATTCCTTCAGAATTAACAACATAAATTTCAGCATGCCAACTGTTATTATTTGCTTTTGTCTTACTGAGAAAAACAATAGAGAATAACTCCTTACTGCCCAACGGTATTTCATCACAAGTCCAACTACAATTACAGTGAGAGTTATGAGAGGCTCTCTACTACACACACCAATCAGCATGCATTTGCTTTGCATTATGCTCTCAATGCAAACACAACGAGCCGTTGTCATAGCAACTACATAAGTAGACATTCCAGTGGAAGCGTGCTCAACGAGGATCAGCAACTGTTACTAGTACTATGTAAGCAAGAGTTGAGAAAATATGTGAATGTGAGAGCGGGTGTAGCTCTCTCCCTCTCTCTAAGCAGCCCAAATAATGCTGATCGATTGATTTTGCGCCACTAGCTGTGCTTTTATGATCGCCTGATACTTTGGGTGGTGTTTGAAGTCCAACATTTTTCACTTTCAAGGTCGGCCATCTTGAAACTATTTGCAATTATTATTGCTGGCCACTGCTGTTGCGGCCTTGAGCGCTCTGCATGATTTTTAATTAATTGTTAATTGCAACTTTCGTGCTGTGTTGCTGCTAATTGCAATTCACAGTTGTTGAAAAAGTTATTGTTTTTCAATGAGGCTGTAAATTGGTTTTAATGCAACAACTACAAATTTATGCGTTTTTTGTTTACCGAAAACATACAAAAGCACAATGCTGCGCGGAATGCAAAAATCACACACACACACGCAAGTGCATACATAGCACGGCATGTAATAAATTAATATGCATGGCTTCCGCATTTTCATACACACAAACACACACGCATACTATATACATTTGCATACGCCATCAATTGTTTTTTTACGAGTTTATTTTCTGTTTATTTTAACATTTACCATTTATTTACATTTAATTTACAACATTTATGAATATGCATACATATGTAGGTATTTATGTTTATTTAAATTACTATATCTTTTTTTTATATATGCTCCGTACTTTGTTTTTGTTGTTTTTTTCTCATTGTTTTGTATGTAAAATTCTAGTTATTTAATAAGTTGCTAATTAATTTAATTTTACGCTAACTACGGCAATTAAGTTTTAGTTACATTTTCGTTTGTTTTTTTGTTATTGGGTTTTCGCTTTTTGCATTGTTTTTTATGTGTTACTAGTTATTATACAAATAATTGTTTGTGGTTTTTCTGTAGTTTATCATTATTACTACTTTTTCAATTTCACTTTAGTTTAAGTCTACTCTACTTTTTTTTACAAAATTTACATAACATTTGCATGTTTTTCATGTTACACGCTGTGTTTGTTGGTATTTATTTGCTAATTACAGAAATAATTGCATTGCACACAAATTTTAACGTAAAAGGCGATAATTTGATTTCATGAGTAATTTAAAGATTGAATTTTATTTGATTATTGATTTATTTGCTGTTGCGTAATTTGTGGAAGTTGGTCGAGCGCATTGCAGTGTTGATTGTGGTTATGGGTTGCAAAAAGTATTTGAAATTAATTTTAAAAGAAGTTAATAAAATATTTGAAAATATGCAGTAAGAGGAAAAAAAAGATTTTTTAAAACTAATTTAATTTGGTGTAATTAAAGATAAAGGATTAAAAAAAAAAAATTCAAAGGAAGTAATTATTAAAAATTTATTTAAAGCGGAGGCAGCATTTATAATGATAATTAGCAACACAATAAACGAAAGTTTTGAAAAATTTTAAATTACGAAACAAAAATATATACCAAAAAAATATAAAAAAATATTAAAAAAGCTAAAAAAATAAAATAAAATAAAAAATAAATTAAAAAAAAAAAAAATTAAAAAAAAATATTAAAAGAAAAACATAAAAACAAAAAATAATCTTAAAAAAACAAATAAATTTAAAACAAAAATAAAAATATTTCCACAAAAGAATGTTTTTATTTCTAAAATGTCTCATTAATTATAAAAAAAAACCAAAAAATAAAAAAAAAATAGAGTGAATTAATTAAAAGTAAATAAAATAAAAAAATAAATTAAAAAAAAATATATTAAAAAAAAATTTAAAAAAAATTAAAAAAAAAAATAAAAACAAAAAATAATTTAAAAAAATAACAAGTTTAAAACAAAAATAAAAATATTTTCACAAAAAAATGTTTTTATTTCTAAAATGTCTCACTAACTATAAAAAAAAAACCAAAAAATAAAAAAAATTAATAATTAAAAAAAAAAATAAAAATAAAAACAAAAAAATATTTAAAACAGTTTTTTTTGCGAATAATTAAAATTATGGCTTTTGATTTTCTATGGGAAATAAATTAAATACGCTTACATCCTTTCAACAAACATTTTAAGCCAAAGTATGTAAATTCAAACTTTAAGGAGTTAACAAATTTTTAAATAAAAAAAAAATATTTCTTGAATTTACACAGTTGCAACCAATTTCTATACCCTTTACATTTTTAGCATAATTTTGAAATCACTTTTGAACATAAAAAAAAAAGAAAATTTATAATATATCAGCATTTTATGCGCCATTTTACATTTCGCTGTTATGTTAAATTGTTACAGTGCTTTGTATTGAAAATCTGTTATAGAAGTATATATTTTCATATAATACAAATTGAAGTAAGTTGGAACATTTTAATTAATTAAGAATATTGGCTTAAACTTGTATAATTTGCAGCTGTGCTGTTTTAACATCTATCTCTCTGTTATTGTTTGCACATGTTAACTTTACATATGTTCACTGTTGTAACAGAATTTCATAACATTGACTTTACTGTTGCTGTTACGAAGAGTGAATTATAAGAATTTTCATATAAATTTATTATTTTTGAAATAAATTTTTGCAAACTTATGGCTTATGGAATTATGGTAATGGTGAAATTAATTTTTAGCTCTTTTGTTTCATATTTCTTTGTGATAGCCCAAGGCTATTATTTTAACAGAAATGTGTA
Source organism: Bactrocera correcta (assembly GCA_027475135.1). NCBI lineage: Eukaryota > Metazoa > Arthropoda > Insecta > Diptera > Tephritidae > Bactrocera > Bactrocera correcta. The sequence continues at coordinate 36,494,229 of CM050323.1, forward strand.
GCTGTAATTGAATATGCTTATAACATGAAGATAGAAGTTGCGCAACTTGCTTTTTGGCCGAAATTGAAATTGCAAATATTAAAAATTTGATTACTTTCGTTACATAACAAATTTTCACACACTATATGGTTAGCAGGTATGTGCTTACAAGGTTAACAATTTTACAAAGTTATCAGATTTTGAACAAAAATTACAAGAGTCTAAAATTTTTCTTATTTTTTGATAAATTGCATTTGGTTAAGAAATTTTTGAACAATATACAGAAAACAATAAACATTTTTTTCGTTATAATATTAACATTTAAAAAATTCTAATATCTAAAATAATTAAAATAAAATCATTTTTAAATTAAAAGTGCGAGAATTTGAATTGTAAAATTTCATAAAAAAACATTTTTAGACTTTTACAAAATATATATATGAGCAGTTAAGAATATTAAAAGTAATACGATAATAATAGAGAACATTTTTATAGGATATTTAGCATACAGACAATGCCTTAGAAATAAAATAAAAAATAAAAACAAAAAAAAAGACACATGCGCAGAATATACATACAACAACGCATAAAATTATTAAAAAAAATATTATTTTTAATACATAAAAGAGCTAACTAAAATATGCAGTTTATATTTAAATATATATACAATATTATAATCAATGAAAGCAAGGCTGTATTTTATGGTTTGCATAGTTGCTTGCTTAGAGGTGCAAGTGAACTGGCTACATTTTGATTTTATTACATTATTTCGTTTTTTTATTGCCAAATTTGCAAGGAAAGCATGTAGGGGAAAGTATCGATAGTGCAAAATGAACCAGCATTTTTTTCTTTTGCCTTTTTCTTTTTTTTCTGGTGACACGCTGACCTCAATCTTTTGCTTGCAATCAGTTAAAAATTTATTTTAAGTTTATACGTGGTAGATATTTTTCTAAATTACAAATTATTTACACGTGGATAGTTTGTGATTAATATTTTTTTCTGTTTTAGGTTGCAGTTGTTAATATTTTAGTTTTTGTGTGCAAAAAATAAAACATAAATATACATATATAAATCTTGAGATGTCGAAATCGGAGCTAAACTTTCTGAGCAAATAAGAAAAACAGCAATTAATAAGCCACAGATAAAATTTTGAAGTTTTCTGTTGCTAAAGTTAGTTTCCATAATTACTGTTTTCTATTACTATTTCTATAGAGAAGCCGCTATGTGTGTATAAAAGCAATTGAAACTCTATAGACACATATGCGCGTAAGCCAAAAACTAATAAGCGAAAAATTTAGTATTAAAAACTGATTTACTAACATAAACAGAAATTTTTTAACAGAAACAGAACTTACTACAGAAACAGAATTTTGAACGGAAAGTGAAATTATTGGTTTCAATAATTTGCTTACGTAACCGTACAAACAATATGCTTCACAGAAAACAGTAACAGAATTACTAACAGAAACATAATTATCAGAACAGAAACACAAATTATTTGCATTAATTTCTTTTTTATATAACCGCAAAAGTTAAACTGTTAAATAATTTTCAAAATTTTTTTAGAAAATTTTTTTCAAATGCTTTTTAAAAATTTTTTTTCAAATTTAATAAAAAATTGTGGCTTTTGTAAAAGTTTCGTTAACATACCCGACAGCATCACCTTTGCTATTACTATTATGGTTTAGCATTCATTTATATATGTTAATATTTATAATTAAGCGCACCCTAATGCGCCAGTATGCACTAATTTCACTTAAATGGTTGCTTTTATTATTCTACCTTTTCGTTTCTTCTACTTTTCAGTTTAGTGAATTTATATATATACTTGTATAAATCATTTTACTAATAAAAGGCTTTTAGCTACTAATTTTTTACAATTTTCAGTTTTTTTTTTGTTTTTGTTGTCGCTTTATACACAATCACAAACGCAATTTCATTACTTGCTTGTTAGCAACGCAACGCGTGCTTTACTCCTATGTCCTTTCATTGGTGCTCAGCACACGGTTGTTGGTTGTCGCCGCCGTCGCCGTCGACGCTGTTGGTGAGCGCTTCAAACCGACATTTGGCGCCGCCTGCTGTTGTTGTTGTTGCCGTTGCGTTTCGATGCGTTTCAGAAATGGCAATCGTGGTGGCACATTGCGGTTCAGGCTACTGTTGCTGGCGTTGGTTTTGCTGCTGTTTTGGTTGCCGCCTGTTTTGCGCTGTTGACGCATAATTTGTTGCAGCTCATTTATCTCGTGTACGCTGTCGCTAGCAGCAGTCGTTGCGCCAGTTATTAGTGACTGTTGCTGTTGCTGCTGTTGTTGTTGTTGCTGCAGTATTGCTTTCGTGCCGCGACAATAGTATTCGATGTCGTCGATATCACCCAGCATTGTTGAGTTGTTGTTTCCCACCGACTTCGCTGTGGCTGTTGTGTTTTTTGGTGTTGTTTTTGTTGCCGTTGCAACTAATTTGCCTCTATAGTCTACCGTTGGCATATCCAGTTCGTTGACGTACACCTCTTCGGTGTCCATTGCTGACCGCTCATTCACTTCCTCGCAATCATCGCGGTAACCGTAACCATCATCGTCCTCTTCCTCCTCGTCCTCGTCGTAATCATCATTAGCTGCGCCCTCATGCAGATTTGATTCGGCATCTGCTTTTAGTAGCTTGGCTGCAGCGGCATTTCGTGGTCCACCGCCGCCGCCTCGTTTCTTCTCCGATTTATTTGGTATTTTGTTGTAGCGAATGGCATCGCGAGCATTGCTTGAGCGCTAGTTGAGGTAAAAAGAGAGAGAGAGAGAGAGAGATGTGTAAATAGATTAGAAGTGAATCTTGAAATTAATTTGATTTGGTTATTATTGCATAATTTATATACTATATTGAA
>CM050323.1:36498076-36570714 GCA_027475135.1 Bactrocera correcta
TATATTTATATTAAGTTTCGTTAACCCATATAATCCCAACTTTTTTCTAGAAAAATTTTGAAGGAAAGAAAGCAATTGCGGTTAGCTATGAGACACCAGTAACCAAGCGCTTAAGGCCTTTCATTCATATCTCTCGTAGTTTTTGAGAAAATAGCCGCCCCAAAAATGGAGCGCTGGCCACATCAGGGAGCACTAAAAATATACTATATAGTTCAGTTAATATTAAATGTGATTTCAGTTTTATTAAAGAAAACTATAAATTTAATTCAGATTCCACTTTTTAATTGATTGAATTAAAATAAATATAAATAAAGTTATGAATGGAAAGCCTCAAAACAGTTTGTGTGACATCCAACATCACATTTTCGACACTTTTTAGTTGTGTTTTTATTTGAGTTGCAATTGAAATTTTTTTTGAAATTTTTTTATGATAGCTACCCCTCGGTTTGGATTTTATGCTTTGAAGTGACTCCAAAGTTGCTTTTTCGACGCGATTTGCTCGAATAGTGCCAGTTCCCTAATGTCCAGATACCTTCAGTGCTGTTAGCAAACGAATCGACGTAAAAAAATTATCGATGTTGACGTGGACTTTAAATCCATTTGGTAGTTTAGACAGCAAATTCGTAACAACGGACCCACCAACTCCTAGCTCGGGATTAGTATTACCGGTGAAGGCTCCTTGATAAGGTTCAGCTTAAATCAAATACCCTAGGCAAGTTGCCATGCACCAAATCTTATAACCAAATCGGATTGGTTTTCCATGGATATGTTGTTTTGTGCTATGGTGGTCGTAATATGGTACCATGGATTCATTTATACTTACATTCTAAAGCTCGGAAAATATCTTATCCAATTTGCGTTAAGTTTATCCCACAATGGGCGAACCTTTGTAAACTTATCTCCCTGATCTAATAATGTATTGTCGCTTACGTGCATATATTTCAAAATTTGCTCGAACCGAAATCTTGTCAAAGAGTTGGCAACGACAGGGTGATATGTATTAGCACCTGTGTCCCAAAACATTCGCTGTCTTGCATAGGAACAACAGCCACTAAACAAAAATACAGCAATTACAAGACGCATTTCTTCGCGCGTTACGTCAAACTGGTCTTTCCCCCTCGTTAGCGGCATACTTTTTCGAGTTAAGTACTATCAGGTCTACTAACTCGTCATCATAAAATAGTTCAAACCATTCCACAGGGCTCCGAGAGTCGTTGAGAAAGTCAAGTTCAGTACAAGTTTGCCTCTCATACGTTGGAAGATCCTTGTCCTCCCACTCTCTATCTGGCAGAGGTTTTTTCTTTGATTTTCTCACTTGGGCCTGATTCCGAATTTTTAGTTCAGATAAAGGAACATTGTCATCACTGTCGTCCGAATCAGACTGATTTTCCCGCCCAACAAATTCATGCTTCAATCCACCACCACCTTGTCTAACTATTTGCAACTGCCCTTCAGCTCGTAGCTGATTTCCAGAGAGATGATTAACGTTTCCTGCTTCGGCGTCATCTTCTTCACTGTCACCATCACTTAGCATGTGATTTTCAGGAGGGCAAATGTAAACAGAAGCATTTATAATATCTTCTTCATTCTCCAATATATCGACTATGTCACAACAGTTAACCTGAATAGTGAGTTTCAGTTACGGAATTTCCGTAAAATATAAAAAACGCAGAAAAAAAGAAATCGGAAAGCAAAAAATGTGTCATACATTTACTGAAAATTAACAAATGTGAACAAAAAGTTTATGAAAAACATGTGGGCATATGTGCTCAGCGCCCCAAAAATGGGGCGTCACAAAATATCTCTTACAAAACTTCACAGAACCAATAAAAAACACTTTTGACTTTACTTTTCCACTCAACAAAGATAAATTTATAAGCTTTAACAAAAAAAATCACAACTTGAAGATATAACAACATAAACTTACTTATTATTTCGCGACATCGTAAATTGTTTGAAAAACAAAGTGAGGTTATGGTGAAAACAAAACACACGATAGTGTTGCCGCACAATCTAAAAATATGTAGCTAAAGGATTTTGTGGTAATAGACAATTACGTTTTTTAATAACTAAAATAAACTAAGCGTTTTAAAAATGGGGCGCTGGGATTATATGGGTTAAAAAGCTATCAATTTACATTCTGTTACAAAGTTAACAAGGTGTATACGAAAAAAAAACGTTACACATCATCACTTCTGTGAAATAGTGTTTAAACTGGGGTAAAAAGTGTACCAGTATCATATTGTAGAAAACGTGGTGAAGCTGTTAAGCAAATTCAAACTTTAAGGGAGAACATTGCATTATTCAGCAAGAATTTGTTCCAGCACACAAAGCAAAACGGGAACCCAGCAGTGGCTTAAAAGCACAGTTCTTTGTTTCAAAGCGTCAGAAGTTTCACTAACTGAAAGTCCAGATTTGAATCTATTGGACTATAGTTTGTCATAAAAATTGAAAAACATGACCTGGCGAGTACTCCAAAAAAATTTGGAGAAACTCAAAGCATTTGTTTCGAGTAGCATCGTCCATACCAATGGAAACTGTGCGTGCTGCTACTGATCAATGCCCGAATCGTTTTAGGGCTTGTGTGAAAGAAAAAGGGGAACATTTTGAATATACATTTGTGCATCGCTCATTTATTATCATTATTAAATAAAATCTACTTTATTAATGCATGTTTTATAATTTTTTTTTATACGGCCTGCACCCGTAACATAACTTATGGCAGGACTAAGAAGAATGTATGAGAATCGAATATTAATGAAAATAAAAGAATGATTGTTAATAGTGGCCACAAATCAATAATTTTATTATGTAAAGGTAATTTTGTATAACTTAAACTGCTGGTAAAAGAAAAATATATAAAATATTTTTAGAAGAAATGCAGATGACTATTTTGTAAAAGTGAGACTATAGATTAAATTCTTATAGTCAAAAGTCTCCTGACCTATCTTAAGGACTAAAATATTAATAAATCACCAAGTTTTTTTCTGAAAACACGACAAAAATATTCAGAATATTTTGTTAGGACTTTATTACTCATGTAAACAATTTAATATTTTATTATTTTAATTATTTCTTTACTCAAATAAAAACAACAGGTGGTTTGCTGTAGGCTTGCCGTCATTGTGAGGCTCAGGTACCTATAAATGTGCGACTCCAATTACGAAATCCATATTTTTTTCAATTTTATACACAAAGGCTCAGAAAAGGTTTAAGTACTTACTATAAATTTAAAAGGATTTTCGTTTAGATACGAAATAATCAACTTTTGAAGATTTTTTTTTCATAAATAAGGTCTTGTCATAAAATAGGCGAGTGCAATCTAAAATATGATGTAATTGTTAATTTATTAATTCCTGCGAGAGAAAATACGCTAATATGTAATAAAAAAATGTGCATTTTCGGACCCAGACCCCAGAAACCTACAGCAAATGGTGTTTTTATAAGCCTTAATATAGTTTGTTAAGGTGTGCATGGGAGACATGATTGCCTGTCTTCATTGAAGTACATTCTGTGGGCCAAAAATAACGTCGAAATATTGTTTTTTAGTTTGCCAGAACCCTTAGCGACATCTGTGTAAAACGTCATATCAAAATAATTATTAGTGTTTAATATTCGCTTGTCTTTCTTAAGCACATATAGTGCGATTTTTACGATAAGTGAAATTATTTAACAAAGAAGTTCCATTAAATTTGGTGGGCGGGATCAAATTTCTGGTGCGGAAACGTTCAAAATGTTGAAAAAGAACTTCGGTGATAATTGTTTGTCACGAGCGGGTCAAGAACGCGTTGACGATGAATCACGTCCAGTACGCTCACCAATATCAACTGATGATAAACACGTCAATAAAAAAAGAAATTGGTGATTAAGAACTGATGATTAACAGTCAGAGTCCTGGCTTACATCTTTGGGATATAGGAAGAATCAGTGAAAGCCGTGTTGAAAGATTATTTGGGACTAAGAAATATGAAAGCACGATTGTTTCCAAAATAAAAAAATTTTTTCGTACAAACATCGTTTATGAAACAAACGAGAATGTCTTGTAATGTTTTAATACTGGTGAGTAGTCCTGGATCTATGCTTACAACCCAGAAACAGATTATCAAGCGGCCGAATATCGTAGCAAAGGTGAGCGGAAGCCGAAAAACCAAGCTGGAGCGGGTTAAAAATCAAGGTTATGTTGACATATTGTATACTTGCATTATATGTTTTTCTACTCTTTATAATATTTATACATTTATAGTAGTATTTCAAGCTCAAATTTAATCCTTGCCTTTTGTTTTCTTTTGTATTTTTGGTTTAAGTTCTTTAGAAGAATAGAGATTGAATAAAACAAAGAAACTCGTATTATTTACTATTTAAAATCACATAAAACTCAATACATTGGTGTCAACACTCATTCTCATTCATAAGCAGCTGCTGAGTTCAACCCTTTCTCTAGCCAAAAATAACAATAACATTTAACAGACCAGCAACAATGCATTCTAGCTAACATTATGCAATTTGTATTATTCCAAAAATGCCAAAAAAAAAAAAAAAAACATAAACAAAAATTTCTGCTACCAACAGTTTAGGCACATGAAAGTATCATTTACACACTCAATGTGATTTTCAGATATTTCCAATCCGATTGAATTACTTTTCAATCAAATTTTTTTCGAACTTAAACTTTGTGCCCTTTTTGTATTGCCTACTTTTCTGCCTTTGTGTCATCATTATCCGATTTGCAGTTAAATATTATTATACGCCATTACTCATAATCGAGCCGCAAATAAAAGAGAGCAAGCAAACGGCCGCCGTAATCCGATGGCACCGAAAATATATTCACTAAGCTGACCGATAAACGAAAGCGATATGATAGGAGGACTGACTGTAAGGCTAGAGAATACAAAAGAGAGAGGAAGGGAGAAAGAATGACAAAAAAAGAGAATGGAAAAGTGGGGATGTGGTTGAAAGAAGGACAGATAAATGTACAAGGCTGGCAATGAGCTGCGCAACTGCTTGGAAATCACGTGATTTGCTTGCAAAAGTCTACATTTTTTAAATAGAAAGCAGTGCAGGAATAAACACAGACAGACATACTCGCAAAATCATTCAGTTACAAAGAAATAGCGACAATAGAAGAAGACAAGAAGCTGAGTTGGCACAGCAGTAGCATCAAAACAAAGTGTAATGCAAAGCAGATGATGCGAGGCGCTGCTTTGTAGTATTTACGTATATATTTATGCATGTATGTGTGTGTTCTCTGTATTTATGTGATTATGCCTTAATGGCTAGAAGTAGGCCGTCTTGTTGGTTTTCTGGCTGATCCCTTAGATAACTTGCTTACAAACAACACTCTTACAAGGCTGCTTTAAATGAAGGCAAGGCAAGCAAAACGCTGTTAAATAAATAAAATAAAAATGAAAAGCCTGCAGGCAGTGAAGACTAGACTGGCCACAATACCACAATTCTGTAAATGACATTTGAGAATATGCCAAGCAAAATGATGGAGACGGTGCTGATGACTGCGGTTAACGGTGTGCAATGTAAACTGAAGCAAAATCGGTGTATTGGGGCGTTTAAAAAGAGGGAGGCACAAAAATATTGCTACTGCAGATAATGTGGATGATTTGAGTGTTTATTTTTTGTTTATTTGCAAGAGAAACTTACGGGCTGATAGTAAATAATTTGAAAGAAGGCAAAAAGTACGGCTTTTGTTTTAATGAACCGTGGATATGCTTAGCGGCAAAACGTTTACTGTGGAATTGAAATTGAGAAACTTGAAAATTGAGAAAAAAGCAAATAAAATTGAGTTTTTATGGTTTTGAAGATTGTTTTTGAATTCATACTTTGCCTAATATTAACTACAAATAATGAATTAAATCTCCTTTTCGTAGAGCTATGAGTATCTTACTGCTTACTGGTCTTTAATCAAAAGGTTGACTCTCTTGAACAAACTAGAGCAGGCTTGATCATCTACTCTTAATAAAATAGTGGTTTCAATAAGAAAATGCAGAATAAATTATTTCAACTTTCCATTAAGTTAAGTGCCACATTTCCATTTAATTATTGTAAATGAGATTTATTAAAAACATTTTTAAGTATAGTGGTTTTTAAAGGGGTTTAATAATTTCCAAAAAAATTTTTTTTTGTCTTATTAAATAAAAAGAACATATGTTGAAAATATTCTCCCAAAATCGATCTGAATAAAATTCTAAGCGAAAGACCCTTCGGAAGTTATACCCATCAGACCATGTCGGTGAAGCTCAACGGATGTAAATGCATCTTTCTCAAAACTCTATTTTTGGTTCCTTCGTTCAAACATGATAAATCTCGTCTATATTTACTTACAAAATATTTTGGGTGTTTTAAAAATGGCTTTTTTGTACCTCTGAAACTCACCTAAGCCCCTTAGCGGGGGATACCTTTAGTACAGTAAAAAAAATAATTTTTATCAATTATATTATGGAAGAATAAAAACGGATCACAATCGATTTTTTGCAAATATACTAAGACGTATTATTGAGCCACAAAGTTAAAATTATTTTATGTAATATAAAAAAAAAAAAACGAAATGGCTTAAATATCAACGATCGCGTTGATTGAAATTTTTTTGCGGCCGTCAACTTCTTGGCTAGGCTTCTTATCCGAAAGTGCATTGGTGAAGGGTTTTGAGAATTTCGAAAAATGGGGGGATGTAGGCTAGGATTTTATAAAAAGTGCCCTTATTTCTGTCTTTTCCAAGATAAAAATAATTGCCAAAATGCCATTTTTCTCGGAAAATCGCTCTATCACGCACTTAAGTACATAATTGTCTATAAAATACGCTTTAGTTCAAGTAAATCGGTTAAATAATTCGCTCACAATTTTGACAGCCTGATGTAAAAAGTAAGTTTCGAAGAAACGAGCCGCTCTATAAAGCCGCAACATGAAGTGTATTGATTCTAGGCCAATTTCTTCGAAAATACTCGGAGTAAACCAATGAAGCTACGGGACTATATTTTTTATTAGTCTTTCAATTGATTAGAGCGAAAATTTTTCTTTTTAATTTCTTGAAAATTCTTAAGGTATCTCCCCCCTTAATAACGTTAAAAAGACTTTCTATACTGAAAAATCTATCAAAGACTTTTTAAGAACCGTGTATCTTTAACATATTTGTAGTATCATACCATTGCTTGAATGTAATTTATTCGATAACATATCTACAATATTGTCCTAAATGCTCAAATTGATTCGAGTAATATTTTAAGAGATACAGCCTTGAAAAGTTGGGCGCTGGAGGTAAGCGATATATTCACTTACAACTGTAAACACGTTTTTCACGAAACTGTGTTTTCAAACTCGATTATCAAGAACAACATCAAAAAAAGTTCAACAAAATTTGCATATTTTGTTTTTGTAAAAATGACGGTCAATTCTCATTTTTTATGATTTATTTAGGTAGTTTTTTCTTTTTACTTCGTATGAGCCTGTAGAAGAATCTGCTGTCCGAGAGAAGCCACATTTTTTCCGAGGGTTTCCCGCAAATGAACTCGTATTGGCCGAGTTTGGAATGTATTCTTCATTATTTGATAAAAAGTTCAGATAATACATATATTTGATTTTCATATGAAAAAATTTATATATTGGAAAAAGACCGTTTCTTGCTCAAGAAAAGCCTTGTAACTCCATAAAATCTGCGGAAACGCAAATATATTAATCACATAGTAGAAGAACATAAAAATGTAGTGTCTGCCGATGCATGTAAACTAACTCATTCATGGATTTGTGGACACTTGGGCATTGCGATATATTACAATTGCGCCGAAATGTAGGCAATATTTTATTTCTTATGATTTTTTACGAAGAAAAAAGATGTTTAATGAAACTAATTACATATTATAATTCGTGAAATATTCAATGAAACTACATAAGGTTATGTCAAACACAATTTAACTTTTGCTTTTTAAAGACTTACAGAAGTCAATACTTTGCTCAGTACCCTGTAAAGTTCGCTAATTCTTTCCTTCATTAGGAAATTTAGGGAATCATTATGGAAAATACATTCTTAACAATTGATAATTTAACAATATTTAAATATATATAATTTATTCTTTTCAAATATAAGACTTTGGTAGCTGAATACTACAAACAAACAGCAAGTAGAACCCAAAAACGGTCACTATGCAATGAAAAGTAAGTACTTGTCTGAGTTCCGTAGCAAAAACCATCATAATTTGATAAGAATAAGCCGAATGCTACATGTAAATGCTGCAACTTTGACCATTTCTATGCAAATTTACAAATATGAGCAGCGTCAGGCCGCGAGATAACCACTTTGAATAAAAAAAAAAACCAAAAACAAATAAATAAGTAGAAGAATTATAAAGAAATTTGAGCAACTAAAGCGATTATATCGCCAGCGAGACAGACTAGCAAGCAAATAAATAGGCGATTATGCGAAACAAAGTGCGACGATTATGCCTCAGAGGCGATATACATGACCTCCCATGCACCCGCAAGTCTCTTGTACATTTAACGTCAAGTAGACATGCAAGTTTAGAATGAGCGGAGTCAGCAGAAAATGAAATTTCAGCTGGGTACAAACAAAATACAAAAGTATTTAAGCTTTAAAAGGCATTAATTGCAAAAGTTGCGCATACGCCCTGTAGCGCTTATGCCCGATGCATGCCTATGCGCGACGCAACCACTTGCCGACGCCACTCCAGCGCAAGCAAATCTGTTTTTGATTCAGATTCAAAGCGAATTAAGTTGTTAGACTTTTTCAATTATTGTCCGTCCGTACAAGTGTACGGCAAAAGTTTTCGGCTGGCCTTTGTAAATGCTCCAAAGATTTAATATTTAAGCTGAAAACATAATTTCGCAAAGCATTTCAATTCACATTGAATTCAGTTGTAGAGAATTATAAATATACTGCAATGTTAATATAAATTTGTAGATACTTACATAATTTTGCGCAAGGTCAGGATGATTCGTTTGTATGCCATCGTCGAGTATGGAAACAACAACGCCTTTGCCGGTGTAGCCTTTCTGCCAGGCGGGCCCGATATTCATATCGAGACCATCTTTGGCGCCACCATTCTGTGGTGTGCGGTGATTGATGTTGTTTGTTGGTTGTTTTTGTTCATTTTTCGTTGTTGTTGCGCCGTCATTTGAATTGAAGTTTTCGTTTGCAAATAGCAGTGTATGCGGGCCATATGTAAATGAAACGATGTCATGTATAAAAGAGAGTGGGAGAGAGAGCATAAGAAATGGAGATATATGTTAGAATAACGTTATGAGAACTATAATTTTTATATTTGGTATGTAGTTATGTAGCACACTTTTACCATATGTTTTTTTTACGTAATAAAGGAAGGTATCATATTCAGCAAGGGTTTATGGTACAATTTAGTATAAGCATATTTTTTTTTTTTACAATATTAGTATTTTATTTGAAAATAATAAATTAAATAGCACACTATTTACACGAATATCCAAATTAAAATTTTTTAAATGGGATATTATTTTTAGAGTAATTTACTAAAAATATATTAATAACTATTATATACATATATACAAATCGCGTTCAGGTTCATTTATATTTACTTAACTTTTAAATTTGCGACCTTTAAGTTTGGTCTCAATTGTTCGAAAAAAATTTTTTATTGCATAATCTACACTTAGAAAAAACTCCCCGATTACCTCAATGATGTGGTGTGAAACTTTCTTAGTAACAGGAAACTATTGTACCAGACTAGAGAGGGAACATGACAAATACCAGTTACGTGAGAAGCAGCACAAGAGCTCATTTTAGGCATTTGAAATGCCAGACGAGTCTTATTTAATCAGCTTTGTGGACGACATAATAGCAGTAATCACAGACCGAGACACAGAGGAAGGCCGAAGAAGTTTAATCAAGCCGCGATACGGAAGCGTCATGCCTTGACTCAGATAACCTGAATGGGTTTAGAATTGGCTGAGTAAAAGACAGAAGTCTTGCTTATAAGTACTAGAAAAGTGGAGGAAAGTATATCTCTCACCATATGGGAGTGTGAGATTCATTCACAGCCACAACTAAAGCATGTGGGAGCTAAAATTTAAAAATTACATGGAATATACTACTGGTAAACGCTATATCAAGAATGATGGAAAATGAAGGCTGCACTAAGAGTTATCAGTGCTTTCCGAACAATATCAAGTAATAGCCAGTATAATGTCCATTGACGAATACGAGCGGGTATACAAGCGGTCAGAGCCGTCTATAGGAGCCAAAAGAGAAGAGAGAGTCAAAAGCTTAACAATATGGCAGCAGTGGTAGCAAACCTCACTCAAAGGACGGTAGACCCACAGACTTATACCGGATGTCTATTCGTAGATAGACAGACCTGGGACCTGGATTTCCACCTCATCCAAATACTAAGTGAACAGGGGTGCTTTAATAGCTATCTATACAAACTCCAGCACGACAATTTTCCGAACTGTCCTACATTTTCAGAGTGCTTTGAAGACTTTCAGCATGTATTCTTTTATTGCCTTTTTTTTTTAAGTGCAAGGGAAAAAACTTAAGGCTACACTGGGTGGCAATTTTTGAGGAGGAAAATTTGACGACACTTATTTGTCAGTCCACTGAGAACTGAAAAGCTGTCAGTGAAGCAGCAGCCTCAATTATCACAAACCTGAAACATATAGAACAGATTAGGCGTCCATCAGTCCGTGTCATAGAAGAGACCTAAAGGTTTTATCACTCCCACAAAGTAATACTTAATCAGGTGGTTCCGTGGGAGAGTCTGGAGATGGGAGTAGATTAGGTTTAGCGGATAGAAGTACCGCACTCTGACTTTTGATGTCCACATGAGAAAGGAGAAACCTCTTAGAGTCAACAACCAGCAGTGTCTTATTTTGTGGAGCAGAAATTTGGGCAGATGTGCTAAAAAAGGTAATAGAAGATCAGGCTGGCCCAATAACCTTGGACAATTTAATAGCTGTCATGCTGGCGAGTGAAAAATTTGAGGGATTACCCAGAATAATGCAGCATACTTGCTATGCCGAAAAGGCGGGACCTGAACGCAGATGCGCAGATGTAAATCGCTCAGTGATAAAAGTGGAACGCCACCATGAAGTAAGACAAACGTACTTCCAGAGAGAATGACGGTTCCTTGGAGGTGGGGTTTTAGATACCTGCAAGGTACTATAGTGACAGATGATGCAGAAGGCATTTTTCACTCTCTCTCCTACCAAAAGAAAACAGAACAGCTTAAAAAAATTAACAAATAAAATAAATTATTACCTACATTTCGGAGCAAATGATAAGCTATGATAAGCTTTTCTTTCAATTTTTGGAACTATAATTGTAAGAAAACACTTAATTTTTGATTTTAGGTTCGGAAAAAATATAGCAATAAATTACACTAAATTAAATTAAATTAAATTAAATTAAATTAAATTAAACTAAAATAAATTAAATTACATTAAATTAAAATAAATTAAATTAAATTAAATTAAATTAAATTAAATTAAACTAAATTAAATTAAATTAAATTAAATTAAATTAAATTAAATTAAATTAAATTAAATTAAATTAAATTAAATTAAATTAAAATTTAAAATTTAAAATTTAAAATTTAAAATTTAAAATTTAAAATTTAAAATTTAAAATTTAAAATTTAAAATTTAAAATTTAAAATTTAAAATTTAAAATTTAAAATTTAAAATAAATTAAATTAAAGTAAATTAACTTAAATTAAAGCAAATTAATTTCATTTTCTAACGATATAATAATAAAACTTGCATTAGTTTTGCAATTTAAACCTTTTTAAAAATATTCAATAGTTCAAGCTGTAGATTTCTGCATTCTTAATAGTTGCTGAAAAAGCATATACATACAAACATATGTATAAAATCAGCGGACATTTTTCGACATGAATTATTCAACGCAATCAAAGCTTGTTGAATTTCTTTTCAATCGCCCACAGCAACTTAACTCGACAATCATAAATGCATTCATGCTTCGTCCTCCGCGTATATGTTGCTTGACCAAAAAATATGAAGGCAGACAATCGCGTAAAATGCCACCTTAATGGCAGTGCCATAGACTTTTTGCACAAACTGTCATGCACATTCTAATAAACGAGTATAAATAATTTTTGTGTATTCTCTTTTAGTGCTTTCGTCTTTTGCGCTTACTTTCGCGCTTGCAACTTGCTACTGGTCTTCGGCGTCTGCTTATTTGTGCGGCTTAAGCATATAAATCTTGGAGCAGCGTAATGCCTGCGGGTGAACTTGCCATTTGCTGTGGCTAACCGCACTACTGAAAGTAGCGAGCTTCTTACTTTTTCTTCTTTTTTCTAAAGGGTGATTTTTTAAGAGCTTGATAACTTTTTTTAAAAAAAAAACGCATAAAATTTGCAAAATCTCATCGGTTCTTTATTTGAAACGTTAGATTGGTTCATGACATTTACTTTTTGAAGATAATTTCATTTAAATGTTGACCGCGGCTGCGTCTTAGGTGGTCCATTCGGAAAGTCCAATTTTGGGCAACTTTTTCGAGCATTTCGGCCGGAATAGCCCGAATTTCTTCGGAAATGTTGTCTTCCAAAGCTGGAATAGTTGCTGGCTTATTTCTGTAGACTTTAGACTTGACGTAGCCCCACAAAAAATAGTCTAAAGGCGTTAAATCGCATGATCTTGGTGGCCAACTTACGGGTCCATTTCTTGAGATGAATTGTTGTCCGAAGTTTTCCCTCAAAATGGCAATAGAATCGCGAGCTGTGTGGCATGTAGCGCCATCTTGTTGAAACCACATGTCAACCAAGTTCAGTTCTTCCATTTTTGGCAACAAAAAGTTTGTTAGCATCGAACGATAGCGATCGCCATTCACCGTAACGTTGCGTCCAACAGCATCTTTTAAAAAATACGGTCCAATGATTCCACCAGCGTACAAACCACACCAAACAGTGCATTTTTCGGGATGCATGGGCAGTTCTTGAACGGCTTCTGGTTGCTCTTCACCCCAAATGCGGCAATTTTGCTTATTTACGTAGCCATTCAACCAGAAATGAGCCTCATCGCTGAACAAAATTTGTCGATAAAAAAGCGGATTTTCTGCCAACTTTTCTAGGGCCCATTCACTGAAAATTCGACGTTGTGGCAGATCGTTCGGCTTCAGTTCTTGCACGAGCTGTATTTTATACGGTTTTACACCAAGATCTTTGCGTAAAATCTTCCATGTGGTCGAATAACACAAACCCAATTGCTGCGAACGGCGACGAATCGACATTTCACGGTCTTCAGCCACACTCTCAGAAACAGACGCAATATTCTCTTCTGTACGCACTGTACGCATTCGTGTGGTTGGTTTAATGTCCAATAAAGTAAACTGAGTGCGAAACTTGGTCACAATCGCATTAATTGTTTGCTCACTTGGTCGATTATGTAGACCATAAATCGGACGTAAAGCGCGAAACACATTTCGAACCGAACACTGATTTTGGTAATAAAATTCAATGATTTGCAAGCGTTGCTCGTTAGTAAGTCTATTCATGATGAAATGTCAAAGCATACTGAGCATCTTTCTCTTTGACACCATGTCTGAAATCCCACGTAATCTGTCAAATACTAATGCATGAAAATCCTAACCTCAAAAAAATCACCCGTTATTATTTGCAGCACTTTCTCACAGTTTTGCACACTTTTTCTCTCGGTTAAAAGTTTGCAAGCGCCTGACGGCAAGGATAATATGACAAGATCCTCACAACAAAGCGTCGCTCTTTCTTTGCGCCTCGGCAGCGCCATTGTGAATTTGCTGGCTCTGCTTGGCGGACTTGTTTGCTTGCTTGCAAGCTACCTTTGGTTGGCTTTCTTCTACGTCTGCCCTCGCTTTTGTCACTTGCAACGTATGCACTTGGTGCATGCATTCTTGTTGTTGTGCCTGAAGCTCTTGAAGCATTGTGGGCATTGTCAAGTTGGTTTACCTTCTTGGTATAAAACTACAACTTAGCCACGCGTATCAGCGTCGCGCCCTGGTCGGGGGAGGCGAGGAGATTGCATTTGCTGGCAATCTTTATTTATATTTCGTTATTTACCTTTTCTTGGCCCTCAACTGAAGCCTCTGATTTATTTCTTACTCTTTGTGGATTTTCTTTTTCATCGCTTGTGTGTGTGTGAGTGAAATGTTGTTGGTTTAGCTTTGTTTGGCTGTTGGTTTAGTGGCATTGTCAAATCGAAAATCCAATAAATCTGATGAATGCGAGAGAACTTTCCAAGGCTTTAGTAGCCTTTGAGATGATGAGAGAGTGAGTAAGAATTACGTGAGCAACGAGTTGGTGATAGAGGTGAAGTACTTTTATTGGTGTAAAATGACTGGGTAGGTTGAGCATTTTTAAGAGGGAGTTTTTTCAATGCAATAAAATATAATAAAATATAATAATTAATTAAAATAAAATAAAATAGAATAAAATAAAACAAAATAAAAAAAATTAAAATAAAATAAAATAAAATAAAATAAAATAAAATAAAATAAAATAAAATAAAATAAAATAAAATAAAATAAAATAAAATAAAATAAAACAGAATAAAATAAAACAAAAGAAAAAAAAAAATTAAAATAAAATAAAATAAAATAAAACAAAATAGAATAAAATAAAACAAAATATAATAAAAAAATAAAAAAAAATAAAAAAAAATAATTTAATTAAAGTAACTTGAGTTAAATTAAATTAAATCAATGAATTAAATTAGATTAAATTAAACTAAATTAAACTAAACTAAATAAAAGTAGATTAAGTAGAAACAAATTAAAACAAATTAAATTAAACTAAATTAGATTGAATAAAATTAAATTAAATTAAAATTAACTTAATTAAATTGAACTAAATTAAATTAGATTAAATGAAATTAAATTAAAGTAAATTAATTTACATTAAATTAAAATAACTAAATTAATATAATTTTCTTACGTTGAACTAAGTTGAATTTAATTAATTTAAATTAAATTATATTAAATTAAATTAGATTAAATTAAACTGAATTAAATTAGGTGAGATTAAATGAAATTAAAATAAACAAAATAAAATAATTAAAATTAAAATTACATGAAACAAAATACAAGTGATTTATATTACTATTATGTATTACCAAATTAATGTTTATCAATTATCAATTGAAGTAAGTTATCAAGGACCAAACCGCAAATTAAAAAAAAATCATATCAAACACACTACCCAAAAATTAGAAAAATGGTCATGTTGTTAGGGGTTTACTGTACTTAACCAACAGGTAAGATAAACAATGCTTAACTTACGAAAAATATAAAACATTAAATCAAGACCAAAAATATCAGATAATTCAATTTTACTAAATGAAGCGCCGAATTTTATGCAACGTATTTTGTACAATTATTGCATTTTATATACAAAGATATCAAGATTGTTGCCCAAATCTATGAAATCTTGAACAAAAAATAAAATATATATAGTGCATAATTCAACACATAAGTGTCGCTTTGCCAGGACTTACACCATACTTACACTTGTATTTACTATGTACTTAGGGAAAAGTTTACAAAAACAACACCACATTAAACTTAAAAAATATCTCCGCCATTATCCCGCCAAGTACAGCCCGTTAAGGTGAGGATTGAAGTAAAAACTAATAAAATGAAACAAAATTTCTTACATACTTCACTCACCAAGTACCACTGTTCCTTGAATAGAGGATCAGGAAAGATGTTATGCGATGTGGCAGCGCGATATTGTATGCGTGGAGCGCGTGATAATAAAGCCGAGCTGCTGCGCGCCGACGCAGTTGGGTGATATGCTAGGCGGGAACCTGGTACGCTGACAAAACCTGCGCCTGGTCGTATCACATCGTATGGGCTGTAGCCCGGTAGGGTGGTATAGGAACCATCACGTTTTTTGCGCAACTTTTCATGCTGTTGCTGCATCCATCGGACCTGTAAGAAATGTGCGGGTAAAATTGTATATTATTTTCGGATGAAGAAAAATAAAAAAAGTTATGAAAATTTTATTAGGCTAGTAAAATAAAGAGAGTTTGAACTAAAATATGAAATATAAGGTATTTAAAGGTTTTATGAACTATTGGTAATAATGCGCCTAATTGTAGGCCACACTTTTTTCTTAATTCCTTTTTTTATTTTTTGGACATCGCAGTGTCAGCTAATTTAAATATAGTATTTCGTAGTATTTAAGAATTGCTTTAATTACTCACCTCAGGTTCGGAATTTAAGGCGCTATGGTGTTCGCTACTGACACGCAAAGAACGCTTAGCGACACGACGATGGTGGAAGAGATAGTAGTCTTTTAAGGAACCAACCTGCAAATGAAATAAAAAAAATTATTAAAATATTTATAAAAGTGCAAACAAAAATTTAATTTTAATTCTTATTATAGGATATCAGAATTTTTTTTAAAAAATTTTTTTTTTAGATTTAAAGAAAATATGTGTTAAAAATTTTTGATTTCTTTAAAATAAATGAAAAATTTGTATTTAAAAAAAAATGAAAGAACTTAAATTTTTTTTTTTACATTTAGAAAAAATATTTTTTAAAAATTTTTGATTTTTCTAAAATATATTGTAAATTTTTATTTAAAAATATTTGAAAAAAATTTGGTAATAATTTTTTTGTAATTTCAAAAATCATTTTATAACAATTTTTGATATCTTTAAAATAAATTCCAATTTTATTTTTAAAATATTTGTTTTTAAAACTTTTATTATTGTTAAAAAAAAATGTATTTTTTTCTTAATTTTAAAAAAATATGTTTCAATAATTTTCGATTGCTCTAAAATAAATGGCAAATTTTTATTTTAATATTTTTGTTTTTATATAACAACATTTGTTAAGAACTTCAATTTTTTTAACTTGGAAAAACATTTTTTTTATAATTTTTGATTTCTGGTAAATAGAATTCAAATTGATATTTAATTTTTTTTTCAAAAAAAAATTCGTAAATTTCTTAATTTTTTTTTTTAAAAAAATTTTTCAAACATTTTCCATTTTCGTAACATAAATGGCAAATTTTATTAGTTTCTCTTTTAAGAGTTGGAAAAAATAGCATTAAAAGCTAATAGCGATTTATCTAAATATTGGCTTTCATTATTTTTAAACGGAATGTATGAAGGGTTGCGAAAAAAGGACTCCGAAAATAATTGAATTAGCAGTCGATTAGAATATTTTTTATATTTGATTTTATTATTTTGAAAATTTTAAATTCCAAATTCAAAATCTCTATCTTAAAAAATTTTCGTTTTTTTTTTATAAAATAAAATACTAAAATTTTTTTCAATATATCACACAAATTATTCTTTCAATGCTCTAAATATATTTTCTCGCCCTCCAGCAGTCTACCACAGCAACTGCAAAACACTCTCAAATCCCATGCACTCATAGCCAATTTTAGTCACTCATACGCCATGTGGTCACCCCGAAACAAATTGCCAATAGCACAGCTGTGTGTGCATGTACGACGTTGAATAAAAATCACTTGCATACCCTTGGGCGTGTAATGAAAAGTTTTCGAACGAATGAATGCAGAAGAAATGAGAAATCAAAAATCAGAAAATCGAAATCTGAACGTACCACTGAGAAATGTTTTTTCTGCTGCCACTAACAAGATGTTTATTACTTTTACTTACCGTTAGAGTGGTTTACTTCAAAATTTACTCGGCACACGAGCATATACTGCACAAGAGTGTGTGTAATTTTGTTTTTGTTATTGTTTTTTTTTTTTTTTTTTTTCTTTCGAGCTTATTTCTACGCTTTTAGATAGTATGTTGTGGAAATTCCCAGGAGCATGCGGTGGTCAAAATGCCTGAAGTAGCATTTTGATTGGCAAGCACTCGGAGCATAAGTGCTGAGTCGAATGGTCAATGAAGGAGTTGTTCTTCAAGGAAAAGGCAACTAGCATTTGTGTATATTTATAGAG
Source organism: Bactrocera correcta (assembly GCA_027475135.1). Lineage (NCBI taxonomy): Eukaryota > Metazoa > Arthropoda > Insecta > Diptera > Tephritidae > Bactrocera > Bactrocera correcta. The sequence goes on from CM050323.1 coordinate 36,515,983, forward strand.
TGACGTGTGTGCAACTAATAGTTGAATTTAATTTTGGAGCAATTCACTAGACAATTCTTGGTTGGGAAGAGCAAAACTATTTTTAAAGTAAAATGGAAGTAAAGTAAAGTTGATATGCAGTAAAAAGAAGGATAAAAACGAATTGAAGGATATTTTTAGATTCCGAATTTATTAAAGATGAGTTGAGTAGCAGTTTATGTCAATAGTTTTGGAAACTGCATGATATTTTTAGAGTCTATATGCATATGAAAAAGACTTAAGATGCGATTTAACGGAATATTTCTATTTAATATTTTCTAAAAATATCTTAACATATTTTTCTAATATTTTCCAATTTCGGAATTATTTTCAAATCGAATATTTCCCTGCTCAACAATATTTAAAGCCTTTCTCTCACTAAACTGAGATTTGCATAAGAAATTTGAATTTCAAATAAACTTCAAAATTTCCGCATTTGTGTGCATATTTACCTACACCTATACACACAAGCGCATAGTTTAAACAAACACTGTTGTTTACCGTAAATTTTTACTCACGTTCCAAGCCCGCATGCTGGGGAATTCTAAGATAATTTGCTATTGAAAATTGCATCACGTTGCACAAACGCCAAGAAATGCATGCACCGAAACTGTAAATTGGCTGTGACAGCACACACATGCCTGCAGTTGCCGCTCCCCATACACATGTATACTCATAAGCATGCGTGTGGCTGTGTGTGTGTGTCATCAATAGACACCAAATATTTGTGCGCGAGTTTTTGATTGCGGTATTTGAAGTATTCTCAAGCAATGCACAACGCTTTTGTTCCGAACTGTGAGGCGAGGAAGGGAAAATGATGATTTCACAAAAGCAGCCAAAGTAAATAAGTGTCTTAGAAAGCAGAGAGCGGAATGCAGAGATGGTGAAAATTAGAGAGAGAGTGGGTGAGGAAAATGTTTGAGATGTTTAGGTAGCCTGGTAGGAAGTATAGATGGGTAAATATTTTATACATCTTATAAATAACAATTTGCAGAAAATATTTATCGAAACATATATTAAAAAAATTATAAGTATTTTTAGAGAGGGTTGCCACGTAGTTTTGAGCGAAGTGTTTTTTTTTAATAATTATGAAAAAATAAATAAAAGTCATCTAAGTTTTTGAAATATTTTTTTTATATAATAGTGGCATATATGAATTCGTTTGCCAACTTTACTTAGTTGTAAGGTAAATTTAGAGTTGCCATCTTTAAGAGTTTATAAATTGCTTATGGATATTTAAGAAAAATTATATAATTTTTTTTTGAATATACCAGCTTTCTAAACATTTCATAGAAAAAACAATTTTTGCAGCGCTGCCACCTTTTCATACTTGAAAAATTTAATATTGTAATATTTGGAAAAAAGCGGTTTACCCTTTCAAGGGTTAGGTATTGCACGAAGCTTATAACTAAATCGGGTTCAGGCAAATCAGAAATACATTTTTTGGGGTTGCCATACGTCCAGCAAACAACGATAAAAATGAGTTTATTTCAAGAAGTATTCACCAAAAGAATCGAAAACAGTATAATTTAAAACTGGAAATAGCAGGTGTTATAGCTATTTTTGCAGAGGACGTATAGAAATACTATATTCTTTTCGATTTTTTACCAAATGGATGGCAATTCTGAACAATTTATGATAGTTCGAACAGCTAAGCTGTCATATATTTGTAGTATATCTTAAATAATAAATTTTATATATGTAAATGTAATTTTTTTTTGTTTTTTTTCAAACGATGGCAACTCTAAAAATCTTGTTTTAGATTTTTTACTAGATGGATGACAACTCGGAAAATTTTGCTCTAGTTGCCATATACATAAAATTTGTTTCGGTTTTTTCTATAAGTATGACAACTTGAAAAACTTCTTTTTAAAATTTTTTTCAAGATGAATGGCAACATTGAAAAGCTTCTTTATATTTGTGGGACTACATGAATATATTTAATTTTTTTTTGGTTTTTTTCTTTAAGGATGGCAACTCTAAAATACTTGTTTTACATTTTTTACTAGATGGTTGGCAACTCTGAAAAATTGGGTTTCGTCCTAAATGCTATGTCGCCATATATTTGTGAAAATTTATGAATACATAAATTTTTTTGGTTTTTTTCTTTGAGGATGGCAACTCTAAAATACTTGTTTTACATATTTTACTTGATGGTTGGCAACTCGGACAAATTAGATTCAATTCTAAAAGCTATGCTGCCATATATTTATGGTAATTTATGAATATATATATATTTTTCTGCTTTTTCTATAAGGATGGCAACTCTAAAAATTTGTTTTAGATTTTTTACTACATGGTTACTCATGTTTCCATATATTTGTGGTAATTTCATGAATATTTAATTTTTTTCGGTTTTTTTCTATAAGAATGGCAACTCTAAAAATTTTTTTCAGATTTTTTTCTAGACGGAAGGCAACCCGGAAAATTTCGCTTTAGTCTCAAAAGTTATATTGCCATATATTTGAATATATAAAATTTACTTCGGGTTTTTCTTTAAGATGGCAACTCTAAAAAATTTTTCGGTCTTTTACTAGATGGAGGGCAACCCGGAAAATTTTGGTTTACTCTTAGATTGAGTAAAAATTAAAATGTGTTTTATATTTATTATTTTTAAGGAAAATTGTATTATAAGATTTTTTATTTTTCTAAAACCCTCAACATGCTTTTACTAGCATCTTTTGCAATTCCTTTAGGCCACACTTTTTATTTTTAAAATTGTTCTGCTTCAGTATTTTTTCTTTCCACACAATCTAATGCAAACTCAATGAAGCGCATATAAGAATTATTTACGAGAGACTAAAGCAACTATTAAATTAATTTAATGCTCGAATGAGTTTGTGACTCACTTCGATATTTGTTTGGGCTTATAATTTGTCATTGCAGACTTTTTAAAGACATTTGGCAGTGTTCACAAAAACATTCTGTTTAATTATAAAATTTTAGTGCAGAGTTGTATTTGCATACCTTGAAGTTAGGCCAAGCTCCGTCACAGATTTTGCGCACGAATTTCGAACTAGGCTAATTAATGAACAATTCACAGTATTCCCAGAGCAAAACTTATGAGTTTCGAACCCAGAAACCACACGCCATTACAACTTAGCAACATTAACATTCACACTGAAATATTCTCTAAATGTACTACTAAAATTATTTGCACCGGAAATGCACTGGCTCACTGGCTCACTGGCAGGTCAGTCGTCGTGTTGAAAATCATAACAGTACTCGTATTTATGGAAATAATAAATTTGCATATAAAGTAAATTAAATACAAATACAGAGGCCGACAGAAATAACAGCAAATTGCAAAATTCTCTACACATTCGCACATAATACAGGCAGTAGCCAACTGAATTTATGCACAAACATCGCCAGCCGAAAGCAGCTTATTTATAACGGTTGTTACGAGTGAAATTTATGGTTTCATTCTAGTATAAATTTTAATTGAAATTTGCGCAAAATGTGTGAAAACCAAGTGCATCAAATGAGTGATTACCACTTGGTTGCAATGCTTGACATGCAACGATTGCCCCGAAAACTATGCAACATTAATTAAAGGCAGTCGGATTAAAGCGAATGTAAGTTATATTTACATTGTATGCAAATTTGTGGTCAAGAAAAGTGGTCGACATGCCTCGGTGGTTGTTGTGAGCGTCTGTGGCACCCATACACACGCATCAGTAGTTAAATTTGTTTGCAATAAAGCTGCTTTAAGTTTCAATAATATTTACACACGCACAGACATATATCTATTTACGAGCTTAGTGAGCAATGTAAACCAACGACCAGAATGTATAAATAATCTAGTGTAATCAGGAAAGGTTTTCTTGTGGCAATTACTGCAGTTGTCCAATCATTTAAAAGCTTCTGAGTCATTGCTGCTTGCCACATGTACTTAGTACAATCAATTTAAGAGAGCTTAATAAGCCATTTGCATTTCTACCTTTTCATTAGCCACTCACAGCAATTTTTATAATAATACAGATAAGCCTTTATTGAAAATAACTATTAAACATATATATAAGAGAATAGTGACTAAATATTTCTAATTAATGACATCTGACAGCTGAGAATTTCTCAGTTACATTTATTTAGTCCTGCCATAAATTCTGTTACAAAGTTTACCATGCATACAACGAGGTGAAACTCGTAGAAAAAAAAATTGTGGAAAGTGTAGTGATACTTTTCGCGAAACTGAAACCAATTCAGCCATAGAAGTTCGTAGAAATTCCAATGGCAAACAGAAAAATATACCAAAGCAAGTGGACATATTCACCATATCAATATCAAAACTAATCCGTGATGATCTCCACATAAAGACTACTGTAGCTTTTCATCTTCTAACAACGTGTTTGAAGTACTCGTAAATTAGGCCCAACAGAAGGGCAAGAGCCGTCATCAAGGGTCACCATCTAGTTCTTGTAACGGTTTGGGGGAGAGTATCCTCTAAATGCATTACATACTTTCACTTTTGTGAAAAAGAGTTGAAATTGGGACAAAAATGGTCTAGCAGAATATTTTAGAAGACGTGGAAGACAGTTAAAAAACATTCTCTTTAATAAACAGCACATCTTGCTGGCTCAAAAGCAATATCCTGGTCTGGAAGCGTAGATTTGAATTCATTGGGCAGAAATTTGGGGAGTCTCAAAAAACACCTGGTTCGATTACATTCCTCAATACTAATAGAAGCTATGCGAAGTGTTCTTGATGAATGTTCGAATCGTTCGAGGATTTATCCGAATCAATAGGTGACGCTTTCGGGCAAGTTCTCGAACGATTCGGGCATTGATCAAGGATACGATTCTGAAAGACATAAAGTGCATTCGGCGATTTTAACGCTAAGTGAAACTATTCAATAAAGAAGTTCCCTTAAATTTTGTTTGCGGACTAAAATTTTTGGTGTCTAAGCATTCAGTATGTTGGAAAAGTCAATATCGACTGTATTAAAACAACCAAACAGCCAAAAATCAATTTTGACAGTTTTGTTCGACTAACAATGTGTGAAGCACGCCGAATTCCTTCCAAATTTGTTTCGTGCCGGAACCATCGTATTCGCCTAGCTCCGTGGGACTTCTGGTTATTCAGCAAAGAAAATCCTGTTGAGTAAAGTGAAGACACTAAACGTGAGCCGCTATACGCATTGAATGCCGGAAATTGCATGAAATTGACTTCAGCAACCGTTTCGAGGATTAGAAAAGATGTTGGCACAAGTGTATTAGGGCCAAGGGCGATTACTTTGTGGGATTCGACACAAATTTTGAAGAATACAATAAGAATTTTAAAATTATGAACAAAGTCTTACTATTTTTTGAAAGTAGTATTATATATTTAAATAAAAATCCGACCTTCGCACTCTTTGAGCTCCATCTGCTATTTATGGCCAGGAGCGACTTTTCAATCGACAAATGTTGTGACAAATAAGTTTCAAGCCATCTCAAAGCATCTAGTGTCATTACACAGATCTGTCATTACTAAAAAGAGATGACCCTTGCTAATGAAGCTTTATCTATAGATTGAAGCTTTATCTTTAGATTGATAGGAATAAGATTTCAACTCGAGGTAACTCTGAACTCGGGCAATGAGTGTGAAAAATCTACAATTTTATGGAAGTTTACCAAATTCTTCAACCAGAAACCAGTATTTATTGAATATTGAATTTTATAAAAATATTCCTATCATAACTTTTCCTGAACGTATAACATTGATAAATATTAGAAAGGCGATCATGTGTTCGGTCAAACATCTATGAAAGTCGTTTCGAACACACAGGATATTAAAGTGTAAGCTTGTCAAAGAAAATTGCGAATATTTAGGTGTAAACCATAAACCAACCTGAAGTCCTGAGCAGTAAAAGCGAAGGAGGCCTAAATAACGATTATTGTCAATAACTCTGTTTACAAGGTAAGAATGACGCATTTTTGTGACATTTTAAGTGATATTTTCATTGTCATTGCTTTTACATTATATTTTATAAGTTAATAAAATATGTTTTCAAATATTTACATTTTAAAATTTATGTACACATTATCTAGTATATTCCTCATATTAATTTCTTGAATATTAATATTTTATTGTTTCTTGTCTGTGCACATAACAACAATCAGTAATGAAATTTTTATTGCCACAAAGTAAACACTCAAACAAAAAGTGAGATTTGTATTTAATTTTTTCTTTAACAAAAAGCCTTTTATTCATTATATTTGCTTTTAAACTCGCTTTTGTTTATTGTTAAATATCAAGCTGCTTTAAATTAATACTGAGACTCCATGAAAATTTCACTTTCTAGTAAAAAGAGTTGATATAAAAGAAATATATTGCAAATACAAAATATTTACACTAAATGAAATGCGCAAATGTATTTTTCTTCAAACATATTTATTTTGGATTTTAACTTTATTCCTATTTAAGCTTTTTAATATTCTCCGAATTTTTATATTACAGGAAAAAATTAAAAACAGAAAATTAAAAGCTACAAAAAGGGAAAAACTAAATTTTTTATTAGACAATATTTAATAGAATTGAATATTTATTAACAGTGCTAGGAAAAAGTAAGCTACATTGACGAACACCTGAACATAAAATAATAATAATAAGTAATACAAAAGTTTTTTTAAATATTTATTTATCCAAAAAATAAAGTGATGAAAAGCAGCATATTTTAATAAAGGTTTAATTTCTCTTCTTGATCGATTTCAGCAGCTTATAGTAAAAATTATCTCGTTTATCTTATTATCTGTATTATCCATTATCTGTGCATGGGTTTACAGATTTCAAAAATTCGAAAAACCGATTAATTGTCTTATTAAATTCTACAATACCTCTAGACAAATCTGTCCTAAATTTTCAAGTTGATCCGAGTAATAGTTTCGGAGATACAGCCTTGAGAACTTGTGCGCTCAAATATAGCTAATCTAAGAGCGCCGTCTTTAAGGGCGTTTTTCTCGAAACTGTAATTTGAAGTCGTCTTGCGAGATTTCTTGAGCACTACTCAACCGATCTTCATGAATTTTTAAACAGATCTTTGAGACACAATTCTTAAAGACTTGATTGAAAAATTTTCTTTTTCGATTACAACTATTTAAAAAAAAAAAAAAATGTCGAGAAATTTTCACTGAAATTTTAATATTTTTGTAAAAATGTCTGCCAAAAATCCAATTCTCAGTTTTTTTTCTTCGTTCAAGTTAGAAATTAAAGTTTTAACTAAAACAAATTTTTCAGTCTAGAGGATCCTGTACGGCGTTATCCTGCCAATGCCGGAGCAATTTTTTTTGGAGGGTCACCGGAACTGGCGTCGCTAAGGCCGAATTTAAAATATTTTTTTTCCAAAAATTTCAGAGTTTCTTTTTTGATAGTGTACGATTGTAAAAATAAAAAATTCTAATAAAATAGTTTATTTTCTATATGAGAAAAAATACTTTTTTTATCCGAGGAAACGCATGTAGTCCCTTAACAAGCAAGTAAATTATTGTAAACTATACTCGTATACTTCGATAATGAAATTGTAATGCATTAGTTTCAATTTTTGCCCTGCAAAGGAGCCAAAGTAAACAAAAACTCTATATTTTCAATTTATACCGTGTCTAGATAATATGACAATCATTGAGTTTTTTCAAATATTTCTCACTCCGAAGCAAATAAATCTAAAACTTTGAAAAAGTGATATTCTCTTAAAAAAAATTTCCACTCTACAGTAAATACTTGAATCATATTTTTATACAATTATTGCTTTCAAAGTTATACGCAGCTTGAATTATGCATCATATACGGTATACTCTTTTATATAGTGCACCTTGTCGTATGAGTAACACAGAATGTATAAATCACTTGAATTAAATTTTAGGTAATTCCGTGTAGAACGTTAACAGCACACATCCGCCAACTAGATTATATAATTTAATTCCAATTGACTAAAAAATGGTTCAGGCTGACCATGAACCGGTTAGCAACTGAAATTCGGGCGTTATTGAATAGAAAATATTGATCATGCTGGAAAAATTTTACCAAAAGTGGCCAGTAAAACTATCTGCATAGCTCATGAAAAATAAATGCAAAATTTTAATTATTTCAGTATTTTTACACTAGCTCCTTGAACTTGCTCTTGACTTCCTTTACATATAAAAGTAATCGACTAATATGGCAATTCTCTTCATATAATACCACATAACTTTTCTATACTTCCCAACAACTACCTAATAAAACAAAAAAACAAATCTAAAAGAAAATTTACAAAAGCTTCTGAACGCGTTTATCTAAGCTTAATAAAAAAAACCATATACAGGCAAAGCAGCTAAACAAAACTTTAAGCCATATTGCACATATTTTCAATATTATACATATATATATATATTATAATATATATATATATATATATATAATATAATATATTTACATATATAATATACATATAAATATATTTTTTATTTATATTTTGTTACTTGGCTTGGTGGCTTTTACTATTTTTAGCATTTCGTTGCCGGAAACATAAATTCAAAATTGATTTATTCGTTGCTGTTATTGCAAAACACATAGCTCACTGGAGAGTCATTACTTATTGAATATCAAGTTTATGACAGGCGAGTGAGTGGGGCAAATGTGGGGAGTGCGAGTAAAACTTATACACACATGTGAGCGTAGAAACTCAAAAGAACAGTACATATATAGTGTATAATATTTAGGAATGAGAATACAATTGTCAATATACTCATATATATGTATGTCTCGATACATGTTGACATAAACATAAGTATATACTATATATGAGGCTGCTCATGCAAACGCAAAACGTAGAAGTGCGAAATGCGACAAATAAATATATATACAAGCACTCAAATAAATACCTACCACCATATTACTAGAATCATGCATTAATAATAAATATATTTTGGGCAATTTTACGTCAATGTTTGCATATTTATACCTTAACGGAATATATTACTGTGATCAAATTGAAAGGTGAATTTTTAATTTATAATTCGAGTGTTTTTTAAATCGGAAAATTTTTTTTCCGTAAGTTGGTAATACTGCCAGTGACATCTACGCCAAATTTCAAGTCAAACTATTTACTAGTATTTGAGATACGCGTCGTTTTGGGTTACTCTAGAAGTGAATTCTTCGGTTTTTACTATGTCTGAATTTATTGAACAAAGAAGTGCGACAATGCAGCATCTCATACTGCATCGATTATTCATGATCATTGCGCCACATTTTTAATTAATATCGCAACCACCGCATTCATTTACCGTCGTGGACATCGTTTTGACTCAATTGAGTATATAGTAAAAGCTGAATCGAAGAAGGGCGAAGGAAAAATTTTCCAGTGCTATCATGACTGGAGATATCGAGGGGGAATTACTTTGAAGGAAATGAAATGGACAAATTCACAGTAGTACTAACAAAATTCCCCCGAACTGACAAAAAAGGTTGAAATTTATGTAAAAGAATTTATAATAAAAGAAACATATTTAATATCTACATTCTGACAAAAAAGCACACGGAAATTGTAATTAAATTCGCGGGTAAATTATATTAAAAAAATATATATATTTCTAAGTTGGTAGTACTGTCTTTAACTACTCTTCCAAATATGAGCGCGATCTGTCAACCAGTTTGTACACCTCAGTGGAGTGTTGTGATTTTTACAATGGATAAAAATTTTAACAAATTCATTTCTAATTTTGTATTTCTAACCAAAATTTGCTGTGTGGAATCATTTCGAATGTTGGAAAAGGCTTACGGTGATTCAGTTTTATCAAAAATACAAGCCTACCAGTGGTACAAAACCTTCAAAGATGATCTTCGACTGATGAAAATATAAAAAGAGTGGATATGGTGCTTGAAAAACGTCAAGCAAGTGTTAGAGAGATGACGTCGCCCGCGTTCATTCGAATGATTTTGGTGGATATTTTGGGTGTGAAATGTGTTCTTGCTCGACTTGTCCCCATAAAGCTGATTTTTTATTGTTTTTTTTTTTAAATAGTACCGTAAACAGGTCTTTTTGGATATGCTCGATCATACGAATTCCGATTTCACAATCATGGAGAGCATTATAACTGCCGATGAGACATGGGTTTATGAGTTTGAGAGGTATAAAAGTCAATAATTAGCGGAATGGAGGGGCAAAAACGAGCTTAATGCAATAAAAACATGGCAAAGCCGCTCAAATATTATTATTATTTTCACTGTTTTTTTCGATATTCGTGGCTTGGTGCATCATGAATTTGCTCCGAAAAGAAAAAGTGTCAATGAGGAATTCTATTTTGTCATGTTGAGGCGTTTGCGTATGAACACCGGTGGAAAAGGGCCGGAATTTTGGAAGAACAAAACGTGAATTTTTTACTATGATAAGGCACCAACGCATCAAGCCACGATTGTGACTGAATTTAAACCCAAAAACGCAATAAATATCATCGCTCAACCACCGTGTTCACCATGTTTGGCTCCTTGTGACTTTTTCTTGTTCCACAAACTAAAACTGCCGCTTCGTAGAACCCGTTTTCAGTCGATCAAAAAGATAAAACAAAATTGGCTGAGGGAGCTGAAGGTCATCCGTAACGGTGGATATGAAAAGTTTCCGAGAACTGGGAAAATAGTTGGCAAAATGAATATTGATGAATAAATAAATATTTTGCGTTTTATTTACAATTTCCGGTACTTTTATATCACAGTGTATATATTTTTATACAAAGGAATTCTAAAATTATTTTTGGTGCCAAGATTTCCCACTTTTATTGAAGCTATTATTTCTTTTGTTGCACTTGCTTCAAATGTGTTTATTTTATTGATAATCAAATTGCCTTGCTTACGCATTCGATGGAATGGCCAGCAAAATGGAGCGTGGGGAAAAGTAAGTAAAATTTTTCCGAAAACAAAAGCGTCGATAATTAAAGCATGTAAATTCGGCATATAATGCTGCGCGCCCATACAAAGTAAGCCATCAGCAACGGCCTCTGTTCGTTTTGTTAAATATTATTTATTTCATACACCAAATGATTCTTACGGTGCTTGTGTGTGTGCGCAGCAGCCATTTTAACAGTTTATTTAAGCATTTACGCACACACTTATGCCGCGCAGCAGAAGCGAAGTGCATAAATAATATTCGCTACGGCCAACACGCTCACCAACATAATGCCATCAAATTAGCTGCTAAATGATATTTTTTCTCTGGCAGATTTTGGCTGGTCATTGTAGAGCATTTTTGTTGGTTTCCACATGCGTGAGTTTGCAATAAAATTATTATTGACATTGTAGCAATAAATAATATTTAATTTGCGCTCTGCAGGGTGTTCAACAAAGAGCGACAGAATAAAGGGAACTTGTGTATATGTGCGTGTGTGTGTGGAGTATGTTCATTCTGAGTCTTTGTGCGTGAGCGCTAGCGCCTCATATAACCGTTATATCATAGATTGTGGCAAATTTTTGGTTTTATGCAGCATCCAGTAAACCAAGTCATAAATAACGGAAATGACCAAAATAGAGAATATTAGAAAATTGTATTTTGCGGGCAACTTTGCGCGTTGATATTAGTTATTCAAAGGCTTCTGATATTGAAATATAGAATATTTTTTAAAACAGAGGTGCCAATTATTCAGAAATAAAAATATAACTCTTGAAATTTTGGACAAAATATATGCAACAAGAAATTTATAATTCCTTATATACGAAATATTAAAAAAATAGAGTTGCCACCTAGAGGAAAAATTTAAATATACATATATATTTACAAGCTACGCTGATCGAACAAAACATACTTAAAAAGGATTTAAGAATTCTTTGAATTAAGAAATATAATCGAATAGTGTTGCCACTTATAGCAGAAATAAAAATATAGGTCTTAAAATGCAAAACCAGTGGAAAAAATGTACGATCAAAACATAGATTGTATACGAAATATTAAGAAATAGAGTTGCCACCTGAAGAAAAAATTAAAATATTAAACTCTAGAAGGTAAACTGGTTGAACAAACCATCTTAAAAGAAAAATTTTGAATTATTAATGCAAGAAATATTACCGAATAGGGTTGCCACCTATCGAAGAAATAAAAATACCACTCTTAAAATGCCAAAATAGAGAAAAAAACAAACAAACTCTCTACGATTTTTATCAGACTGCAGAGGGAGTGCGGCTAAAATTGATTGCTGGTAGCCTCCAGAGGTTCGAAAGTCTTACAATAATTCCATATATCATTCCGAACGTGATAAATGCACATCGCCTATTCTAGAAGAGCTTGAGTTGTAGCTTGGTTAACCTGAGATATTTGGATAACTTCTTCTCATCCTGTGTTGACATAGTATTCTCTAAGAACCGCTATTACCATGTATTCTCTCTTATAAAACAAGATCAATATCAGAGCCTGGCTTTTAACCAAGTCAGTTAAATTATACAGTATACCTGTAAAGGCATTTTTAAGAGTAATATAGATTTTAATTTTCGATTTGTGCGGCTATATTCTAACGAGACTACTCCAAGAAAATTGTCCACTCCCAAATGTAGGCAATAATTTAGCAATGAAAAAAAAAACAAGTTGGGGCTAAGTTAGTCGCACAGATTCGTATAACTCCTTCACACCATCAGTTATGAAAAGGTTTTAGTGACTCTATGAGCTATTGTATTGACCTAATCTTCTTTGAAAACCGCTGTTGTCATATCTCTTCTCTACCAGTATAAGATTAGGAGCCAGGCATACAGCCTATTCATCTTCACTATATATTAGGTAGTTTAAAAAAAAATACTCATAACAATTCACTTTAAGACTTTATTTGACAGTGGTTATATTCATATGAGACTCCAAAACACGCAAGGAAAATTTTTCCGTTCCCAGATGTAAGCAACGATTTTTGCAATGTGGCAGTAAATGGAAAGTTTTTAATAAAGACTGAATGCGAAGTCAGAAAAAAGAAGTTTTGGTTATTTTAGCTTGAGATATTTGTATAACTCCACACTCTATCAAGTGAAAAAGGCTTTAGTTACTCCATAATTTTGAACAAAAAACCTTCCGTTCCCAAATGTAGGCAATGTTTCTGTTGACCTCTTACAAAAGATGTAATTCTTTCCTGAAAAGGCGAAAATAACAGTTACCGGCAATCGGTGCTTAGTTATAGCATACGTTCGTTATCACTATATAAAAATTTAGTAGGCTTTTACTTATTAAATAGCTACTCTGCTAATATAATAACCTCATTTTTCGGAGCTTAGCATTTGCCTTCATGTACAGCCCATGCAATTAGTATACAAAATTGTATGAAAAGTTTGCACAGGTTACACACACAACCTCAAAAATCTTTATCTCCGGAAGGGAGGCTCAAAAATGTTACGGATATCACATGACGCATATCATATTTCGCCATACACACACACACATCGGCACACAAATTTGGATATGACCGCAATGCACTCATATTACTCACCTGGCCTTCGTTAATGAATCCATATTTATTGGCAATTAAGTCGGCCATTTGCCTGCCAGCTGGTATGTGCACCGCAAAATCGTTCGTATACATCGGTTGCTGCGGCAAGCTGTGCGTGCCACGCAGGCTATCCAACAGCTCATCGGACAGCTCGAACGGCGCATCATCATCATTAGGCACTGCGCCGGCCTGCAATGCTTTAGTAATATTATTATTGCCACCGTCGTTGCTGCTGCTGGTGTTGTTGTTGTTGGCGTCATTTAGTGGCCCCGCGGCCACGAGGCTGGCGAAGGCTTCACTATAATCACTTAGTATGATGTTGACAGCCGTGTTGTTGTGGTTGTAATTTTTATTAATATTCTCATTATTATTGTTGTTGTTTTGGTTGTTGCTATTGTTAATAACATCATATTGATAGGCGTCCGCTGTGCGGTGCTTCGGCATATCGCGATAATTACTGTTAGTTGAATCGTTACTACTCCTGCTGATGCTGCTGCTGTTATTGTTGTTGCTATTTCTATTTACAATTTGACTAATTGGCGCTTGGCTGTTGCTGGGCGTGCCGTTGGCGCTATCGCTGGCTGCGAGCACAGTTGCCACATTGTAGCTGCTTAAAAATATTACAACAACAAAAGCATAAGTAAAAAAGTTGCTACTTTGTAGCAGTGTGGCCAATGTGTTGCGGGCATTATGGGTCCACACGTTGCGTTTGCTGGCGGCTACACGCGTAGTTGTTGTTGCACACGTGCTTGTTGGCCGCTGGCGTTGTGCTGCCGACACTCGTGGTCGGTCGCACCATTTTCGTATTTGTGCAACATTTTCGCGTTGCTGTGCTGCTGCAGTGTGGCAACCACCACCGCTAAGCTTATTATGCCTGCTCCCACTGGCACTTTGTTGCCGTTGCTGATTTAGTTGTTGTTGTTGTTGTCGATGTTGTTGCTGCAGTTTGCCTGCGTTGCGGCGTGTGTGGCAAGTGTTTGTTGCTGCAGTTGTCGCCTTTATTGATGATATTGAATTGTCACATTCATCATCGTTGTTGTTGTGGTGTGTCAAATGCATAGTTGCCTTTGACACGCACGTTGTTGTTGTTGTTGGGGGTTTGGGGGGGTGTGAGTTGTTGCTTGTGTACGTGCACTTATCAATTCCGCCTGTTGCAATTTGTTGCCTTTGGTATTGTTGTTGTCGTAAATATTATTGTGTCTAAAATGCAAATTGTGTGGTGTTGTTGCGGTTGTTGCGTCGAATTTCGTTGCCACATGCGTGCGGTATTTGTAGCGTAGTCGAAACAAAAAAAACTTTGCGAAATTTTAGTTGTTGCTGTAGTTGGTGGTTGTTGGTTGTTAGGCAAGCGCTGCTATCCTGCGTTCGAATACATTTTCAGCATAAATCGGAATGCGTGCGACTGAAAAAAGAAAAGAGAGAGAAATTGTAATTAAGCATTCGTAGTCAGGTTCACGGGTTGAGTTTTTTCTAGAACTAGTATTTCGAAATTTCTATTTCGAAGTTTCGAGTTCGAATTTTCGATTTCGAAATTTCAATTTCGAATTTTCGTTTTCAAAAGTTGGTACCACATTTTATATGCTTAACCTAAAACTGTAAAATAAAAGTTGGAAAAAATAGGAAAAAAAGAGTTTGGCCGAGTTCAGTGTAGTGCTTTGAATAAATCACCTGGATTGGCAAACTAAGGATTAATGAAGACGTAGGCTTTAAAAGTAGTGCTTATCCTCACATAAATTTTGAGGAGAACTCAACAGAGCACCATTAACCATAAACGTTTTTTCTAAAAATTTGTCTTGCCCAGGACTTGATCTGTCCATTGGTATGGTAGCTATATGCTTACGTTGTCCGATATGAATAATCTTTTCGGAGATTATAATGTTAAAGGGTAATAATCTTCAAATAAATGAGTTTTCCATAAAAAGAATTTGGCTTTATTGGCGAGTTTGTATGACAACTATATGCCAAAGTGAACCGCTCTAAACAACTTTTTCGGGGATTGTAGCTCCGCGCTGGAAAATAGTTCACGTCAAATTTTGAGAATATATCTTATAAAATAAAAAAGTTTTCCAACAAGGAATTAAGTTTTATTGGCAGGTTTGTAAAGCAGCTATTTGGAGAGAAAAGGTCAAATTTCAGATCAATATCTCAAAATCCAAGGCCGAGTAAAACTTATAAAATGAAGTGATATGAACTAGCGCTAGGTTGATTCTTAAGAAATAAATGCAATTTCTATTTACATAACATAGCCTATATTTGCTTACTTCAGAGCTTGGATGCCATTCTCAATATCTATTGAACAAGCTTCAAGCTTGAAATATTTTTGAAGTCATGATCATCAACTCGGGAGCTACCAAAGAGACTTGGTGAATGATTAGGACACTTTCACTACAAAGATATACGAGCGAAGGCACGATAATGCTTGGGTTTTTTAGGTACTTGAATGTTGATCCGCGTATCAACAGACAGCTGAGCAACCGCAGTACTAAGAAAGCCTGAGAAGGTTAGAAATATGATACGGGTACGGTCATAAGTCTACTAAGGACAATATGATATTTTTCGATTTTATTGTAGTTAATCGAAAATACCTCATCAGATGGAGGTTCGAGGAACATATGAATGTCCCATAAATGAGCGTTTTACGTTTATGGAGATTTTGGCTTCAACTCGCATTTCAGGCTTAAAAAAAAGTCTTGACTCTTATAATAATAATAAATCGTAATATTTGAACGGTTCTAGGTAAGGAACACTCTGAAAATCTTCGTAACTTTAACTTTAATACTGATAACTTCAAAGCAGAGCCGACTTTTTATTTTTATTCACTCCATAAGCAGAGCCGTAAAATTGGTATTAGCTCAGGACTGTGGATTGGACTACTTAGGCTTATTATAAAAGTAATAGGACTTGTATGGGTGAATAGTCACAGCGGAATCGTAAAGAACTGTGAAGCAAACTACATAAACTAACTTGTCAGAATACCAAGAGCGCTTTACACATTTAGGTGCTTTCAAGGTGCTTCTGACTCCTAGGGCTATTAAGTTACTTGGTTCAGCAAGGTTAATCTCGTCTTGTTTGTAGGAGCGGTGATTTTTCAAAGACAGTGTGGGAAGAAAAAAAATTTCTCTCGTCAATTGTCGAAGCCATCGGCACTAAGGCAAGGTATAATCATCTTGGGACTTGCTTCCTGGCTATCAAGCATGTGCAAGCTGCTAAGGTAAGAACAACTTGGTACTCAACCGAAAGAGCTGGTATCAAAACTAGTCGCCTTATCATATTGGCTCAAAGTACTCTGTCGATATTTATGGGTTTTGAGTATTTTCCATTATTCAAAAGGATTGGTGTAAAATTGTCCAAGTATAAGCTCTAACAAAACCTTACCGAAATAATAATATATCGTATGAAAACATTTCAAAATAGCAAGATGGGAAGTTATGATTTCCGGTGAATACAAAATAACTACTTTTTGAGGTCTTCTGACATC
Source organism: Bactrocera correcta (assembly GCA_027475135.1). Lineage (NCBI taxonomy): Eukaryota > Metazoa > Arthropoda > Insecta > Diptera > Tephritidae > Bactrocera > Bactrocera correcta. The sequence goes on from CM050323.1 coordinate 36,532,882, forward strand.
CTTTGAAGTATTAAGAGTACAGGCTAAAAAGATGAGAATTTTGAAAAAGGTGTGCTCCACCTGCTACAGTGATTTTGGCCTTTTCCGTAGATGAATCTTAAAGGCAAGTTCTCTAGAAGCTATTGTTCGTTACGGTCACCCTTTAGAAGGATGTAGCACTTAACCTATTTGGGTTTTCATTTTTCAAGTTTGTTACTTCCAAAGATTTAACCTAACGAAATATGAAAACAAAACGATTTTTTTAAATTTTACACCAAATGTAGCCTAAATTAAGTTTCATAACTATCAATAAAATTTTACTATCGCTCATCCTCGAAGCTTGTGCCGTCTTTTAGGCGCATTAGCTGTTACAAATATACACAATAAAACTCTAATGTGGTCTACGCCTCATAGTTTGTGTTCTAAATAAGAGTCCTAAGTGCAGACAGATTCGCAGGAAATAAGACAATCACTGTAGATGCTTCCTTTGGCAGAGACCACACCTTTCAGCACTCCAATAAAAGAAATCCGGGAGGATTCAGGGAAACACAAACCCACACTTTTGATGGCGCCGCTAAATGAGTATTGTGCGTAATAACAATTTTCCGAGTATGGTTTCCTATTACACAATACAATAAAATGTTGCACGCATCCTGCTAAAAGAGTGCCACGCAACGCGCATAAAAAGTGACAAAGGAAAATGTGCAACACGCACGTACACAAAGCATATATAACAATAATAATAACAATGAAAGAGGAAGCGAATGCTAAAATCACAACTACAATGCATGAGCGCAAATATACCGTTAGTGCTGACACAATAAACAACATGTGTGGGAGAAGGCGGGCGGCAAATAACTACTTATATGTGTGTGGATTAGGGTGTGTTAACAAGTGGAGCAATGCTCGTTGCAGGTAAGTTAAGTAGGCATTAGCCAGAACATATGCTTGTACATATTTAAGCTGTAATGCTTCTAAGAAGTGGAAGGTAGAAGCGAGTGGGGCTGAATTGTTATTGTATGCCACCTGCTTGCTCGAAGGGGGTGTGGCGCAAAAAATGCTTTAAAAGTCGGTTAGTAAGATGCTATTTGCTTTGCTTGTGTTGTTACTGTTTGTGCTGTTGTTGTTAGCGCCGTAGTTCTAGTAGTTAATCAGCCACCTGCTCAAGTGCTTTCACGACTGCTTAAAGGCTGTTGTGAGACAAGTTGCTCATCAAGTCACTTCTTATGGGCAGCGGTTACATGCTTTGCGGTGGGGGGTGTGAGGAATTTCCCGCTAAGCAACAGCATTTATGCTTTTACACTTACTTTGTGCGCGTATTTATGAGCGCTTACTGGCTAGTGTACGCAGACATGCTGTTTTAACTGCATGTGGGCACTGTTTAGCCGTTTGTATACCTTTTGCGTTTGTGTGTGTGTATGTTTCTCCTTTATATTTAAACAAATGACAAGTCATTAACCGTTGAATGATTGCCACATGTCTGGAATTTGTAGGTGTTTATGTTTAAATTTTACTTTCAACACTAAAATTAATGTCACTCATACGCACCGGTGCACCTTACATTTAGCGTACATAAGGGATTAAGTACAGGCTGCTAGATGTTTTCGGTATATATTTTTGTTTTGGAATTTAGTGTCTACCATTTTGACAGCGCTTGTGTGGTCTTGTCAGCTTAGCATGACATTGCGTTAGCGCCGCCATTAATTTTCAGTTGACACATAGACAAAACGTAGGTGGGTAGGCTTGTCAGCAAAAGCCATTAATCTGCTGGGGATTAAATTTAGCGGGTTGTTAAAGCTTTTAGTCTGGACGTAAAGGTTAGCTACGTAAGTGTTTATAGAGAAAAGCCGATTTTTTTAAGTAGATTATTTCATAGTTTTTTTGCTAGTTTTTACTTGGTTCAAGCTCAATTTTTTTATTGCAGATATTAAAAAAGTATTCTATGAATTGGAACATACAATTTTTAAAAAAATTATAGGTTATACCCTCCAATGGGTATATTACATATATTATATTGCAAAATTTTGAAAAAACGCTGCCTACATTTAGGCAGTTTCTTAGTAAAGACACAAACCACATAATTTATTGGCTGTTGGATACAAAATGCTTAATATAAATGTAGTTTGAACACTCATTTCTCAATTTTCTAGTCCAAAATTAATATTTTGTATTATTTAACATTTAAATAGAATATATTTTATAGAAATTGAGAACACCCGGAAGGGAATGGGTTATTTAAAGATCACAAAATTTAACTTTAACGAAGAGAATGCTTAGTACTTTCAATGTATTTCGCTATGAATTCTTTATTGAAATTATTGGTAATAACTCTTCATACTTTTCTTTTAGAAATCTTCCACAGAAACGTACTAAATTAAAAAAATATAAAGCGTTGGAAATAATAAGATATGTAAAAAATTTTCTCAAAATAAAGCTTACTAAAATCAACAGCAAACAACAAGTCTAAAATAATTTTTTTTTTCAAATTTCGAAGTAGCTCAGCTTAATCGAGGAAAGTGTTTCGAACACTGTCAAAAATCGAATTTTTTTCTGGCTGAAAAGGACAAAAAATGAAGTTTACACTAAACTTATTTTAAAAAGGCCGCTCTTTGGCTAAATTTTGATTTTTCTCGGACCGTCATTTTACAGGAGATATTTTGTAGTGAAGAACTTCTTTCACTATTTATCCACGGAGAAGAACGGAATCCGAAATCGAAGATCGTGTTTAACTCCAAACATATTTATTTTTTGTTTAAAAAATCTTATTCTGCGTTCTTAAACCAATTGATACAGCAGTGTATCTGAATTCCCGAAAATCACATTTTTGGCTGTCTTGGTGCGTGTGCCCTAGTATCAAAATTTCAAATAATTATATTTAGATAACCTAATTTACGAACACACTTCTATATTTATAGCAAAACTTTTTGTGGTGAGAAATTTCACGGGCTATCAAAAACCGTATTAAAGTCATTAAACAACTTCAAGCGACACAGACTAAATTTTTATGACATTCCATAAAAGAAACAAAAAAGAAAGTAGACATAATATATTAACCAACATTCTAGAAGTTGTTGCTGCCTATATAAACAAAAATATACTATATTTAAAGCGCATTAACCAAACAGCCTAACAAACAGTAAGACAAAGTGTGAGTGTGTGCTATAAACAAAAAGGAAAACCACCTCAAACCCAGATAAATCAATACAAAGACCTGCCACTGCTCAACCACTCACTCACTCTTTCGCTCTCCCGCCTCGGCAAAAGTTTTTGCAACACGCCTAAGTCCCCAGAGTCCAGTCGTTTTATGCGCCATTTCAAACTCAGTCGGAAATTCCGTAAACCAACGCATGCAGGCAGACGTTTTTATGGCTGCAAGTATTGTTTTACTTGTCTGCTGGAATTTTTCGAGACTTATGAAGGCTGGTTGAGGTCGCCGAAAGGTTTAAGTCATAAAAATGTTTGCATCAAGGCCAAGACTTGTTTGTTTACATGCAAGCGTCTTCAAATCATGCAAAAATATGGCAATTCAAATAATTTTTATTTATCTATGCATTTGTTTATGAAGTGAGTGACATATGTTTGTGCGTGTATTGGTGGCGCCAGCCTATAAATTTCAATAGCAGTGATATTTATATGAATCTCGAATGCCTAACTGGTGCTGATTGTTTAGTATGCTAATATTGTTTGGGGAGTTGTATTTGAACTTGATTTATTGCACGTCTGTCATAAATATGCAATGAAGATATTTATGGACATTGTGGGAATATGTATACGCAGATGTGTCTATATATTATATAATATTTGTGAATTCTATAAATATATGCGTAAATGGAAACATCTAACTGACAGTTATAAATAAGCGCTAAAATGTTCAAATGTGTAATAAAGAAAGTGCCGTGGGAAAATAAGACGATTTTAGGATTCGAAATTTAGTGGAAGCTTGTCATAAATATTTTAAAAGTGTTGAAATTGTTTTAAAATTTTTTAGCAGAAACAAAATTCCGATATGACCTTTATTTTTAAGTATATTATGGTGTATAAGGATTTACTAAGGCATTATTATGAATTGAAGGTGGGTTTTGTAATAGAGAATTTGGTGCGTGTCTTGGCTAGGATATGCCTAAATGTAGGCAATGTCTTTTAGATGAACAGTAATAATCAAGATTAAATTTTGATGCTACTTTAGCCTAGAAATATGTTGTAAAGAGATTAGATATTAAATAATTTTCCCTTATTAAAACTTATGTTTAAAAATATTTGTAATAAAAAATTTCGCAGGTTTGAAGCACTTATCTGTTATTTTTTTATTGTTTTGATTTCTTTAAAGGCGAATTTGGTGCGTGACTTCGCTATAATATGCCTAAATGTAGGCAATGTTTTTTTGGACGCCACTTTAGCCCAAAAATATAAAACAAAAGATATTATAGATATCAAATAATATTTCATTTATAATAAATTATGTTTAAAAGTAGTAACAGAGAAAATTTCACGGGCTTGGAGCGCACAATTGTTAATATTTTTTATTTTGTTGAATCTGAAGATATAATTTTCAGGTATGTGAATTCATAGCTTACTTTTGTTTTAGCTGCTGCAAAGGCTAGCTAAAAGTGTTTTTATGAGCCTGACCATTTTTGTTATTTAGAAGCTCACACTTCTTTGATTTTTCATAAGTTCTTGGCCTAAAGCAACCTAACGATATTTCAGTCGCCACATTCACAAGACATGACTTCCTGGGACTTTTTCTTATTCCCAAAAAGAAGGGCAACTTAAAGGGCCATCGTTTTACATAATAGATGAATATCGCTGAAAATCCCAAAAGTCATGTTTGCAAAAGGTTCCGACGATCGGAAGAAGCACTGGCGTAAGTGCATAATAGCGAATAGAAACTAATTTGATGGTGTCAACATTAATGTAGACGAGGGAAAATATACTTTTTTGCTAAAAAAGCAAAATTAATTATTTTAATACCTAAACCTAAATAAGCAAATGATTTTATAAATTATTTGATTTTTAATTTAAATGAAAATACCTTTACCATTTACAAGATTTTGGGTTTTTGACTTTAATAACGCTATACCTAAAAGTAGGCAACGTTTATTGAAAATTATAAGCAATGCTTTGCATTCATTTAGAGGAAACTTTAATAGGAATCATATTGAAATAAATTGACGGCATTAAATATTTTTCCAAAACTCAAATGAAACACATGGTCCAAATGAGATTTGAATGATATAAAAACCATTTGAATGCTATTTATATTATTGTTAAAAGCTTGGGTTTGTGGCTTAGCTAAAATATGCTTAAATGTAGGCAACAATATAAATGTTGCTAAAATTTAGGCATATATGTGATCAGTATTGATAATAAGTTTGTACTGATTGTACTCCAGTGACACTTATACTGAAAATAATTAAAGTTTAAACAAATTTACCAACACTTTTTATGAGTGGAAAATTAAATGAATAATTAAGCAACTAAATATAACTTGTATTATAGTCAAAAATGCTGTGCAAAGCTGTGATTCCAAAAAGTGGCCAGATGTCGCCCATATTCTATAATTAGCCACATCTGGAGACTGATAAAAGCTGTATAAAAATTAAAACATCAGAGATAATTCCAAGTAAAATATTTTGATTTCAATATACTCGTAGCATAAAAAGTGCTTGCTAATCACAAATACCTTCAAGTCGACGACATCAAGTGATTACTTCAATACCTACCAACAACCTTAGCACACCAAAACCTTAGCCCAAATATGCTTGTAATTTGGCTAACGGCGCATATTTGTCAGACCACGGCTAATTGAATTGGATTTATGCTGCTGTCACTCACCAGCCTGCTATTTCCCGCCAACGTATTTCCTCACTTGCGCGAAATTGCATTATCTTTTCACTTGCTGCCTGCCACTTGCCACTGCCAAGTAGAAAAAGACGAATTTTGCATTTGGCGAGTTCACTGGCTGCAGCAGCTACACTAATTCAAGCGGCAATGTTGGCACTGTGACGACAAAAGGATGGCTGGCGATAAACGGCAGCATTGATCAGTGACAGCAGAGGCCGCGCATTGACTAAAGCGAAGGTGGACACCAATCAGCAATTGAGCGCAACAGCTGCAGATTGCCGATTGAAATGATGGCGTCCACGTCGTCACCGCACTTTGTTTGCTCATAAGCGATGCCACTGCTTGCTTTTCACCAAATGAACCGGCGAAGGGGTGTGTGTGTGTGTGATTCATTCAAATGCCTTTTCGATAGCGGCTGCCTTATTTTCGTGGCGTGAGTCTTCTACTAAAGGGTGGCTTTTTGGAGGTTTGGCAGTTTGATTTCAAATGAAGCAGAGAAGAATTGATGAACATTTTTAAAACATTAGTGTGGACATTTTTTGGTATTAAATTTTGGAAGATATTTTTGAACCTGTGAGACCTTGGAGTATACTCTATGAAGGCCATTTTGTAGCTCCAATTTCGGAAAAATTTCAGTATCGTTTTCTTTAAATGGCAAAGGAGCCCGAACTTCAAACAAAATTTTCTGAAATTTTTTAACGTCTTGTCGCCATTCTTAGAGAAAGTACTTTTAACTAAGTTATCAAAATCATATGTTATTTTTGAAAGCTGGCTTTGACAGCTATCTTCCTATTATAGTTTATAATTTCCCAAAAAAGCCACCTTATATATGCTCAGCTGCGAATGCAATCAGAATGCTTCCCGTAGTCAGCCGAAATAGAGTCCGTAGAATCCACCCATACTAACATACAGCCATTGTTTTCCCATCGATTTCGGCTGTTGGAGCAAAGCTGTGACCAAAAGGTGAATGCACGGAAGCAAGTCACGCAGACAGGATGTTAATTTGGCAAAGTGCAAATAAAGTGAATTGCCAAGCACGAAATTCAATATCTACATGCCATACATACATAAAAATATTTATGTGTAAAAATTAAATTGGCAATTGTTTCGATTGACTCGATATATAATTTTGCTATAAAAGTAATTTTTAATTGTTGCCGACAAGTTTCCTGTTGAAGGAATATATTCTATTCGGAACTTCGGGAGCAGTTTCTTTTGATACCGAACCGAAGATGCCTTTTTGAGAAAATATTTTTTGAACCTGGAGGATATTTTAGTTCAGCGAATAGTTCTCGGGATTCAAAATTTAGCTGTACAATAGTACAATCTACTAAAATGAGGGGGAGTCCCAGCTTGCCAAGGCTCAACCTGAGTCTGAAGTAACCATCAGCTGAAAGACGATAATATTTTCGATGTTTACAGAGATCAAAAGGATAGAGGCTGTTTATATAGTCCAAGTAAATATGTGGTGAGGTACAGTCCAGTGAGATTATATTCTACATTATCAAACAGACATTTGGAAAACTAGTTTGAATGGTTTACTGAGTATTAATAGCGAATTTGGTGCGTGACTTCACTAAAATAAGCCTAAATGTAGGCAACGTTTTTTATAAAGGCAGTACTACTCACATCTAAATGTCGATGCTACTTTAGATTAGAATTATACTGAAAAGGTATTAGAGGTATTAAAAAATATTCTATTTATTAAACAATTTGTACGCAGTGTGATCAAAAAAAGTATCTATTTTGATCAGGTTCTTTTTTATGCTTTTACATACAAGCTTAGATATACGATTTATATAATATATATCCCTTTATATCTCCCAGCAAATGCCCTATCTACATTTTTTCACACAAAAATATTTTCTTTATTTTTACAAGTACAGTGCTTTCAAAACTTAATGCACATAAATGCTCTTCTTGCGTTGTGTTTATTGTTATTGTGGAGTTTATTGTTATTGTTTTTTATACTTATACAAATAACAATGCAATTGAAATGTGACGACGACAAGCAGATCCTTTTAATTTTATGCACCTTAGTACCGTCGACAAACACAATGAAAGTCTGAAAGTACACATACACATGAAATTTATATATAAAATTTATAAACATATACATGTATATACATAAATATATTTATTTTTATGTGTGTATGTGTTTACACACATGTATGCTTTGTGTAAAAAATTCAAACAATTCACTCGGTGACTGACTGACTGAGTGCGTGAGTGCCGCTTTGTTGCTGCTGTAAACATTTCTTTGTTTATTATGTTTGCATTATTATGTTGGGAGGTAAATGTAACATATTTTTTTAATGCAGCACTAATGCATGCATGCTTGTTGCTAGCGCAATTTAAGGGAATTTCATGCGATTTTTAGCGGCTTTAAATATTTGATGAAAACAAGCAGGCGTGTAATGGGAAATTTTTAATAAAAGAAAATAGAAATTTTAAATCTTCTAAAGCTCGATTTTGTAAAAGAAAAAAGTTTCTTGAGATAGATTCTTTTATAAAGTGTGAAGTTCAAAAAAAAAAAAAAATAAATTTCGATAAGTCAAATATTTAAAACTAAGAAAAAAATTAAAAAAAAAATCGATAAGTCAAATATTTAAAAATAAGAAAAAAATTTAAAAATAAGAGACCCAAATTTAACTACAGCCGCTCTGCACACTAAGCTGATCTTTAAACCCATTTTTCTCTAACAGTATTTTCGCATTTGCTTAAGTGATTAGATGGAGACAAATATTTAGACGACTATTAATTTTTTTTATTTATTTTGTATAGTCACCTAAAATGCTTACGATTTACTACATAATACATAAAGTTTCCAGCTTTCTGTTGGTAATAAAAAAAGCTTCGTCAGGATCGGAAAGGACCTCTCCGACCCGTTCGATACCAAACGAGGTTTCAGACAATTTGACTATCTTTCGTTCAACTTCTTCAACCTACTCTTGGAGCATCTTCTACAAGAATGGACAGCTGCTGGCGTACACCGATGATATTGATATCATTGCCCCCGACAACCATGCCGTTAGTTCTGTTTCTCAGGACTGCATACGGAATCGAAGCAAATGGGTTTGGTAGGTTTGGCAAATACAATAATTGGCAAGACAAAATATCCTCTGTCATCAAAGAAACATTGGACATACACGCGACTTGGTCTCCACGTCACTCTTGACAGTCATAACTTCGTAGACGTCAATATTTTGGCCTATCTTGGAACCAGCATTAACACTAACAACAATGTCAGTCTCGAAATCTGACGCAGAATAACTCTTGCCAACAGGTGCAGCTTCGGACTGAGTAAGCAATTGAGAAGTAAAGTCCCCTCTCGACGAATAAACACCAAACTGTAAAAGTCACTAATTATTTCTGCCCTGCTATATGGTGCAGAAGCAGGACTGATGACAAAAGATAAAGGTTCTGCGAAAGATTTATGGTCCTTTGCGTGTTGACCATGGCGAATATCACATTCGAAGAAGCGATGAGTTGTACGAGTTATATGACGACATTGACGTAGTTCTGCGAATTGCGAGACAGCGGATACGGTGGCTAAGCCATGGCGTCTGTATGGATGAAAACACTCTAGATCTGAGAGTATGCGACGCAGCAATCGCCGGAGGAAGCAGAGGAAGAGCTCTGATAGAAAGATCAGGTAGAGCAGGATCTGGCTATACTTGGAAAGTCAAACAGCGAAAAGGTAGACGACTGGTGTTCTGTTGTAAAGTCGGCTATAACCGCGTAAGCGATGTCTACGCCAAAAAAAGGGAAGAAGAACCTGACTTTACAAAGAGAATATAAGAAGAAAGGGGCTATAGAGACTTCTTGGCAAAAATTGAGTAATTTGCTTCCAATGTAACATGACAAGTCATTCTGCTAGAAAAAGTTCCCGTTAAGACTTTTTTCAAGCAATGAAAGCAGACAGCGCGAGACAATTTTAATATACAAGTATATGTCCTTGTTAGATTTTTTGTGAAGAAATATTTAATTTTGAGATCAAAAACTTTCCAAACTAATCAGTCGAATGTTAAATCTTAAGATTTTTTTACCAACATAAAATATGGCACATGTAATTTATAAGCATATTTTTTAATATTTATAAACTTAGTCGAAAAAACCAACGTTCCTTTAATATATTACCCCGCATTTCTTACTCTGTGAATATTATTATTTCTGTAGAACTTCCACGGTAGTTAGAGAAGTTATTTTTTCATCTGTAATGCCATTTGATCTCATATATACTATTTTTTTATTTTTTCCCAAATCTAATTTCTTCACTGTAAACATTTTTCTTACGTTTACTAAGAGTTTTATGTTTTCTTGAACACGTATGTGCCGTTATTAATATTGATTGGCTCTTTGCGGTAAATAATCGACGCCGGCGGAAATTAAAGTCAAGTTATTGACAGTTAAGACGACAGGATGGCTATTGAAATCACTTTTCTATAAGTACATATATATGAGTAGGTATTTATTTCTGCTGAAGCACTGAGCAAATAGCATACACATTGACAAACGGACATGCAAAGGTATGTAGGCAATACATATTAATTGAATTTTCTATACATAGATTAGATTTGATTTTGGAATAGATTAGATTTGATTTTATATTATTTTCTTATTACAGCGGAGGATATGGCCATATAACAACTCACATTTCGTTAAATCTATGGTTTGTACTTCATCGAGTGATATGTGTGTAACTATTAGTATTGTATATTTAAGAAATACAGTTATAAAAATGCAATACCACGATTACATATGTAATGAATAAAAATTTATTATTTTTATACATACATTTATGCCCATATTTCAAAAGTCAAATGTCAAATGTCAGCAACAGACAACCACTCCACTCAAATGTCAAGCTGCAACATTCAGCCTGTTTTTGCCGATTTTAATATTATGTTAAAAACACATTTAAAAAAGGCAAACAAAAATTACTGTTAGAAAAAATATGAATGCCAAAAATGTAGTTTTAAATCAAATTTAAGTGCTCACCAAAGTAAAACAACAACTAACTACAACACGCGCTCTTCGATCGCAATCAACTCGCACAACAATCACTTGCAACTTCCAAGCCAGCGCATTCCATACCCGGCATACCCAGACAATGCAATCTACATTGCGTGTTTGTTGTTGCTTTCTAACCAATTTTTTTTTTTTTTTTTTTTTGTTTTTGTTGTTCTCCATGGCATTTCTTTCCTTGTTACATTATGAACTTTTGTGTTCGTGATGAATGAATGTTGCGACAGGCCGACGAACAGGACGGCATGGATGGACAGCCAACAAGGCAGGCGCACATTTTTCTTAGCCAACAATTTTGCCGGCCATTGTACTTGGCAACTTGGCATTGTTGTTATTGTGCTATTATAATTTCAATGTTCTACTTGCGTTTTTGGTAGCGTCCTACTCACAGTGTTGCATTGAAAGACAAGAAGTTGAAGTGAGGTAGAGAGAGAGAGAGATAACTGTTTGCTTTCCGTTTTCGGGTCGAAAAGTTAAATGATGGATGCGTTAGGAAATTAGAAAATACTTTTGCATGAAGTTAGAATTTGTAGAAAAAGAGAGAAAAAATAGTCTAACAAATGATGGAATGAATGGAAATGAAATGTAAGGAAAAAAGCACTCTGCAAACTATTGCAATTATGAGGAAAATGTGAAGCATATTTTGCTAACGAGATAGGCTGACGAATGTCTATGCAAATTACTAAAATAAACGACTTCAATTTGTTTCAAATGTAGATTATTAAGAAGTATTAAGATTTTTATATTAGTAGGAGAAAATTTTTAATTTTTTTTTTCATTTTGAAAAGGCATTACTCATAGAAGGAGAAACTTGAGTGAAATTTTAAGACTTCACTTGATTTAAGCAGTGTTTTGGGGTGTTTGCTTTTTTAAGAGCAGAAGTATTTGAGTTCTCCGAAACGACTAATGAAGTTGTTAAAATCAGCGAGAGCTCACGTGAGTAATCCATTCAGCTATGTTAATGACAATAACAACAAAAAAGTTAAGGAGCCAGTCTTTAACAACGCTGTCTTGACAACAGAGATGTGGCAGAGAATCTAAACATCTGTTTTGGATCGACTGAACACATTTTGGTTAATGGTTCGGGTATAAATAACTAATGTCTTGGGTATAAAAGTTAATCTTTTGGGTATAAGTAACTAATGTTTGGGGTATAAATAACTAATGTTTTTGGTATAAAGAGTTAATGTTTTAGGTATAAAAAGTTAATGTTTTGGGTATGAAAAGTGTTAAGGTCGTACGGGAAGAACTGCGAAGGGTTTATTAACATGTCATCGAAACTAACTAACGAATAGTGCCGCGAAAATGAGTCGAAACCGAAAAAAACCAAATCACGCGAAAGTTACTGAAGGACATCCCTTCCGAGGCTTATATATAATATAGTTATGTAAATTTTAATTAAGCTTTAGCAAATTTCTATTAGTTCAGAAGCCTATTTTTAAGGCAATGAACTGAACTATATCAATATACGTGAAAATATATATTTTTGTAAGTCCGATTTATATTTGATCAAGTAACAAAAAGCACGAGAAAACCCAAATTAGCCAATTTTCTGATATTAGAATAATCGGAAGGAGGATTACTTGTTGAATATCAAATACCGCTGTAGTAAATACGAGGGAGAATTCATATATAATACACTCAAGTATATACCCAGCTACTATCACTATCTCTTTCTTCAAATCAATGCCTTCCTTTATGACTTTCCTTTGTCTACATTTTGAAATTTCTGCTGTCTTGCCATTTTACAATTTAATCTTAATATGATCTTCAATCACTCGCATCATCTCTCAAATTTGAGCGATAGCGATAATTCTATTTTCTTAATCCAATCATCGTCTAATGAAACAAATGAAACAATCGAAGATATTTGATTACTCAACTAAGTAATTATAACTGTAACGCATTGTAATTCACGTAATTTTGCACATAAATTCGTTTAACATCAGAACACACATATGGATATACATTTACATTGCTCCGCAGTTGTCTATATATGTGTGTGCACCATTACGGTTTATTACAAGCAACTGCTGCAAATGAATTGCATTATAATTACGTTTCAATTAAAATGTATTAATTACATGTCAAAGTTTGATTAAAACGTGAATTAGCAGCAAAATGTTTATGACATTTACATATTTGGCAATCGCGATGGTAATTATATAGATATACATAAGTGTATGAGTGTGTATGAGAACTTTGAAAACGCTGAGGAGGGGAATTTAAAGTGCATATTACGTTGAATGAGGTTAATTTATTTTGAAAAAAATGTTGGATATTTTACAAGAAAGTCGACTTATTTACTTATTAGCCTCCTATCGTGTCTATGCGGCCGTGGCATTACGAGTATAATTAAATCCATATAGGTCCCAGTAAGAGCATAAACTTAGGGTATATAAATTTCACCGTGAGATCTTTGACTCTGGAGTGGAACTGGTTAAAAAGAATAGAGTAGTGATTTTATAAACATTTTTTAACTTTGCTTTCAACATGAGAAGCATTTACTCTGAAGCTCTTACTTCTCCTAACAGCTTTGATCATCGAAATATTTAAAATCCTCATAGTAAAAACCCACTGGCCTCTTGAAAATGCTAACTCAAAAATCGGTATTGATTTCCAGATTCGTTACGGGTGCCATTTTCCCGGATCATTATTTCATACTTTATATTTGCCACCGTTTTTGTTAATATTCATGTGTTGAAGGCACCAAATCTTAAATTTCGTCATCCTTAAACACTTATGATATTCAAGTTCGAAAGAGTTTTGGTATCCGAATGAACTATTTATCTGACTGAAATATTTTGATTAGCCGGATCCTACGCCAGTTGGAGCAAATAGTATTTTGTTTGTATTAGTTAAATACTGTAGAGGCCATATGAGCACTGAAGGTGTTAAACCTTATGGACCTTCAACGAGATTTTTATGAAATAAAAATCCGAAAAAAACCTGAAGCACCAAAGAAAGTTTTTATGAAAGAAAGCAACCGCAAAATTCGATGCTGGTAAAATGAGACTGGAAGAAATAGCTGACACTCAAAGAGAGCGAGAAGCTTGTTGGATATATCATTCATAATAATTTGAGACCTGAAAGCTCTGTAAAAAGCAGTCCTAAAAGAGCGCACAATAGACCAAAAACAGAATTGATGAATTGAATACTTTCAAATCGGCCATCGCGACGCCATTTCCAGTAATCCCTCAAAAAAATATGCCCCCGCCTTCGTGGAATAACTCCTTAAGGATTATCTAATCTATTATCAATTGAAATAAATCCAAATCCATCCAGCATTTCACTACGTGGAGTTGTTTACATACAATTAATTGAGTCCCTTGCGGACTACAAACACTAAAAGCTTCAGTAGTTACTACGAAATTGAGAACAATTGAAGTTGATGACATGAAGTGGCTTCTAAGTTGCGTTCTAATCTATGGATGTGATCGGCAGATACTTCTTTCTGTTCTCAGTTCTTGTAAAATGTTCGCTGGAAAAAAATTTAATGGCAATGAAGTGGCAATCTGCAAGGCAGATTCTGAAGCAAAATAAAGATCGCATTTGCAACCAATGGCAAAGTTGAAAAATGGCCACTTTACTGAAAAATTAAAAATAATTTGGACTTTCAGTCTATCATTTATATTCCGAGATTTATTTTACACTAAGCCACCCGAAATGCATATATAAGATGTGTAAAAGAGTGTGAAATGATCACTTAACAGTATATCAGGTTGACAAGCTAAACATTTTAAGGGGTTACATGGGTTCACTGGTTTCAAAAAAAAAAAATTTTTTTTTATTGCCCACAATTTTCAAGATATTCCGAGTAATAGTTTCGGATAAACAGACTTGAAAACAATATTTTACACATGTTTTTGAAATACAATTTTACAGATTTGGACAAAGGATTTTTTTGATTACAACTACTTGACAAAAAAAAATTATTAAATTTTAATTTTTTTGTAGAAATTTTGCCAAAAATTGAAACTCTTATTTTTTCGTTTCGTCCAAGTTCTAAGTTAAGATTTTAACTAAAACACGTATTTTTCACTTTAGATGATCCTTTAAGGAGTTATCGCAGGAGGCAGGAGCATATTTGTTGTGTTTGTTTGTAACAATAAAAAATTATAATAAAATTAATTATTTTTTTATATAAAAAAATTTTTGAAAAAAATGCTGTTTTCTACCTGAGAAAATCAGTGTAACCCCTTAATAGAAATCTGTGAAACAGTATACCACCGTCGTGGGTACAAACCCCAGCACCTGAAAACCTACACAATATATAAACTTATGCTAAATAAATGTTCAATTTACAATCATAAAAACTGTGTCGGTTAAGTATGATGAGTATGTATGATGAGTATAAAATCTTCATGATTTTTATTGTGCACTCTACCGCTCTTAGATAAAATATTTTGTTTATCCAGAAAATAGTTAGCTGATACTAATTTCTACTCCAAAAAGAAACTAATAAAAGCAATATTACAAAGTCTCACTTCTTTAGTTTAAGTCTTATGGAAATATTCAATATTTTTTAGTTATCAACATCAGCAAAACCGCAAGTGTTTCCTTATATCTATAAATACAAAAGACACAACAAACATTTCCGCACTCTTTTCAACAAGTTGAACGTTACGAAATTTCAATATAAATATATGAGTTCCAAAATCAAAATATTTACAGCTATTAAATGAAAATTACGCAATGCCAGTGAGCGGTTGCAGCCCAAAATAATAAGTGGCAGAAAAATAGAGATAAGTGGGAAAATGTTGACATTACAAAATGCCAGCAAGCGCCGCGGCAAGCCATAACGGCAAATATTTAGTTACACAAGAAGGTGCGCGAGCCCAACGAAGGAGATATAGTATGTACCGTAATGGCGGTGCATTTGTACCGCTAAAATATTTGCAAAGCAATGCAATGGCAAGCCAACAGCGGCAGAGACACAATGCAACGGTAAAATTGCGCGCTGCAATACCTAATGACACACATAAGGTATGACCGTGTGCGGCATACCACGTGCCACAAGCCAAGCGCACGCACAAACAACCACATACGTTTATACGCATGCTTACATAAGTGTTGGTAAGGTAACTGTAAATGCAGCGAAGGTATGTGGTTTTGTGCTTTTTTGCATGCATTGCATTGTTGCATGCAACAGACCATATTTTAGTGCAACAAGAAATGCAATGAGCCATGAATTAGATGCCTTTTTGAGTAGACGCATGCAAATGCAACAACAAAAAAAGATAAATGTCTACGCCAAATATGCATAATCGCCACTCAAAATACCGCTATGCGCGAGAGAGTGTGCTCTTTTGAAATGCCGTAATTGCGAGAAATTAGTGCTTGAGTGTGGATGGATGAATGAGGCGAAAGGATGCATTTGTGGGCATAGAGCTGAACGTTGAAATAAAATTATTATGCAACGCTTGAGTTATATAGAGCTTGCAATAGATATGAGCACACACACACCTGCATATATACATACATATGTATATACATATGTATATGAAGACATTCATATTTGCGAAAACATATTGACGTACGTTTAACAGTTGAGTATTTACGCTGACTATGTATGTTTAAGTATATATGTATAAGTATGTGTAAGCATGTATGTATGAACATACCAAACAGGGCATAAATTGCGAGCACACATTCCCGAGTTGCATAAAGTGTGCCACTTTGCCACAAATTGTGGCACAAATAGTGCGTGAAAAAGGAAAGCGGAAATGGTTAGGCAAAGCGAAGCGGAAAAATTAGCGTTCGCAGAGAATTTCTACTTTTTTCTCATATGAAAAGTTGAGAAAGGGAAAATGATATATCAAATGGTAGAGAATTATGTGAAAGTATATTTTTGATGGTAAAAACTTTTAGGGGAATTTTTTCCTTAAAGACTAAAGCTTGTTAAATTTTAAAGAGATGATATCTAAGTCCAATTTATGGCACTCGTCATCATTTTAGTATTCACAGTTATAGTTATTGGTAATTACATATATTCATACTCATTATGATAATCATATTTATTTATACTCATTTTAAATTTTTTTTATATTGAAACAAATTTTTATACTACAACTAATTTTCATACTTATACTCTTACTCATATTAGAACTCATACTCATATTCATTACCACTTAGAATATTTTCATATTCTTATTCATATTTATATCTTTATCTTGATCTCTATCTCTATCTCTCTCTATCTCCCTCTCTCTCTCTATCTATCTTTTTTTAACTTTATCTCTGTTTTAATTTTAATCTCTATCTCTATCACTGTCTATATCTGTATCTGTATCTGTATCTCTATCTCTAACTTTAACTTTAACTCTACATTTATCTTTATCTTTATCTTTATCTTTATCTTTATCTTTATCTTTATCTTTATCTTTATCTTTATCTTTATCTTGTCTTTATATTTATCTTTATCTTTATCTTTATCTTTATCTTTATCTTTATCTTTACCCTTATCTTTATCTTTATCTTTATCTTTATCTTTATCTTTATCTTTATCTTTATCTTTATCTTTATCTTTATCTTTATCTTTATCTTTATCTTTATCTTTATCCTTATCTTTATCTTTATCTTTATCTTTATCTTTATCTTTATCTTTATCTTTATCTTTATCTTTATCTTTATCTTTATCTTTATCTTTATCTTTATCTTTATCTCCATCTTTGTCTTTATCTTTATGTTTATCTTTCTCTTTATCGTCATATGTATTTTTATCTTCATAGTCAAACCCCTACTCAACACATAGTATGAACTCGAAGTTATATTAGTACCTAAATTAGTAATATAAAACTCAGTGATATTCGTACTCATATTCATAGTCAAAATTCTGCTCAATCTCACATTCATAATCACTCTTAAATTTCTTTAATTTCCACATCCAACTCCGCATTCCTTCAACTCCTTCCTTCCTTCCATACATTTTGTTGCATTTGCAGTTAGCGTCACGCCTCCGTTAAATTACCGTTGCATATAAATTGCGCTCATTCATGTGGCTCTGCAAAATATATTATGAGACTAGAAATAAAAGCGAAAACACACACATACATACATTTATGTGCTCTAGTGTGCGTGCGCAAATTGCTACAATTTATGTGGCTTTTATGTTGAAATGCTGCGAAAAATTCTGTGCTATTTTATCAGCAGCAACCATCTCATTTGATATGCACAGACAGGCTTACTTACCTATATACCTACGTCCATACATATCGCATATTATATAATATAGCTGAGTTTGTAGCACACGCACGCTCGCGCGCCTAATTTTAGGCTACCGTATTTTCCGGTTTTATTTTGTCTATTGCCATAAAAAATTTGCATACCGTGTGAAATGTTTTAGAGTCTTTTTTGGGAAAGTTACATGCATAATGCACAAGTAAGCTGGTGTTGTTGTTGTTTTGCTAAAACCATATTTCATATTTAATTTCTTGCCTCACATATGTGAGTATAAAACTATATACTATTTATGAATATAGAACTTTCAAATATTGCCAATTGCTTTTGCTTTGCTTTAAATATTCATATTTTTGTTTTTGTTTATGAAAATTGTGGCATTTGGAAGTGAAACTTGTTTCAACACTATAAAATCGATCGATTGCAACGAAATTCAGAGTTTACTGAGCAACTACACTGCAACGTTTGAAAGAATTTGACTTTTTCTTGTATATTTTTTGTTTTTTTAACTGGAGTGCTTTACAACAAAAGTGGATCGTCAGTAGGTGGCCACATGTAAGATTTTGTTATTTTAAGTCAAATAATATACTTTAGATAGAAGGTTGGAGGTTAGGAAACATTTAGAAATATTTTCGAATGTGGTTGCCACCTGTTTTTATTTTATATTATTTTAATTATGATTATTTATTATTATTATTTTATTTATAAAGCTTAATAAAAATTACATGCACTATATAAAAAAAAAAATTCTTAAAGAGTTGCCACCTAATTTTTTTTAAATAAACTTTAATTCAATAAATGTTGGAAAATGGGCTTTAATCGTGGCAGATTTAAAAAAAAATCTTTATTTAACTTAAAAAAATATTTTCGAGAAAGGTTGCCATTTATTACAATATTATATTTTATTTTTTATTGAATCATCTTTATTTTAGATATGAAATACGACCATATGAGCAGATTTAAAGTTGGTTTTGCTTTCAAATTTTTTTTAAAGAGTTGCCACCTAATTTTTATTTATATAAATTTCAATTTGATAAATATTGGAAAAACGGGCACTCAACGTGAGAGATTTAAAAAATCTTTCTTTATACTTAAAAAAAATATTTTCGTACAAAGTTGCCACTTATTTTTATTTCTTATTGAATTATTTTTAATACATCAATGAAATATGACCATATAAGCATCCAATTAAACAGGTTAAAGAATTTTATTTCATCAAATTTTTTTTGCAAGGGTTGCCACATGAGTTAATAGTTAAGTTTTATACGTTTAAAACCTTAATATTTCTATATTTTAAGCAAATAAATATATATTACAACTGTGGATTTGAATTTTTTTTCGTCAAAATTTTTGAACAGGGTTGCCACCTGTTTTTAAAAGGTAGTGTTAGTAAGTTTATAGCTTTTATTTTCAATATTTCGAGCAAATAAAAAGTACTTTAAAAATTAATAAACTAATATATACATATGCATATTTACAACCAAACTTTAGACCATCGTTTTCAAAATCTATCATATCTGCCGAAACATGTTTTGAATGTATAGAAGGTATCACAAATTAATTAAACTTCTCACGGTTTTGGGTCGGCGCCTAAACCACCACTCAGTTTTCTGTCAATAACTTACTGAATATTTAAAAAGTTGCGAACGAGCATTTATGTTTCTTGATCAGTCATAACAAAATTCGATTAATTTAAGTTGACTTCTGCCACTTCCAATCCCGTTCCGTATTATATAGCTAGGTTCCAATAATTTTAAAATTTTTTTCTTCATAATGCAATATCTTTTATTTCAACGCTTTGGGTTTATCGAATATGTGCAAAGCACTTAAAATATGCATAAACAGGAATATTTTTCCCACAACTTTCATTTCTACTTTGGCTTCACTTAAGAATATATTATTTCGCTTTGGTTTTATATGTATAATATATCATCACATATATTTATTATATATTATATATACCCACATACAAAGCGGCATATAAATGTGCGTCTTCTTCTTTAACATACCAAGTGAAACTCACTTCATTTCCCTCACACTCCTACATTAGTAAAATGCGATTGCACTAACCTAACTGCCAACTCCTTTAGCAAAAGAACTATCTGATTGTGAGGGAGAGAGTACGCTCTTATTTTAAAAAGCTTTCAGCTTCTTTATTTATATAATATCTACAACTCATTTTTGCACTTCACTGACTGCCTTCTTTGACTTCAAAGCGTGCAAATGCTTTGCAAGACTCTTAACACTTTATGCTTTTAAAATATATGTATGTATATTTCAAATTTATATTCCATTTAAAATCTACCACATATTTATTTAGGTAACTTCTTTTCTCCTCACAAATAACAAGAAGTTTGTATTCAAAGCAATATGAATATAGAAGGTAGTTGTTCAAAAGTATGTATATACATACATAGCTCCCTCAGTTTTCAGATCTGTCTGTAAATTTATTTACCGGTCAAACTGAAATAAATAAATGAGTATTTAACATTTTGCCAAATTTGCTAAAATTTACATAATTTTGGGATAAACACGAATACCACATTTGTTCAGTGCAAAAAACTTAGACACCAGCACTTTTTTCCTTTGGGCATAAGAGTATAATTTCACTTTATGTAATTACATACATATGTACTATGTATACATACGAATTTAATGACTATCTGCATTTGATTTATTATTGAGTCAAGCCACATAACTCAGGGAGCCTACTGATATGGTCATTACTTGATATGATTCGTGTACCATGATTTTTGTACAGTTGGTTGGACAGATATGTTTCCAAAAAATTCTTCGCTTGAAAGCAAGGAAAATCACAAGTATTATTTAAAGTTTTATTTTTTGATTTACCATATATAGTGTAATTTAAGGTTAGATTTTACTGACTGTCTGTCACGTCATACATAGATCTAGGGGTCCCTTGTCATGCCATATGAAGTTTCTATTTAATAGGAGCTGAAGTTAAATAGAAACTGAATTCTGAGACTTCATCAAGTGTCTTGAACATCGTAGTTCCTAGATATCTAAGTGGAGATGTTGAAAAAGCCGAACTGAAGAAGAGGCGGTGTTTTAGCGTCTCTCTCATGCCTACTTTCCTGTAGTTTCTACATTTGATAGTGTTAGTAACACCCATACGACTTACACGTGACGCTAGTAAATTGTGACCTGTGACTAGGCCAACAACCGTCCTTTAGTCTTTTCGAGACCTGCTGAAGGGTCGCCTGAGATCTAGCTCTACGCAGTAGATCCAGGCGACCACTCTATCAGCCAGTTTGGATCCGTTTATGTAGATGTTCAAAGAACATTTTCTCTTAGTGTGGCTTTAAATCATTTCTCTCACTACCGACCCTCTACTTATCGACCTTTGACAGAAGATTTTTGCAGAAAATTCACAACTTCTGCCAATCTTGCAGTTGATTTTGCTACCTAGCTTTTGACTACATTGTTAATTAGTAGTAGGTTCAGTTACTTTGTGCGGTAAGCCACTATAACCCCTTCAGTGGTTTCCTCAACGAGATTTTGATGACAGCAGCCCACCACACCAAAGGATTTATTTATATAAGGTCCTCCTTTGAATTTTAGGGTACCCAAAATCTGCTATTTTTATTTCTTAAAACCGAGTTCGTATTCTTTGGCCTGACCACATTCGGCTGTAAGGTAATTGGATAGTTAAGTTTACAAGAATTGAATAAGAACATTCTCACGGTTTGAAAAAATATAAAGCTACAAAGATAACCCGTTCATTGGTTAACAATTCAACAGAAAATGCAAGACCTCCAAAGGTGAAGTTAAGGCCAAAATAGTAACATTGCCGCAATTGAAGCTCTTTTATAGAAGACCTGAGTCAAAGAGAAGTTCGAATGACATTACATGAAGCTTGAAAAGCGTTTAATATTTTCTGAACTGAAACCCAAAAACGTATCTAAAAGTCGGTTAACTAATTTGCACTAATTTTCCTATCGAGCCTAAATGTGTACACAATTTATATTAAATTTTCTAAAACCAAAAAAATACAGAATCAAACTCACCTTTCAGTTACAGCGTACTTTTTCAACTTAAACGAAGTAAATAAGACTAAATTGGCAAACACAAAAAAGTGATGTGTGTGTAGGTATTTGCGAAGAACACTTGTCACGCAGCGTGACAATGGCGACTCGTGTCGGCAACGCCTGTGACAATGATGGCGACACAATGGTGATGGCAACAGCTGTCGAAAAAAAAACGAGGACGAAAGAGAAAAAAGTAAAGAAATTAAATTAATTACCAGTGAAAAACGTAAATAACAACAAATCGACAAGAAAATATATTCAAGTGAGTATATTGAAAAGTGACCCCCTGAAGCAAACACACCAACACATAGGCACTAACGGCGACAGCTAAAAAATCATTCACCTACTTTTAGGAGCCAATGCCATTAATTTCTCGCACTCTGCTTTTTTCGCCTAGTTTCACTGCTGGCAAACTGCCGTCTACGACACTTGATAAATTCAGTGTGATAAAGTTTTATGGCAAAAAAAGTTGAGGAAATAGTGGAAAATAAGCAACTACAACTACAACAGTGCCGTCTGCATTCAAGGAATGAGATAAATTACATTGCATGATAGTGGAAAATGTCCGTAGCTTCCTGCTGCTGCATACATTTAGGGTGCTGCTCGCACATAGCGCGCTCGACTGCCACGCTGCAAGACTCACACATTGTCTCCGACGGCACTACGAGTGACGTCCGAGCATTGTGCGCTATGGAATTTTATTAATTCCAACATTTTCCAAGCAATTAAAAATTATTGACTAATTGCAAACGGATGTTGTGAGTATGATGATTACTCACACCAAAGCGGGAAGTGAATTAGATAGTGAGAGAGAGTGAAATGTGAAGTAAAGTGCAAGCGAGAGCCACATAGTAAGATTGATGTTGCAGAAAATGTGTGGAAAAATGATGAAATTGATGTTGTTGTTTTATTATTATTGTCATTTTCCTTTGTTACTGGCCTTCCGCTACGTTTATTACCAACAATTTTTCACTTAGTTGCAAACGAAGATGAGAATCGAGCTAGGAAAGCAAATAAAATATGACGAACTAACTGCAAAAGAAGTAACAAATGTTGACTAGAAATGCGAAGTCTGCACAGTGTAGAGTCTGTCAGGCGCGTGTTTGACCGCCGCTAGGTGTATGCTGGGTGAGTCAGGGGTTTCGCGGCGATTGGTTGGTTGACTAGTCGAAAGAATGCAATTATGTTGAAAAGCAATTATATAAAATAATGTCACTGTAAGCCGATAGCGGTGAATGTGAGACCAACGAACGGAAGTGAGGCAGAAAAAAGTGGATTAAAAATAGAAGTAGAGCAGAGGTCGACATAAAAAATAGACCAAGTCTGTGCTGGCAGTGGTACAAATTAAATTGCGTTTAAGGCACAGAGCCAAATGGCGAGGTGTTACGGTTAAGAAACAATTATTTGCAACAATTAAGATGGATGAAGGAACGCGCAGTGAGTTTAAAAAATTGAGGTTGAGAATTGGTGGGGCCTGTGACTGTGGACAAAAAATAGTAAAATTTAATTTAGAAACATTAAGACTAAGGTCTTCAGCGTTAATTTTTGAAAGAAATGTTTAGTTTTTGGCAGTAAAGGCTTAATTTTTTAGTAAAAATTGTGAACTGTCAGAGTAAGAATTTCAAGAAATTTTTAGATTTGCATCTTATGACAGATTTGGTGGCAGTTATAACAATCATATATGATATTAAGACATGAAAGTTAAATAACTTAGCAAAGTTCCAAACCAAAATCTCCTCCTGGTTTAAGACGAAGCTATCTTTATTTTAAACAGGTGCCGTTCTACGCATGAATAAGGCCTTAAGGGCCTCGGTTTCCTCAAAACCAGACTCATTTAGGATTGACAAAGTTCCGAGAAAGCGAAAAACCAAAAAAATCAAAGTAAACAACTTTGACTACTTGAAATGGGTAGTCCTAAGGATGGGTCAAGTCGATACATGGATACATCCAATATGAAGTAAAGCAGGGTGGACATTTTAGGGTTTGATAATAAAGCCTTTTAAACAATGGACAGGTAGTTTCTACTTTTTCCGATTATCAACTTATCTCAAGATAAGATATATCTCAAAAGAAAAATTGATTGTTTTTGGGTTAGGATGCAGGTCCACGGTTTTCAGGATAGTAGTCTCAGAGAGAGATAAGACAATTTACACTATCAATATCTATTATTTATAGGTACTTCGACTATGCTATTTCACCTTGATAAAACGTCATTAGGAGGATGGAGTCATGTGTAGAATTCACTCAAGTGAGGAAAATTCTCTGAGTGCCATTCACATGGCAGTGGCCAGAAATGACTTTTCACATAGTTCAAGCAGCTCTTGACTTTTGGGCTTAGACAAAGTATCCTCTGGATAGCTAGAGAACATTGGATTGAAAGCGAGTTAAAGTGAGAAGACAAACCATTCCTCCCCAGGGTTGTGCTCCGAGTTTGGGAGATCGAAACCATTATCTTTAGAGAAAGTTTCTCGAAATAAACTTGACTTTGTCTACTTTTCGAGACGTAATCTCGACCCTACATTGAAAGAAGCAAAATATCAAAGTATTTGAACCAACTTAAAACTCAACTCGTTCCAATTTTTCAAAAGCAAATATCTGTACCTCCCCAAAAATATTACGAGTGTCGCTACAAACAAGTGCTCAAACTACCTCGATAAAAAAAAATTTCGAAAAACTGCAGGTAAAATCACTCGTGCACACACCAGTCACCCACACAGACGTAGCGCGAGCAAACAATTGTACTTTGTGGCCAACATAAGTCATCGAAAGAGTGATTTTGGTGAATTTAACCCTTTCACGTTCGGTTTATCAGCTAAGATTACGCGCTTCCCGACGTTGTGAGGCCGCAACTTCCTAACTTTGCTGACAGCTGCAGCAGAGCAAAATGCAAAAGTTTATTTATACTCACGTCTACATGTATAACGGCGAGTACAAAGGCAAGGAAATAGAATTGTAGAAGTAGTGAGGCAAGTTCCGCGATGTTCCGCGTTGCATTCACAGGGTGCCACGAAAGTATTTTTTATTGATTGTGGAGAATTTTTAGCACTGAAAATTTGAAATATGAATTATTTTGGTAATTTAAACCTTCGTCGGAATAGAAAGTGTTTTGTGACGAATCAAAATATGGCCCTGAAAGTATTTACTATAATTATAGCAGAGCCAGGAAGCCAGAGAACGAGAAATAAAGAAAGATATTGAATACCAAAATAGACAGAAAGTGAGTAAGTTAGAGATAAAGCCAGAGAAAAGGACAGATTTTGGATTAATATAGCTCCGGGTAACCCATAGCCACCAATATTTTTGAACTAATATCCGACCTTAAGCCAAAGAAATGCTGACTATGAGGTCTATATACTGATAAACTCATACAAAATCTGAACGAAAAGTTGTATGTCTTCACAAATTGTACACCCTGTATATGAACATGCAAACTCATCGCTGCAATGTGTTGCCAGGCAAGCCACCACGCTGATATCTCCATATGTATGCAATGTTGCAGCAGAAAAATTGGTGTGAAAATGGAAAATTGCACGTTTCGTATGCGCTGCGTGGCAGTGTGGTGTATGTGTCTTGGTATGTGATGTGTTGGCGGTGGCAGCCGCCTCGGTTATCATCATAAATCATGTTTTTAGTTTTCACACTCTTCCGTGGCGCGCATGTCGGTCGGTGGGTTTGTGTCTTTTTTTTCTCGGCGTTACACTTTTTGGTATTTCAGTTGTGTGGCAACATTAATTCTATCAATTCCTCTTGCTGTCTTTTTTATTACATGCAATTTTTTCAACACGATTTTTTCCGGCTACTACTCTCGTACGGCAATTTTTCGCGTGAGTTTTGACCACAACAAACTTGCAGCATTTCGAATTTCGAACATTTTGACTGTGTATAGATTGGGCGCTGAATATATATGTATATATGTGCGTGTGCGTGTGAACAATGCTTTATGTGCTTTGTTTGAACTATGAAATTGTTTTGTCGCTTGAGGGTTACTGCTGTTCGGTGCTTGAGTTTTACTGTTGTTATTTGCGATTGAATTGCTCAGGCTATGAAATATTGTTTATGCAAACTTGTGTGTAGAACATGATAGTTTTATGTAGGTTTATGTAAAAGTATATGTTTGCATGTTGCAACATACATAAATCTGCCAATAAATATTTGGAAAATTTTCTATTTAATATTTGGTCGGATTTTTATGAAAATTTTGTTATTTTGGGTTTTATAGATTCAAAATTTATTTTTCGGAAATTGGAAAACGGCTATGTTTTGAATGAAGCCAATTTACAAGGTCGACAGACACATAAATTTGTAACTTTTTATTAATTCGTCCTTGGAGTCAACTTTCAGTCGAGCGTTCATAGTAAAGAAAGGCGGCTGAAGAACACAATGGTAGTATCGGATTGATTATAACTATATTTATGGGTCTTTAATACCGATCTCATATCATTATACCTTTGGCAAAATACAGTGATTTTTCCTTTTATCTTTCATTTACCAATTCTTTGTGAAAAAAGACAACATGAGCCATGATTTTCTGATTCGAACACAAGAAACTGAAACTCCATGTTTTGCAATATAAACCCATGTTTTCCCTACTACTTTCCACACTCGAGATAGGCGAAGGCACAGATTTCTTCACCAAAATAAAACCACATTTTTTTCTTTCTTTCCTCTACAAATATATAATAAGAGATTCGAAAAGATCATAGACTTCAACTTCAACACTTCTTCCATAAATTCCCAGTTTTTAATTTAGATCTAATTGAGAAACAGTTCCGCATTGAAAGTTTAAATTGAGATCAGTTTAAATACGAGTAGAGGAAGGTTTGGCTGAATAAGCAATTAAGAACTGATTTAATATAAAAAAGAACTATGAAGTTTTGTAAGAACAAATACATATGTATGTACATATGTCTGGTCGTTTTGAAGGTCCTAAAAATTAAACAAAAATCTACGGAAGCTAATATAGATTTGTATAAGCCGTAAAGTATTGAATAATAAATTTCTTGCACCGGAAATGTTACATGACGAAACACTGGCATGGACAGAGAAAGATACTTAGACTTTGACTTAAACTTAAACGTAGACTTAGACTTAGCCTTAGACTTAGATTAAGACTTAGACTTAGATTTAGATTTAGATTTAGACTTAGATTTAGACTAAGACTTAGATTTAGACTTAGACTTAGACTCAGACTTAGATTTAGACTTAGATTTAGACTTAGACTTAGATTTAGACTTAGATTTATATTTAGACTTTGACTTTGACGTTGGCTTAGACTTAGACTCAGAATTAGACTTAGACTTAGACTTAGACTTAGACTAAGACTTATACTTAGACTTAGACTTGGACTCAGAATTAAACATAGACTTAGACTGAGACTTAAACTTAGACCTAGACATAGACTTAGACTGAGACTGAAACAGAAACTGAGACACAGAGACACTGAAAGATACACTTAAACTTAAACGAAGACTTAGACTTAGACTTAGACTTAGATTTAGACTTAAACTTAGACCTAGACTAACACTGAGACTTAAACAGAAACTGAAACTGACACACAGAGACACTGAAAGATACTGACTTAGACTTTGACTTAGACTTAGACTTAGACTTAAGCAAAGACTTCGACGTAGACTTGGATTTAGACTTAGGCTTAGACTTAGACTTAGATTTAGACTCCAACTGAGACTTAAACTTAGACCTAGACTTAGACTTAGACTGAGACTGAAACAGAAACTGAAACAGAGACACAGAGACACTGAAAGATACAGACTTAGACTTTGACTTAGACTTAAACGAAGACTTAGACTTGGACTTAGACTTAGATTTAGATTTAGACTCAGACTTAGATTTAGACTTAGACTGAGACTGAAACAGAAACTGAGACACAGAGACACTGAAAGATACTGACTTAGACTTTGGCTTAGACTTAGACTTAGACTTAAACTTAAACGAAGACTTAGACTTATACTTAGATTTAGACTTAAACTGAGACTTAAACTTAGACCTAAACTTAGAATGAGACTGAAACAGAAACAGAAACTGAGACACAGAGACACTGAAAGATACTGAGACTGAGACAGAGACTGAGACTGATATAGAGGCAGAAACAGAGACAGGTACTGAAAATAATACTGAGGCTGAGGCTAAAGTTTGTTACTTTTGAGATATAAAAAAGTAAAGTGATGGTTAGTTCCACTTTACTTCATACTTTTCCAACACAATAAAGTTAAGAATTGAAAAACCGCTTAACCAAAACTACCATTTTAAGACTCCACTCATAAAGAAAAAAGAAAAAAAAATACGCCATAATCATAATCAACAACGAGCACAATATCTTCAAAGTTTCACTAAAATAATGAAATATTAGCATTTTCTAAATTCTATCAACGCAAAATATTCCCCGAACGTGATCGAACTGCGTGCACGTTCCTCGCTGACAACTCTGTCATTATGTGCAACACCTAAGCTGTCGACACATTCACAAGATTATGCTATTAGGAATTCACTATTACTTCGGGAAAAACGCCTCTGATGTGATGTTTTTTCTGCGCCTCCATTACCGCACCAGCAGCAGAAAAAATATGCGCGGACACATTTCGCATGCCACACACACAACTATTTTCTTCACATTTGCTCCTTAGTTTCCTTGCTGAACAAGTTGCACGTTCATTTGCTTGTTGCAGTTTTTGTAAGTTCGCCGATTCTCCGATTTTCCGTTTTTTCTTCAAGAAAAAATTACAGTGTTCACAAGAGCGACGCGGACGCGGAGACAACGCGGCTCGCACGTCCTGCAGCGCAACTCATCAGCGACACTTTTGCGCTTTCATATCCTCTTATGTGTAATGTCTTTAGTGGCACACTAAGTCTGTGTGGGTACTCACGTCGGGGTCTCGCTTTTGCATTATTTTAAGCTTGTGTGTCACATTTTCTGTATTCGCCCTGTTTTTTTTATTGGAAAGAAAGTGGTGTATAGACAAGAAATCTGTGCCGTGTACACTTCATTGCGTTCACGTTGCTTGCCGTGGAGGCTACGGCGCCTGCACATCTGTAGCGAACCCTTTTGTGATCCACACGTCCTCTGTCTAATATTTCGTCTAGCTGCTGCTATATGTGTGTAGTTTGCCGAGTTCACTGTGTGTTTATCGCACCGCCTATCGGAGCCATCGTCTGTCTGTTGTTTATGCTGCAATTGAAGTCGTCACTTCAGTGCGCCAAATGAGTTTTCTCGTGGGCTCGTCTCCACCAGCCACATTTGTCTTCCTTCTGCAATGCCTCTTTTGTCTCTTTTACAGTAATTTCTTGGGATTACTTTCCACATTTGCTATTTCGCTTTTCTTTACGGCTCATTCTCTGGCGCAACACGTACTTTGGTAATTTGAAATGCAGCGTCAATGTCAGCGCTGATGATGGCATTTGTCGTCGCGCGCACGCGTATTCACATTTTTTTCTGCAGCCCGCTTGCCACACTTCACATGCGTGCACTTTTTGTACCTTTTTAGCCGGAAATCAGTGTGACGGTGCCGTCATATTGGAATTGGTGACTATTTTTTCTTTACACATGCCTTTCTTTTTCCTCTTTGCATGATTTTTTCCCACTAGCTGCCGATTTTTGCCTTACCTCAAAGCAGCTATTTTTGTTGTAACTATTTTTTCAGTACCTCAGTCATTCAGTTTTTTTTTTGTTTCACACGCTTTGCGTTGGCAAATATGTCGACAATTTGCTCAAGTAGCGTGTCTATAAAATTTAAGTTGCAATAAAATGCCATGGCATTTGCTCTGCTATGCGCATACGTATGCCTGGCATGCTTCATTGCCACTAAAGCACTTACAATTGTACGTGTGAAGAAGCAATAATGGATTATTCGAATGCTTTTTTGCTTTGTATTGTGCCGCTGAAATTACCTCAATTAGTGTGCGACTAAAATTTAACCTTTGCAAGAGGATTTTTTTTGTTTTTTCATAATGACATGCTTTCTTCTTATTTCTCCTTGCCGGTTTCATCCAGTTTGTCGGTACAATTTGTGAAAAGTGAATTAAATTTTATTTGTTGGGCATACACATACTTGTTTCAGACTTAAGGTCTTCGTTAGCTTACTGTTTCATATTTAAAAATTGGAATGAAGTTTCTTAGATAAAAAATATTTTTTTATCGATTTTGTAAATAAGACAAATATAGGATATGCAAGGTACGTCCCAAAGTAAACCCCCTGGTGGCGCCATCTTTATGTCGACTGATGCGTTAGAATCTGCTATATTTATCGATTGTCCAGTGAAAATTGTATCACATTTCGTAGATTTGAAGTGAAGTTATTGCGTTTTAAGTGTCAGCATTTTGTGTTATTGATGCGAAAATGAGATTTGAACAAAGAGCCAATATTAGGTTTTGTTTTAAAATTAGTAAAACTTTTACCGAAACGTTTCAATTGATTAAACAAGTTTACGGCGATGATTGCCTATCCTGTAGCAGAGTGTACGAGTGGTTTCAATGTTTTCAAAGTAGTCGTGAGCACATAAATGACGATCAACATGTGGACCAATCAAAATCCGTGATCACCGGAAATTCCATCGAAACTGTGCTTGAATTCATCGAAAATCAGCCGAAATTATCATTAAAAGTCATGAAAATAGAATTGAACATCTCCAAAACATCGTTTTATCGCATTTGGACCGCACATTTGTGCTTACGAAAGGTATGTGTACGGTTTATTCCGCACAAATTGACTGACAACCAAAAATTGCTCAGAATTCAACACACGAAGGACGAGTATTTGAACAAAAGGCACATTTTAACCATTAATCTCTCCCTGTATTCACCTGATATGGCACTGTACAACTTCTTCCTTTTCGGAAAAATGCATTTACCCATGAAAGGAAAGCGTTATTCAGACGTAGAGGTCATTCAAAAGGCTTGCAACGGCATACTGGCGGTCATACCGGCCGGAGCTAAAACACTCGTACGACATGCTTTTGGACCGAGCAAAAAGTTGTATTGAAGCAGAGGGAGACAATTTTGAATAAAATAAATTCATTTTGCCGAAAAAAATCATTTGTTCTGTTTTTTTTTAAGTCCTGGAACCTCCTTGTACACTTCATAATTCGTCCCGATTGCTCCCGCAAAATAAATTATTCTAAGTGCGAAAGAAGCTCGAAAATTTCATGAAAATAATTTAATCTTATTGAGATCAAGAAAACAGAATGGAATACTAGTTTTCAACTGTTTTTATGCCCCATCTTAGTCTATTCAGAAGAAGCTAAAGTAACGAAACCTTTTAATCGCATCGCTCGGCATTATAGTTTATTTTTTTTCAACTTAGAAAGTACATGACAATTTACCATTGATTACAATTACATGGAACGTGTGGGTTCTTGGTTTAGTTTAGATATTTTTTAGAACTTGTAAGGCTTATTTTCTTAAAAGTCCGGCACAGACATCAACAGTAAACTTCTTTTATATATTAGTAATGAAATCGTTTCGAAATTTCTGTCCTTAGGAAACCACCAGTAGAGCAGTGCCTTTTGGGCAAATATTTACTATTTTATTAAGCAAAGCCACTTTTTAGAAGTCGTTTGTAGGTTTGCCGCCTGTAGACTGTACTGCTAATCGATTAGTTTTCTATAAGTGAGCACGACTCAATTTCAGTAAGAACCATGCTACAGAAAGCTTCAAGACGAATAGATATGTATAGAAATATTTTTACAAAATTATATATAATACAATTTTTTAACTTAGGTTAGGGTTCGGTTATGTAATCAGACTTATACTCTTGGAGCTAAAAATAATGCTACTTAAGCAGCTACAAACGCTTTTCTGTTATGATGCCCAGTATTACCAAGTATAGATTTTTGTCACTGTCAAACACTTATTGTTACTAAAAAAATCAATTCCAACCAATTCGCTAGGTACATGTGAACCGTGATGCTTTTATCTTAGTCGAAAGCAGAACATTGTATAATAATGTGTTTCCATCTTACTCATCTCATCTTACTTACACAGCTTGAATCCTCCCAAGATCTTTATCATAGCAACATCGGCACCATTAAGTCAGTGCCCGGTTAGAACTCTTATCATTGCGGCGAAATGAATCTTGCTAAGAGCACCTAACTCAATCGATCTCTGTTCCACCCTCTCTAGAATTGCGTAATCACACAAGTGCTAGTAAGTGACCAACGCTTGCACAACTTGCGTAAGGTCTATAGATCCACCGCCAAACTATGTTTTCAAATGTCAATCTTTAATTTTGCATATGCCCTTTTCTCACCAGGAAGCTGCTCATTTGTCATTTGCCGATACCTAAACGATCAAATTCAACTTTTGTATGAAAAACGTTTTTATTTGCCAAGATAGCTTCATGAAATTGTATTATTATCTAGGACAAAGGTGCAAGCTCAGAAGAAATTGTTCAGTTCGGCTCACTATGGCACATAGCTGCCATTCAAACTGACCGGTAATAATTGAGATAAAGATTGTTTTACACTTGAATGAACCTGTATGTGGTATTTTAACATTTTTTTTTTTTAATGTCAGCACAATCAATTTCCACGAATTTTTTCAGAATCAAAAAAATCTGTACCTTAACTATGAGTCAAGACAAAAATTCCTAAGTCCACAAGTTGGTAAGTGCTTAAGCAAGTAAGTATATTATGTAATTATACGTTCCAGAAGGAATATATGCACTTAAGTAATTGAATAAGTATGTAAGTACATAAGCATATAAGAATAAACACTTAAGAAATAATAGCCTAGCCAAAATAACACGTATGGCTACACATAAGTACTTAAGTATGTCGTGTAATTAACAAAAAAACAAACGTTAGTAGCAAAAGTTCGTATTAAGCAGCATACACACGGAAATGCATAAAATAATATATATTAGGGTAGGGCAAAAAGAGGAGTGCTTTTGCGCGCTTCATACTCTGAAAAAATGATTCATAGACACCTCTAAGAACATTCGAATTTTTTTACCCACCTTAATATATATACACCCATACATATAGCATATGCGCCACATTTCGGCATTTTTTTTCTGGAGACACAGGAAGCTATATTATATATTTGTATATATGGTACTTATGTATGTATGTATGTATATAAGTACATATATATTTGTAAGTACATAAAGCCGCCTCCTTTGAGTGCCGTAACTTTCTTACCACATCGTCTCCTTCCGCCCATCGACGCTGCTTTGCTACTTTCATTTTCTAATACAGCTGTCGTTTTATATGAATTTATTGCCATCGCGCTCGTCTGCATACATAATGATTTCAAAAATTTATTTCATGCCAACAAATGACACACACATAGCCGCTTCTACATACATATATTTTATGTTGCGCATTTTTTCCTTTCCACATTTTACAATATTGGCGAAACTTGTCGCCTCACTTGCGCGCTCTTTGTGCTCTTTTGAGCTTCTTCGAGCCTTTTTTTTTGAATTTTCTTTATTTTTACATTTGAAATATTGTTGTTTGCTTGCTTGTTGTTGTTGTGCGTGCCTTTTCTGCCTTAAACTCGAGCAATTTATACTGGCTTAGCCTAGGCTCGGAGTTAAGTGCGCAGCGAAAAATAAAAAAAATGTATGTGTGACTTCGAATTTATGTGTGTGTGCGTGTGTGATTGAGTGTGTGCACGCGCCACTGCTTGACTTTAAACTTTTTTCATTTGTTTGACTCACTTTTTTCATTATTTTGGAGCAGCGAGCGAAAGAGTTAAGCATTCAAGATAAATGCTGAATCTGTGACTGAAATTCTAAACATTTCCGAAGTACAACAAAAAGGCAGAATTTATTGCTTTGCAGCGCTGCTTTTTTTCTTCACTTGTGTGTGTGCGTGTTGTTCTAGATTACATATTCAAATGCCCGCGCGTATTTGTTTGGACTTTTACAAATGTTGTCATGTTAGTAATCAATAATTTAAAAAGTTTTCTCGTGTAGTGCCTGCCATTTGATTGTTGAGGCGGGCAAACTTTTTCGTTGCACAAATATGGCAACCCTTCGCGCTTAAAGGGTTACGGCTACTTTGATTGGTAGCGATTAATTTAGTGCGTGACTATGAGAAAATAATTTTTTATTAGAAAAGTGGAAGGATGAAGCTGTTTTAAGCCACTTTCGAACGATTGATTGATTGCTGTAGGGAGATTTTTCTAAGTAGACATTTACGTGCGTTGTTTAGGAAATCATTTTTTGAATGAAAAATACCGAGAAGACTATTTTTGAGTTGTAGAAAGTGTTTTCAGAATACCCGAAGGATTTCCAGATTTACTTTATTCTGACAAAAGTGATTGATTTCGCAGCTTTTAGACAGAAATAGAGAGAAAAATATCAAAACTGGCCTGCTTTTATAATTAATTTCATAAACAAAGTCTCCTCCGTTATTTTATAATATAAAGCCTAAAGGTAGGCAATTGTTTTATAAACAAAGTCTCAAATTTCATTTTATGACTTAAAGCCTAAAAGTAGGCAACTCTTAAATTTATTGAAAATTTCATTTTTTTAATTAATATATCCGTGAATATTGAAAAAAATTGCCAGAAAACAGTGTGCCCAGAATATCCAAAATTTTCCAGATTAAAGATAGGTATATAGGCTTATATTCATGTGATCACAAATAATTGGTCTGCTAGAGACGCTTGACCGTTATGAAGATTTACGATATTTCGAAGAAAAATTATTGACGAAAAATTATTGACTTCGGAGAATCTTCATAAATAAAGAGTTTCGTTTAATACGAATTCCAGCCTAAACACAGGCAATGTTTTTTTTATTTTTGTGCAAAAATACTTTCTAAAAAGTGAAGGGATATAGTATATTTTAATGCTTGTTTCTAACGCTTTCGATTTCAATAAAAATCTATTCAGAAAAAGTCTAATTTCATTCGTTTATGAATTCCAGCCTAAAGGTAGGCAACGTATTGTTAATTTTTGTTAAAAAATTCTTTCTAAAACAGTAATGGGACGATACTATTATAATATTTGTTTCTTGCGTTTTCAATTTCAGTAAATGTCTACACAGAAAAAGTCTAAATTAATTCCTTTATGAACTCCAGCCTTAAGATAGGCAACATTTTTTTTATTTTTCTAACAAACTTCTTTCTAAAAAAAGTAATGCCACGCTACTATGGTAATAATTGTTTCTTTCGTTTTCGATTTCAATAAAAGTCCACACAGTAAACTGCTTATTGAAATAATTGGTGTGACAATCAAAGCAGTTAAAGGAAAAAACAACAAAACGGCACAAAGCAAATAGAAATATTTTCAAAGTTAAATACCTGTAAATAAATTCTTGAAATAAACTTTGTCGCAGCAAAGTCACCCAAGCACTTAAGCCGCTTAGGATAAGACAAATTACTATAAATAAATAATGCAGAGAAAAGAACAAAACGCAAAACGGCGAAAAGTAAATAAATAGCATTAAAAGCAATCAAGCGAGCGCGAAAGCAATCAAAGCCCGGCAAAGCGAAAGAGCAGGATTCGGAAGAAATTTAAAAAGTCTGACAGCTGTTATATGCTCTCCTACTGCATATTAGTGTTTTAAGCGTCAGATGTCTTCCTTGTGTTACCGCTTATGTTTGTCGCAATGTGTTTTTTGGGTGTGTATTGCCACTTTTCGGCTATTAAAAATGGCCAACAGGTGCTGCCACCTAACAGTTGTTGATACTGCTTTATTAATAAATAAATAATTTACAGGTCATGCCTTGTAGTAATCAATGTGACATTTGCTACCCTTTTTCCACACTTCATAAACAAATTTGGAATTTATTTATTTATTTAAGATCAGCCTAAAGGTAGGCAACATTTTTGAATAAAATTCGTTAAGTGGTTATATTCACACGCAAGTCTGAGTACATCGTTCATTTGCTATTTATTTTTTTAATAATTTAATAGTAAATAAAAAATACTCCTCATTTTTTTTGAAAATTTTTAATTTCTTTGGTCACATAGTCGATCTTCAGAAGAAGCTTCGAAAAAAGGTATCTAGCATTGAAGCAGAATTTTGTGCTTACGATTATTTCAAATTCAAAATCTAAAAAAATTTGTTAAAATTTTAGATTTATGATTTTGATTGACACACTGGTGGCTTATCAAAGAAAAAAATGGCTTCTCAGCAGGTTAAAAATCGAAAAATATATCTTCGAATCAGATCAAACTCAAATTCAACAAGCAAACAGTCGTCGAACTCGCGGCTTGGCTTAACATCAGTCTCGTAGTACAACGGGTGCTACTTCGGACTGAGTAGGCAATATACGACGAACAAAGACCAAACTCTACAATAAAAGTAGAGTCCCCGTCCTGCTATATGATGTATCGGTATGGACGTTGTCGGTGTTACGAATGAAGAGGAAAGACCTCCACTAAGGTGGAAAGACCTGCTGGAGAAGGACCTATTTATACTTGGAGTCTGCAATTGGAGAACGACTGGCGCTAATAAAAAAAGTAAAAGGTATTCGCTAGACCACTAAATTAAGATATATCTCCAACTCTGACCACAATCGATATTTAAATGAATTGAAATCTGTACTTCCAGTCGGCTAATCATCTGCAGCTATGAAAGCAGGAAATTTGCTTTTTTATTGCTGACTGGTTTTTGACTTGTGTGTTGGAGCAGAATATTGTTGGAAGTTCCAATGCACTGCATCGAACAGTGTATGCTTAGCTAACGAACCACGCTTTCTAAAACCTCCGGCTGATACAATTTTACCCCAGTTTTAACCCCTACTACACATCAGTGCAGTGAATAGACCTATTCCATCTTTACAGGAGACTCCTTACCGAACCATTATTGCAACTAGAAGGTGACCATTAAACCTTTTGAATAATATTTTTTGCGTCGTTGGGAGCTATTGTGTAGATTTTGCTTTTTAAAGACTTCTTCAGCAGTAAAAATTGTATGCTTTCATGGACTGAAAAAGTCGCTTGTCTCTGTTGACCCTATTTTGCTTCCAGCGCGTTATCAGAGCATAACCAGTTGATCGAAAGTAGGTTCTCTTAAGTGGATCAA
Source organism: Bactrocera correcta (assembly GCA_027475135.1). NCBI lineage: Eukaryota > Metazoa > Arthropoda > Insecta > Diptera > Tephritidae > Bactrocera > Bactrocera correcta. Next base: position 36,569,951 of record CM050323.1, read on the forward strand.
GATCAAAAAAGTCTTGAGATATGTCTGGTCGATAATTATATTTCGCTTGTTATAGCTTTCTGTTATCTAAGAGATTTTCGGCGAAGGCATTTAGGAAACTGGCACGATGAAGCATATGTAAAACTTGAGACCTAACCAAGAGTATAAGGCTTATGGTTTGACAGTAGGTTTTCATATAAGGATTAGCTCAAATACGTCTTGAGATATATGTATCTGAACGATCTATATGTTTCCCTTGTTATAGCTTATTGTTGCAATGAAGCTTCTCTAAGATTGAACTAGTCAAAGTTCTATTTCTCAAACGCGAAATATGCTGACTTTAAGTATATTTTTACGATCATATGCGATGCTAAAAAAACACACATATTTACACAGAATTTCATGTCGATGAAATCTCAAATGGTGGACAATACTATAAAATGGACTTTGACTTTTTAAAAGCACTATAAATGGCGATTGTTGAAGTTTAAAGATGCGGAATTTCAACATGTCATTAATTTTTAGGAACGCTACGCGCGACCACTGACTACAGAGCACACACACTTACAATTTTACATTTGTATATATATAACAAAAAGTAAAACCTCCTTCGAAGACTCGAACACAGGACAAATAGCTGACAAGCAGACCGAAACGGAACTGGATTATAAAGCGCAAACAAATAGAAGTATTAAAGTGGACCATACACTTACGTGTCTTAATATGGTCCAATGTACGCATGTATTAGCACAAACACATACTCATTTCGACTGCAAACGAACACA
>CM050323.1:36571714-36590480 GCA_027475135.1 Bactrocera correcta
TATCCAAAATTTTCCAGACTAAAGGTATATAAGCTGATATTTATGAGACCACAAATAATGCTACTTGGTCTGCTAGAGACGCTTGACCGTTATGAAGATTTAAGATATTTCGAAGAAAAATTATTGACGAAAAATTATTGACTTCGAAGAATCTTCATAAATAAAGAGTTTCGTTTAATTCGAATTCCAGCCTAAACGTAGGCAACCTTTTTTTTTTTGTGGAAAAATACCTTCTAAAAAGTGAAGGGACATAGCATATTTTAATATTTGTTTCTACCGCTTTCAATTTCAATAAAAATCTATTCAGAAAAAGTCTAATTTCATTCGTATATGAATTCCAGCCTAAAGGTAGGCAACGTATTGTTAATTTTTGTGAAAAAATTCTTTCTAAAACAGTAATGGGACCATACTATTATAACATTTGTGTCTTTCGTTTTCAATTTCAGCAAATGCCTACACAGAAAAAGTCTAAATTAATTCCTTTATGAACTCTAGCCTTAAGATAGGCAACATTTTTTCGAATTTTCTAACAAACTTCTTTCTAAAAAAGTAATGGCACGATACTATGGTAATATTTATTTCTATAGCTTTCGATTTCAATGAAAGTCCACACAGTAAACTGCTTACTGAAATAATTGGTGTGACAATCATAGCAGTGAAAGGAAAAAACAACAAAATGGCACAAAGCAAAGAAATATTTTCAAAGTTAAATACCTGTAAATAAATTTTTGAAATAAACTTTGTCGCAGCAAAGTTACCCAAGCACTTAAGCCGCTTAGGATAAGACAAATTACTATAAATAAATAATGCAGAGAAAAGAACAAAACGCAAAACGGCGAAAAGTAAATAAATAGCATTAAAAGCAATCAAGCGAGTGCGAAAACAATCAAAGCCCGGCAAAGCGAAAGAGCAGGATTCGGAAGAAATTTAAAAAGTCTGACAGCTGTTATATGCTCTCCTAGTGCATATTAGTGTCTTGAGCGTCAGATGTCTTCCTTGTGTTACCGCTTATGTTTGTCGCAATGTGTTTTTTGGGTGTTTATCGCCACTTTTCGGCTATTAAAAATGGCCAACAGGTGCTGCCACCTAACAGTTGTTGATACTGCTTTTTTAATAAATAAATAATTTACAGGTCATGCCTTGTAGTAATCAATGTGACATTTGCTACCCTTTTTCCACACTTCATAAACAAATTTGGAATTTATTTATTTATTTAAGATCAGCCTAAAGGTAGGCAACATTTTTGAATAAAATTCATTAAGTGGTTATATTCACACGCAAGTCTGAGCACATCGTTCATTTGCTATTTATTTATTTAGTAATTTAATAGTAAATAAAAAATACCTCTCAGTATTTTGAAAATTTTTAATTTCTTTGGTCACGTAGTCGATCTTCAGGAGAAGCTTCGAAAAAAGGTATCTAGCGTTGAAGAAGAATTTTGTGCTTACGATTATTTCAAATTCAAAATCTAAAAAAAATTGTTAAAATTTTAGATTTATGATTTTAATTGGTGACTTATCAAATAAAACAATGTCTTCTCAGCAGGTTAAAATCGAAAAATATATCTTCGAATCAAGCAAACAGTCGTCGCACTCGCGGCCTAACATCAGTCTCGTAGTCCGATTGGTGCTACTTTGGACTGAGTAAAGACTGAGAAGTAAAGTCCTCTTTTGACGAACAAAGGTCAAACTCTACAATAAAAGTAGAGTCCCCGTCCTGCTATATAATGTATCGGTATGAACGAAGACAACATCTGATGAGTCGGCGTTATGAATGAAAAGGAAAGACTTCCACTAAGGTGGAAAGACCTGCTGGAGAAGGACCTATTTATACTTGGAGTCTGCAATTGGAGAACGACTGGCGCTAATAAAAAAAGTAAAAGGTATTCGCTAGGCCACTAAATTAAGATATCTCTCCAAATCCGACCATAATCGATATTTAAATGAATTGAAATCTGTACTTCCAGACGGCTAATCATGTGCAGCTATGAAAGCAGGAAGTTAGCTTTTTTATAACTGACTGGTTTTTGACATGTGTGCTGGAGCAGAATCTTGCTGGAAGTTCTAATGCACTGCATCGAACAATATATGCTTAGCTATCGAACCACGCCTTCTAAAACATCTTGCTGATACACTTTTACCCCAGTTTTAACCCCTGCACACATCAGTGCAGTGAATAGACCTATTCCGTCTTTACAGGAGACTCCTTACCGAACCATTATTGCAACTAGAAGGTGACCATTAAACCTTTTGAATAATATTTTTTGCGTCGTTGGGAGCTATTGTGTAGATTTTGTCGTTTTGCTTATTAAAGACTTCTTCAGCAGTAAAAATTGTATGCTTTCATGGACTGAAAAAGCCGCTTGTCTCTGTTGACCCTATTTGGCTTTCAGCGCGTTGTACGAGGATAACCACTTGATCGAAAGTAGGGAAGTAGAGGATCACGATCAAAAAAGTCTTAAGATATGTCTGGTCGATAATTATATTTCGCTTGTTATAGCTTTCTGTTATCTAAGAGATTTTCGGCGAAGACATTGAGGAAACTGGCATGAGGAAGTATATTTAAAACTTGAGACCTAACCAAGAGTATAAGACTTATGGTTTGACAGTAGGTTTTCATATAAGGATTAGCTCAAATACGTCTTGAGATATATGTATCTGAACGATCTATATGTTTCCCTTGTTATAGCTTATTGTTGCAATGAAGCTTCTCTAAGATTGAACTAGTCAAAGTTCTATTTCTCAAACGCGAAATATGCTGACTTTAAGTATATTTTTACGATCATATGCGATGCTAAAAAAACACACATATTTACACAGAATTTCGTGTCAATGAAATCTCAAATGGTGGACAATATTATAAAATGGACTTTGATTTTTAAAAAGCACTATAAATGGCGATTGTTGAAGTTTAAAGATGCGGAATTTCAACATGTCATTAATTTTTAGGAACGTTACGCGCGACCACTGACTATACAGCACACACACTTACAATTTTACATTTGTTTATATATAACAAACAGTAAAACCTCTTTCGATGACTCGAACACAGGACAAATAGCTGACAAGCAGACCGAAACGGAACTGGGTTATAAAGCGCAAACAAATAGAAGTATTAAAGTGGACCATACACTTACGTGTCTTAATATGGTCCAATGTACGCATGTATTAGCACAAACACACTCCCATTTCGACTGCAAACGAACACACTTGCTTTGTGACAAAAACTCGTATTTGACAAAAATCAAAAAACAAACCAGAAAACATCGGAATTCAGCAAAAGAGTTTGAAAATCGTTAAAATTATCGTAAATATTTACGATGCACTTCATTTCACTTTATGCGTCAAATATTCATGAACGAAGGACTCAATTTGTGTGTGTGCGTGTTCTTGTAGTAATCATATGTGTTGGTATATGCTTATGTGAGCGACTTTTAAATAGCGAATGGCTGGAGTCGGCGAAATAAGCATTTAAACGAGCATAATCATTTGAGTTTCATATGAATTTCGCCATTCGCGCCAAATATGTGTGTAATAATGATAATGTCTGGCTGATAATGGTGGCGATAACGCCGCTCGCCAATGTGATAATACAGCAGCGCAGCGAATCAACAGCGAACGGGAGAGGGCGGAATGCTGTAAATATCCGATATGAGCTGTTAACTCTGGAAGTTGCGCTTTTGATTGGTGTTGTATATGAATTTTGAAGAAAATAATTGGAAAGAAAAAAATATTTGATTTGATTTAATGTGGATGAGACGTTGATTGAGTTGAGTTATTGTAAATTGAAAAACTGGAATTTCAAATTTTGGAAAATCAATTTTTGTTATACGTTTTCAGTTCGTTCCTTATACCCTTAAAAGGCAGAATATATATTTCTTCCCCTAAACTCGAGAGATGTATAGTATAAAGTGGAAAATAGTAGGCAAACTCTATTATTGCTAAATATAAAAGCGAAAAGAGTTGCCAATGTAAAGAAAAAATATGTCGAACTATAAATTACTAACTGTAGCTAACTAATTGTAGAAATGTCATGAAAAATTCTACAAATAACAGCTCAATTGAAAAGTCTCCGATCTGACACATTCTATATATAGAACTAAGTAGAATTAAGACCATCTGGTTTTTAGTTAGTCTTTATCCTCAACAGACGTGAATATATATACTACAGCTGGCGCGCTGTTGTTGACTCGGCTGTAATCACGTAAGCGGTGTAACGCCAATTAAGAAGAAGAAGAAGAAGAGTGAATTGGTAAAAAGAAATTTCGCGTGTTGATAAAATATTGCTTTTTGAATATAGTTGAAGTAATAACTAAGTTCGATGACAAGTGTTCGGACTCTACCTCAAAAAAATCAACCATCAATGATCGGTATGCAGTGAATAAGCATCGAAGATGGTGAACGCAGTGGATGCTTAAGGGAGGTTGCTACCGAGGAAAACAACACAAGGTCCACAAAATAATTTTGGATGACCATAAAGTGCAGTGCAAAGTGAGAACCTTGTGAAGTCCTTTTAGATCAAAACCAACAACGAAATTCTGATTTGGAGATGTTCTGAGATGTTCAGCGCAACAGTCGTCTGGTAAAACTATGGCGTCTGTATTTAAGATGCAAATGGAATAATTCTTATTGACCACCTTAAAAATGTAAAGATCATCTATAGTGACTATTACACAGTTAGCGTCATTGGAAAATTTGAAGGACGAAATCGCTGAAAAACGGCCGCGTTTGAAGAAAAAAATTCTGTTTTACCAAGACGGACTTCTTTATTGTCTTGGCGAAACAGCACTTTATCTTCCTTCAAGTCACAACTCTGTAAACTCTAAAATCCAAAAGTCGGACTTCCAATTCCTTCAGCAGCCAGTGTATGCTCCATATATAGCCCCCAGCGACTATTTCCTGTTCCCAGATGCCAAAGCAATGCGCGCTGGGAAAAATTTTTCGTCGAATGAAGAGGTAATCGCAGAAACTGAGGCCTATTTTGAAGCAAATGACAAATCGTACTACAAAAAAAAAAAAATGATTTCGAAAAGTTAGAGGGTCACTATATCAGTGTATCACACTTGAGTACAACTATGTTGAATGAAAAGAACGAGTTTTGGCAAAAATATGTGTTTTGCTATGGCAGGCCGGGGACTCGTCCATCTAATTCCATTTAAGATTATGACATCGAAGAAGTTAAAGAAAAAAGTGATTAAAGAACATCGTGTTGGCATCAGAGTGATGGAAGAAGACCTAAACACCTTTTATAGCTTGATTCAACACATTGTGGTTAATGCTTAGGTTATGAATCTTGTCAATGCTAGACTCGACGCAAAAGATGACATCGTCTGTCCAAAAATATTTGGCATGGAAACTGTTTAACAATCAAGATAAAAGTACTCCAAAAATAAACTCGGCCTTATTTCACTGAAGGCACAGAGAGACATCCTAGCCGAGGCATATAAGAAGTGTATAGAAAATTGGATTAAGCGTTTCAGTACATGCATAGGCTTCAAAGGCCATAAATATTTGTACAAATAAGTATTTTTCTTATTTTTTTTTTTTGTGTTAAAGAAAGCTAAATATTATAAAATATTATTTTCACATTTTACAATTTAGGTTGAATTCAGAAGACTTCCAAGGGTATTTTTTGAGACCAAGGGTATTCATTCATATTGGAATTTTACTTATCAGATTGCTGACAGAGATTGTAAAATGGTTATTATATTTTCACTATTCTATGAAAATCAAGAATCATTACTAAAAATGTTAAGATAAATATTTTTCAAGCCGACGTATGTATCTTCCAGAGCCTTTGCTTTTATATATGGTCAAATAAATTTGAAATTTCTGTATAGCAGTTGATTTCTGAATAGAAAAGATTTGATATAAAGTGACTTCAAAGTGCCAGGAAACAATTTGGAAAATTTGACAAAAATATATGAACAGAAGCAATAATTTTAAAACGAAAACATGTAAAGAAAGCTCTTAAAGTAGGAAGAAGAACCAAAAACGACGGGAAACAAAAATAAGTGCAGCCAAGTTATGGCCAGCGAAACGGGATGAGCGTGCGAATGGCGCAAAGTATTATTGCCTTCATTTCTTGAAAATAACAAACGATATAACAGTACCGACAAAAGCTTACATAAGAGCCACAATACATGCGCAAGAACGCATAAGAACTTAACAACTTAACTCTTTCACATAAAAAAAAGGAAGGTAAAAATAAAAAATATAGACAGCAATGGTGGCTGGGCGGGCAGAGAAGCAACAGTAACGCCACAGCGAAGAGCAAAGCAATTGTGGTGACGGTGTCGAAGCTTTAAAACAACACGTTCAAATCAGTGGCAAGGCAAAGTGTGCCAAGTGGAAATTTATTTTCATTGCGACGGCGAGCGGGTAGCCAAGACAGACGGGGCACACGAGCATGGTGAGAGAGCTAAAGATGCTAAAAAGTGACAGTAAAGCAGTGAAAAGCATGACAACAGGCGCATGTGAGCATACAAACGAGGATAAGAAGCGCGCGTGATGCCGCTCAGCAGCATAGACGTACCGTTATTTATAATATGTATGTGTGCGAGTTCCGTGTTGTAACGCGTAAAAGCATACATGTGTACATCATTTGACTGTCTGGCTGCGTGGATTTCACGGCATGTGGAAGTCTTTATTGCGCGAAAATTCGCTTGCATACTTTTCGGCGGCTGACAGCACGTACAGCAAACAACTAACAAAAAAACAACAACAACAACGAATTTGACTAGGAATGAGCCGCGTTTGAAAAAAGATTGCCACGACAATTGGCGCACAAGAAAAGAAAGCTGAAAAGACTAAGATGTAGAAGTGCCTGCGTGTGCCAAAGCAGCCGAAGAAGAAGCTGCAAACTTCACGAATGAATTAAATTTAGCGCACGCTATGCAAATAACTTAAGAAATTGGTGACTGCCAAAGCCAACGCCATAGCCAAAGCCATGGGAAAAACTAAAGATGGCGATGGCAACGAAAGCCAAGGAAATGAGCGAGGAACTCGGATATAAGTCGAGGAAAAAAGTGCACAAAAGAAATTGGATGTGCGCTTGTGAACCGAAGAAGAAGTTGAAGGTTGAAAAATTTCGCAGCGCGTACAACAACAAAAATGCAGCAGCAGATACAGTTTATACAAAAGCAACAACAAACACAAAGCATGTGGCAACAAAGCAGAGGAGAACACGCGCAAACGCTCGGCGCTAAAAAAGAGTCGAGTGTATTGGAGCAGTCAGGAGGAGGAGGAGGTGGGCAATGCGTGGAATGAACGGGAATTCAAGAGCTCTGCACTCAAATTGAGCACATCGTGTTGGCTTTGCTATGCGCTGGCATTGGTTACACTGCCGGCTCCATTACCAACAACCAAATGAAGGTGAATGCTAGCGAAAAATTGCAGAAAAGCATACGCGCTGAAGGTAGGGGTGGGGGGTGGAGTGCGCTGCACGCAGTCGTGCATGGAAATAATTTGTGAAATACGAGCAGCTATGAGCTGCACGGTTTTTAAAAGCACTGCGCGCGAGTACATAGTACGCAGCTTTGCACAGTCAAGGCGATGGTGGCACTGTGGAGTAAAAAAAATCAAAAAAAAAAACGAAAAAAAGTAATGGAAATGAAAAACTCGACAATCTACGCAAAAGCGTCTCAGCAAATATAATTTACTTAACACTACATTTGTAGAAGCACACACGCACACACGCGCGCTATTCAACTCAAGTGACCCGTGTAAGCATGCGTATCTGGTTGGCAGTCCCAAACGACGGCCGCAGCACCTTCAAGTTCCCAACGAGGTCACTCTGCGTCACACCACTAGCGCTTACACATACATATGTATATATGCACCAAGTTGAGTTGTGATACTTTAAATCCTACGCAAACACCATTTACTCGCCAATAGCATAGCATACTTACAGGCGACTGCACACTGCTCAGTACATTACCCTTTTAATGGCTTCATAAAAAGACTCAATGGTCTCATAGTTCCCTGCATAATGATTTAATTAAAGACACACAAATAGTCATTAAATTTGCGACGCCTGTGGTTTTTGTTAATCTAATTTTCTTCTATTGGCTACTTGATATGCTTTCGGGTGCAATTTTTTGGGTAATTTGACCCCAAGCAGCGTACACTGGCATTCGTGTGTAGTTGTGTGCCGCTGTGTCGGGTTTGCCGACTGTGATTATCATCGTATTGCGTAGGGAATTTTAATTAAAAATCGTTTGTTAGGATTTAAATGGCTTTAAATGCGCCGAGATTAAGCTTGAGGCATTTTATGACTGTATGCGCTCCCAAAGGTATGCTATTAAATAGCGCATAAAGATTGCTATGCAAATGTTTAGCTTACATGAGTTTATACCTAAGAATTTATTGAGGTAAAATTCTAAAATATTGCAATAAAAGTGCTGGTAGTTTAATTACGCTTATGAATTTTCGCTTTATTTCTTGAGATTAAATGCGGCTTGAGGTGAATAATTTAATTGAAATTCAAAATTTGTGTTAAATAATGGATGAGTAAGCATTAATTTTATATTCTTATGTTTTGCTTTGTATAATGTTCAATTTTTAAATGAATTTAATTAAATTGAGTGCCTAAAAGTGTGCTAAGAGTCACAACGAAAAACATTTTTTGAACACTAAATTGAAAGAAAATATGAAAAAACAACTAACACAAGGCAAATATCGAGAATTGAAGACAATTTGACAAAAAGGCGATCAATTTTCAAAGATGCTCTATTTATAGCCAGAGAGGAGACCACTAATTAAAACTGGAAAGACTAAAAGTTCAAAAGCAGAGTACAGTGATAAAAATGATGAGAGAATTCACTATTCGAGCCATGAAATTGTTCATTGAAATATCTCATTGATACCAATTTTCTGAAAACGCCTTAGTAGTCTAAATTCCATGTTCAAGTGTAGCTGGGACAATTTTTCCTCATTTGAATTTATGAAATGTACTTCGATATGCAAGTATAGAGCTAATCTATTCGATAAAAATTGAATTATTAATGATAATTCTGTTTAGCTTTAGTTGGTTAAACTCTAAGACACCTCTAGAATATTGTCCTAAATTTTCAAGTCTATCCGAGTAGTAATTTTGTCGACGTCCTTAAACTGTGTTTTTGAAGTTAGCTTGCAAAATTTCTCAAGAACTACTCAATCCATCTTCATGAAATTTGACAATTCTTAAAGACCTGGATGTAGGAATTATTTTTCGATTAAAACTGTTTAAAAAAAATTTTAATTTTTTGCACCTGTATTTTGTCAACCAAAAATCCAATTTTCAGTTTTTCCCTTGTATATATCTATCTTTCTATCCATTTTTCTCCAAAAATTTCAGAATTTCTTTGTTAATAGTGTATGTTTGCAACAACAAAAAACTTTAATAAAATACTTCGGTTTTTATATGAGAAATTTTTTTTTGAAAACTGCTCTTGTTTAGTCGAGGAAATCCATATAACTCCTTAAGGATCTTCACGAAATTCACTACTTAATCGTTTAAGTCACTAAAAGCAGCTCAGCTGTGCGATAGATTTTTGTTTAAAAAAATTGAACTCTAAAGCCTTCTCAGTGTATGAGCGGAACTGAGCGATAGTTAGTTTGTCAAAGGGTAGGCCGAAAGGCTGGCTGACCGCAAGCGGTCGCACTTAGGACCTCAAGACATCATTCAGTAAGTAAGTGAGACCCAATAAAATCATGTCAATGCCGATTTTTTTGGATCTGAAAACATTGTTAAGTTTTTTTCGTGCAACCTTCCAACTTTGTAAATAGATTTCGATTACTGGGAGCCATAAATAATATACCACTACACTACACACTACTGCGCTAGATTCTACTGATTCTGCTTTAGCTTATTTCTGAAGATTAGATTGCAGAGCTACATGTCTTTTGATGACTACCATAAGTTTCCTCGTATCTAAAGGAGTGGATTTTTAATTTTTCTACATTCCGCAGTGGTGTAGCTGTATTAGTAATTGTTCTAAGAGGTTTTTGAGGGAACTGAATGGTCTTGGGAAACTAAAGTGAAGCGATTTTCGATTCCTTCTTCCTGTTTAAGACTAGGAGTCCCAAGGTTATTAAGTTGAAGTTTATTGATTGCCCCACGCATAATCTTATTATCTCTAATAATGTAAAAGAAGGTTTAACATTTCGATTGTGTTATTTTTATGCCCTGAAAGGAGTACATTGAGCTTGCCGAGATGTTTGTAACAACTCAGATGAGTAGTACATATAAGTGACCAACCTGATATTGACATAGTTTAGCGAATTAAGAGACAGCGGCTACGTTGGCTAGTTCATATTGTCCGAGAGAATCAAGAGTATTGGATGCAGTATCCACCGGGGGAAGCAAAGCAAGAGGAAGACCTCCATTCTGTTGAAAAGACCAGGAGCCTGGCTGCACTTGGAATCTTCAATTGACTGGCGCGTTGTTGTAACTCGGCTATAACCCCGTAAGCGATGTCTACTCCAACAAAGAAGAAGGAGAACCTGACGAGCTGAGTCGATTTATCCATATTTGTCTGCCAGTCCGTTTGTCTGTATATATGCCAAATAGTCACTTAGTTTTTGAGATATTATTCTATAATTTTGAACATGGCATGTTCTCTTCAAGAAGGCAATAGCGGATTACTATTGAACATAGGTTGTCATATAAACTGAACCATTGGAATGAATTGTTTGTATGGAAAAATTTTTGGTTTGATTAGATATCTTCATAAAATTTGGAAAAAATATTATCCGAAGCAACAGTGTCATCTCCGAAGAAAATTTTTCGCTCGGGCCACTATAGCATAAAGCTGACCAAACTCAAGTTCTTGAATGGAAAATATTTTTTTTTTATTTTTGATTAAATATGAAAAGAGCTAGGAAAAATTGTTTCAGAATGACTCTGATTCCAAATGCAATGACAAGCAGCTGTTGGTTTGGAAATATGTCGTTAAAGGTGTTCTGAGATCTGATAGGAGTAAAGTAAATTGTTAAAAATCGAAAGTGTATTCCGGAATAAATTAGCTAATTTGAGAGTATGCCTACCTTTCAATACAAGAACTAAATACTCGAGAGAAATGTGTATGTTTCATCAAGAATTGGTAGTTATGAAGACTAATCAATATTAAATCAGCAACGCTTAAGCAAGTTGCTGTTATGGAGACGGAGGAGAAGGCTATTATGCTGAATGAAGTTAAAATATCAAAGCTTCGGATAGAAAATGTATTAAATCTTAACAATTTGACAAAACTTATAATTTGAGTTCACCACACTTACTTGAAGTTTCGGATACAGCTAACTAAAATTATAAAGTTTCGGTTAGGAAAAATATTAAATCTTAAAAATTTTAAAGAAATAATTGAGATTCGAGTTAACCGCACTCACTGATGGAAGAGCAATTTACACTGAGGCTGAATATCTATGGCTATCCAGGCATTTCTTTATTTAATTATAATAGTTTTCTAATAAAGTTTTAATATAAAAACATCTTAACACACACATACCTTTTCAGCCAGTAACAAATAAATTTTATCAGCAAATTTTGAATTTTCTTTTCACATACCTGAAAGTAAAGAAGAAAATATATTTTTATTGTAAAAACAATTAAACGTTGCATATGTAAATATGAAATTGTAAAATTAAAAATTAACATCAAATATTTGTGGTAGTACATATGTATACAAGTAATATATAACTGAAAAACTATTTAATTTATTTCGAATAAAATTTTTGTTTGCGAGAAATTTAACAATTTAAGAAACAGCCAGTTTGTAAAGTAAATAAACAGCATAAATTGAAACTGCTTTACGAAGCGAATACCAACAAAATCTTTTAATAAATGCTTAAATATTTTATATGCCATTTTATAGACATTTTCAATGCTTTGTATGTGTGCGGAACTTTATTTTAATGCCTAACCGCAAATTTACATTTCCGTTTTAAGTTCTAATTTCTTTGCGCAAAGCTGTTGCACTTGTCTACATCTGTATAACGGTTTATGTTTGCCATTTCCTTTGCCACACAACGCAACAACAAACAGTGTGCCATGTGGCATGTTGCAGCAACACGAGTGAATGAACAGATATTACACATGTATATGTGTATATATATATATATATTTGCACATGATACATTTTATTGCTACGAGCAGCATATAATTACATATGTACATTAGTAAAATGCTGCATCGAAATGCTAATATTGCAGTAATCGCATTTGCCACAGCGCGCACAAAATTTCCATATGCAACATTGGCTATATATGAGTTTCTGTGTGTGTGTGTGTGTGTGCTTGTTCACACGTGTAAATATAATGGATGCGTAAAACATGTGAAATTTTAATTAAACACCGCAACATGCTGGCAACGCCTGTGTTTATTAGAATATTTTTGAAAGACTGTCTACAAATGTTTATGTGTATATGTTTCGCATGTGTGTGTAAGTGCTTAAATTTTGGCAAACCGAAATAATTTTAATGGAACTTAAAAGTCATGGCATGAAAATGTTTATGACGCAAGTTTCATTTTATTCCTCTTTAATTGCTTGCTGTCGGTAAGACTTTAACTTTTACTTCCAACACAGTTCACACTAAAGCTTAGGAGATTTACAGCTAGCAGAACGCGCTCTTATTTTCGGCTCTCAGAGAGAACTGAGACTCCGAATTTTCACTGCTCTCAGAGAGGACCTGAGACTTCGAATTTCATTTGACTCTGAACTGAAGACCAAGCTTGAGTATTGAAAAAATTCAAGGTAAAGTATCCAACCTGTCTATGTCTTATATGGAAAGAATATTCGGATATATTTGTAACAGACGTCCAAAGCCTATGTAAATTATGGTTTCTTGTTCCAGAGATTGTGTTCCACGTTAGATTTCAAGACTATTTTTATGTTATCATTAATCCAAGACCACCGTAATTGTGTAGAACTGTGAAAGCCCGACAGTGTATTGTGTTCTGAGAGCCCGATGGTGAGGTAACGACGGCTCTTAGCGCGAGAACTAAGACTCCGAACTTCACTCGACTCTTAACCGAACAACAAAGAATGATTCTTTGTAAGAAGAAATGAAGACAAAGCATAAATATTAAAAATTTCTAGGTGAAGTTTCCAGCCTCTCAAAATTTGTTTTGTCACGGTCTAAAAGTGTGATTCTATGGTTAAGAAATAAAAAAGACCAAGCTTGAAAGATGAAAAATTTTAGAATCAAATTTTCAACCCATAAATATTTGGTATTTGAAAAAATATCCATATATATTTTTAAGAGATGTCCAAAGTCAGTATACGTAGAAGTTACTGTTTCTTCTTCTTCTTTACTGGCGTAGATACCGCTTACGCGATTATAGCCGAGTCAACAACAGCACGACAGTCCTTTCTTCTCTTCGCTACGTAGCGCCAATTGGATATTCCAAGCGAGGCCAGGTCCTTCTCTACTTGGTCCTTCCAACGGAGTGGAGGTCTTCCTCTTCCTTTGCTTCCCGCGGCGGGTACTGCGTCGAATACTTTCAGAGCTGGAGTATTTTCATCCATCCGGACAACATGACTTGGCCAACGTAGACGCCGTCTTTTAATTCGCTGAACTATGTCAATGTCGTCGTATATCTCGTACAGCTCATCGTTCCATCGAATGCGATATTTGCCGTGGCCAATGCGCAAAGGACCACATATTATGTTGCGTGGGTGATTCTGCGATGGATTTCAAGGTTGTTATACTTTTTTATCATTACTGATGATTTCAAGCTAACCGGAACTGTGTAGAACTGTGAAGTAACGACAGTTTATTGTGTTCCGAAGACCCAGAAGGGAAAGTGCTGCCAACTTTACAATGAGACCTCGATGATCTTAACTTTAAGCAGTAGTCTCTCGAGAATAAGGTTGAAAATGTTTTTTAAAAGCCTTGCGATTTAACATTTTTTCGGTTAAGAGACGCAGGAACAAGTTATTTCTTATAAGATTATGGCTACAGTCGATAGCAGGGGCTAGAACACTAGGTCTTTCGTCAATAAAGATTTAACTAAATTGGTCCTGCCTTCTTTCCTGGCTTGTAAGTTGACTTTCTCATTATTTTTTAGCTCTGTTTTCAAGAACTTCCACAGGGCAAAAGATGCATACTTTCAAATAAAGACCGACCAGGTTACTCCCGTCAGAAGCTCAAAGAAAGTAAATTCACCGATGCATCAGAGGAAATGTGAGCTTCTAGTGAAGAGCAAAAGTTGGAGCAGCGCGACATACAAGTTTTCAGATCTATTACTTAACCGCATTAAGACTTCAAGGCAAACATCAAATATGTATGTAGGGTTTCGAGGTTTTTTTTTTGGGGGTAAAACACTAGAATCAGGTTTGTCGTCTATCATGACTTGACCAAATTGGTTCTGTATTCTTGTCCGGCTTGTTATTTGACTTGCTGATTAGCTTCTAGCTCAGTTTCTAAGGACTTCCACAAAGCAAAAGAAGCTTGCCATCAAAGACCGATCTCTCTGAAACTCCCGATATTAGCAGCCGTCAAGCCGGTTAGTATCGTCGAAAACTTAAAGAAACCAAGTCCAGCGATGCTTTAGAGGAAAAGTGAGCTCCCAGAGAAAGGCAATAGTTGGAGCGCGATCTTTAAGAATATAAATTTTCGTAATAAATATAGAAATTTGTGTTTTCAAAGTTCGCGTTCCAAATATTCATCTCTGGGAGCAGAAGCATTAAGGCAAACATCAAATACTAGTTAAGCAAAACTTTCGTGTTCATAAAGCAAGTTCTACTTAATTTATTATCAGCTTTCTAGTAACAAAATATAAATTCGCCTCATGTTGCCTAGCGACTGCTTGACCAACCGGTCAGCCATGCAGAAACTACATGCACATCCTTTTAACTATGTTGTCGGCTGTCTTGCCACTGACACATCACAACTTTTCCGGCTGCTGGCTGATGCTGGCTGATGTTGATGTTGCTGCAGTGCTGTGCAAACAGTTTCACGTGCAACATTTCGTGAGTGCTGTCAACATGACACATTTAAAATGGTAAATGCACCAACAAACACAAATAAACAATATGAATTGCACTTCAGGGCTCCAACATGCCAAGCCCAGCCAAGCCACGCCACGCCACTTAACGCTACTCCACTTTCGCCTGCCGCGTTGCTCCATTTCTGCTTTGGACTGTGTGCCACCTTGACAGTTTTTTTGTTTTCGCTTTTAAGCTGCACGCTCTCTCTCCGTTATTTGTTATTACGTTTATTTATTTTAATATTCTATTTTATTTTAAATTCGCTTTTTTTGCACTTGCGTCCCTTCACTTGCGCCATTTTGTGTTTTTAATCCCACTTCCGGCCTGACTATTACCTTGGCTACACTTTGGTGCCGCTGCAGCGCACTGTGAATGCTGTTGCCAGGCACTGCTTGCAACCTGGAGTCGTTAGTAGGTCGCTGCTCTGCATTTTCTGTGCTGCTCTTGCCGTTGACTTTGGCAGGTTTTTAAAAGCAACGGAAGTTCTGCCAGCCACAGCGGAACCCGTGGGGCATATAACTGTTGTGTTGCATGTGCACTCGCTTTCGTTGCACAATTCGTGCTGTAGGAATTGTGGAAATTTTCGGTTGCATACATTAAAAATATAAAATCATAGTCCAGTGCAGAAAGTTAAAATTACATAAGAGAATATAAGTTATTTATAAGTAAATCAAGCAGATCAAGTGAGAGAGGAAACAAAGTAGGTGTGCAAGGCGAGCTTGAGTGTTAAATGTAGAAGAAGTCATGCAATTTTAAAAAGTAGAGCGAAATATTTTTAAATTAAGCCGCAGATTGACAGTTGAAATCATATTATCACTAAATAGAGGCACCATTTTTAAGGCCTTTTTCGACATAAAGCAAAAATAAAAATATTTGAAAAATATATGATGGATTAAACTTGAACGAAAACGAGGTTTCTTCAAACGCTATTGTTAGAGCCGGTGAGGAATATTATTACGAAACAGCTGCATATTTTGACTGTAAAATTTCACACGACCTTCTTCCATCAAACACCTTTTTCGGAAGTCATCTTTGACATTTGGTTATATGACCAAGTGAATCCAAAATTTTTTCAAACTGAATTGCCTTTCAAAAAAATGGCAAAACATGTCTTTTTTCTGGTTTGCCTCTAGAATATTGACCAAAATTTTCAAGTTGATCCGAGTAATAGTTTCGGAAATACAGCCTTGAGAACTTGTGCGCTCGAGGTGAGCTAGGCTAAATGTGCCATCTAAGCGCCGTCTTTAAAGATTTTTTTGTCGAAACTGTGTTTTTGAAGTCGGTTGGAAAATTTTTCGAGAACTCCTAAACCGATCTTCATAAAATTTTATACAGGCCTTTGAGATATAATTAATAAATATTTGGAAGGGGTATTCTTTTCGATTACAAATATTTGATAAAAAAACTGTCGTCAAATTTTTACCGAAATGTTAATTTTTTGAGAAAATGTCTGCCAAGAATCTAATTTTCAGTTTTTCTTTCGTCCAAGCAGTCTGATTTATATAAGTTAAGGGGGTATTCTGGTCTAGGATTTTGAAAAAATCGAATTTTTTTTGCATATTTTGATAATTTAGACTTTCAAAAAAAATGACCTTGGAAGGTCATTTCAAAATTCGACTCATTTTCGAAGATACAGCCGATTTTGTGACATGGCGTCCGTGTTCATTAGAATTGTCTCCTAAACTTTAAACGCGTTTTTCTCGAAATTGACTAATTCGGAACGATAAACACGATTTCTCAGGTTCTACTGGACCGATTTACTTGAAATTTTTATACAGTCTTCTTTATACACTTGTCTATGATTGGAACTAGCTCCAGCCCCAAATTTTTAATTTTATTATATTTAAAAAATTCGAAATAGTTAGAAAGAGTGATCAAAAAAAAAAAAACTTTTTTTTTCAAGCAGTCGCCATTTTGTGAAAAAATTCTTTTCCCATTGTTCCAGCCATTGCGACATTATTCTTGATTAATAATCGTTTTTCTTTTTGGTTTCAGATAACCAGGAAGGTTGAAATCATGGGTATGGTCACGTGGAAATTTTTAGAGACCCCCCACTTCGTCAGCTCATAATTTTTGAATTTTTTTACTTTTTTTAGTTTTTAATCTTTTTATGTACTATACTCTTTTAAAATTAACAAATAACTAGTAAAAAATGGATCGTAAAAATAATTATTGCCTTTTTCTTACGACACTTTAAAAATTACCTGAAATGCATGCCTCTAGGCCAAAACACTTCGAAAACGATGTCACAATGGCCGAGTTTAAAATATTCTTTTCTAAAAATTTAAAATTTCTTTGTTAATAGTATATGTTTTTAGCCATTAAAAATTCTAATGAAATAATTCATTTTTATTGTGAAGAAAAAAATTATTAAAAAGGGAGGTTTTTTTTTACCAGAGGAAACCTATATAACCCTCTAAGGTTCTATTATCTTATAAAAAACGAAAAACTCACTTTTAGCAGCTCACAAAACGACACGTATCTCAAACACTAATGAATATTTTGACATGAAATGTGACATGAATGTGATTGACAATACTACCAACCTAAAAAAAATAATTCTCCAAATCCTTCGACGCATGCAGTTTAAATTCAAATGTCACCTTATTTTTTGAACACAGTAGTATAGCGCTGGATCACTACCAACGTGGTTATATTTAAGGCAGAAGTCACAGATGTTATTTTCTAGGTATAGATACCACTCCGTTTAAATTTTGTAACTGGTTTTCCAATAAGGATGACGTGATTTCATGATCTGTAATTTTTTCTCGTTACATTCAGTAATGTTTACAATTTCATTATCGAAATGTATACACAATAATCACATTTACAAACTATTAAATTTTACATATTATCAAAGGAATCGTTCTTGGTGTAACTTTTCGTGCGCTTTTGCCATTTTATGCCCGTAAAAATCGTCCACTGTGCCTGCTATTCGTCGAATTGTCGAAAATTTTGAGCGTACATATTCTTTACATAGTGTTCAAGTGCCAATGAGGCATAGAACCGCTCGAAGTAATGAAAATATTTCTGCTGTTCAGGCAAGTATTGCTGAAAACCGCAATTTGTCAACTAAAAAAATTTCTCCAGAACTGGAACTGTCTCAAACCACAAACCGGCGAATTTTGACCAAGGATTTGCGCTTTCATTTATATGAAATTGTTCTCACTCAAGTACCGAAGCCATTGGACCACCGTAAACGTGGTGAATTTGCTGATTTTGCTTTGGAAAAACTTGAATACGATCACAATTTTTTAAGAAAATCATCTTCTCCGATGAGGCTCACTTACAGCTGAGTGGTGCGGTAGATAAACAGAACTATCGGTTTTGGTGCGCAGAAAACCCACACATTATTCATAAACAACCATTACATTCACCTCAATTTAATTCATTTATTTGGCGTGGTTTATAGTCTGATTAGATCATCGGACCGTACTTCTTTCGAAATGAAGCTGGTGACTGTGTTACTGTCAACAGGAGTACGCTATTGATCAATGATAACGAACTTCTTATGGCCGCAACTGAAAGAAATTGGACTTGACAATATTTGATTCGAAGAAGACAGACTATATGCTGCACCGCACTTACAACAACCGAATTATTGCAAGAAAGGTTTGGAACTTCGATTATTTCAAGAAATTGTGTCATTGAATGGTCTTTAAGAAGTTGTTATTTAACAGCATCAGACTACTTCTTTTTGGGTCATTTTAAGTCATTGGCCTTTAGCAGTAAACCAGACTCTCTTCAAGCAGTCAATAATGAACGTGCTATGCTTGATATTCCACTTGATTTAGAGGA
>CM050323.1:36591480-36606585 GCA_027475135.1 Bactrocera correcta
AATTATTTTCGGTTTTTAATCCTGAAATTTCAGATAAAAATTAAAATTTTTATATTTAAAAACAAATATTTAATTAAAAAATTCGCAACTCTGGTCAAAGGTTAAGAATATTGTGAACTTTTCGAAAATTCGAACGTTTATTCAAGAAAAAGGTTTACAAAAATATTATTTAAAGCATTGCTTACCACAAGCTACAGAATTTTCCCATTGCTGGAAGAGTTATGGAATGCCTTCCAAAAGAATTCTGTCTGTCAATTTTTCACACTGTGAACTGACGTGAACCGTATTCCAATTAAGGCGTGCTGCATCGATCGGAAAAAATGGTAGTTAGAATAGGAAAGTCCTAGATTATAAGCGGTTGAAGTAAAAAATCCCAGCCGTTGTTTCCTAAATAGTTTTTAACCTTTCTTGCATTATTAAGTCGCGCGTTGCCTCGATGGAAAATTATTGTCTTGTGTCTAAGCACAAATTCTGGGCGTTTTCAATATACAGAGTTGTTTTCGGTAACCCCTTTAATGGTTTCAGCCGATTTTTGAAGCTTACGATAGAGCACTCCCTTCTGATCCCATCAAATTCCAAGTATTACTCTATCGTCATGGCTCTACCGCTGAAATGACTGGCTGAGCAAGTTTCTTATATAACTTTTGGCATATATGTTTGACGTGATGAATTCATTTTCCATGACCAGTTTTCAACTCTTGCAAAAACAACTTCTTTTTGAAGCATTCGAGCACATCTCCGACATACAAAATTGTCTCTCAACCTCTCCTGGAAGCTTTTGAATAGGTTCTGCTGGTTTCAAACCTTTTTGAAACGGCTGCTTGCGCATTTCCCAACGATTCTGCGAGCAATTTTTTTTCATTTGGCAACAATTTTCATTGAGTACAATTTCCAGTTGTTAATTTTGAAACTTTTTTCAGCGCCCATTACATTTTTTATGGCGAATATTCACATAATCTTACCTCAAATAATTAACACTGATTAAAAAGTTACAATTTCACCAATTTCGGTAGAGTTTTTATCCATCAATTATTTTTTCATGCCCAGAGGTCGCTAAATCCCTCACTAAGCTGCGTAAGTGCCTTCCTTCGCCATGTTAATAAAACGAAGATGCTTATAAATGCTATGGAAGTAAAGAAATATGGTCAGAGGAGATATATGGTTAATCCACTACGTTCCTTATACCCAAACTATATTCTTGGAATACATTTTAGTGATCGAGTAAGGAAAATTGTAACTGAAAAACAAGCATGCTGTAACCTTTCGATCTCAGTATACAATATAAAAAAAACACTGAGTAAAATATTTTAAGATTCCGATGAAGTTTGTAGCACCTAGAAAGAATCTGCGGAGGTCTTATAAAATAGATTTATAAATGATCACCATAACCAGCAGTGTCTGTATATACGCGAACCAGCCGCTCAGTGCTTGTATGGACAACTTTTTCATTTGTTGAATAATACTCATGAAATTCTGCACACCTTATTAGCTGTGATAATAGCGGAATGTCAAGAGGAATTCTGCAGATCGGATCAGCATTTAGTTGCCATATATGTAGCTGAACAACAAGAATCAAGTTCTTTAATGGAAAGTTTTCATATTTCCCGAGATATTTTAAGAAATTTGGCATTTATTATTTCCTAAAACCAAGCCAAAATATCAGAAAAGATCGAATCACTATATATCTTATATCCGTCATACAAACTGAACGATCAAAATCAAGTTCTTGTATGGAAACTTCGTTCTTTGTAAATGGCAGTCCAGAGCTACTGAGTTCTATACTTTTTACATTCCTCCATTGTGAAGTAGAAACATCATACAAATCACATTTGTAAGCATTTAGCTGCAGTTGGAGACTAAAACTGATGTAGTCCGAGTGGAAGAACCAAGTTCTTAGTAATTTGTTTTTCTTTAAGTAAATTTTTTATTCATATCATTTGTGATTATAAGCTTACTTAAGGCAGGACCTAGGCTTTTTAATTAATTTTCACAAGATTGAAATAAAGTTAAAATTCCACCATCTTACAATAACTTAATTTGTTATTTCAACCCTGGACGAGCAGCGCTATTTTGCTGCTGTTTCCCAAGCCTACTGATTGCTAGCCAAATCGACTACCAAAGCATGTACAGGGTTAATATTTACAGAAGCACATAAACTGTTCCCCAATTTTAAATAATCTGATATCATTTATTTCAAGGGTATGTCTTATTAACGTTCATTGAATTTATAAACTCCTACCACTTATGACTAACAAAACTAAATTGTAACACTCCACACTGTATTTGCTAAATTGCCTTACCTAATACATAAAAAAAAACGATTTCATGCTAATGTTGAATAAGCCATTGTTGTAATAACAAACATTTTCATTTTGTTTTTATTTGACTTGACTTAGTATTTAATTACCACCAACATATCACTTCAAATTAAAACAAGTATATACAAGTATATAAACAACTAATTCAAACGCCAACATGGGAAATATATGAGAAAAAACTCATATGCTAATTTCACGAATCTCAGCCGTTTAGTCAGCGACACTAACTAAATATTTGTATGCCAAGAAAGAAAAAAACAAAGCTTGGCGAAACAAAAATCAGAGCAAAAACAACAACATACACAACAATAAACATATACATGAATAAACAATCAAATGTGTATGACACTCGACCGTATCACTGTGTGTGTTTATATATTCAAAGCAAGGTGTACGTATGTGTGTGCGTGTGAGTGTGTGCGCCAGTGATAACATATGTAACGGGAAAGGCGGAGGTATAAATAAATTAAACACAATTACATTAGCATTTAAATGCAAGCAGACACAAAAGGACAACAGCAGCGAGGACATGTGGGAACACGAAGTCAAAAGCGAAGAGAAGAAAAGGAGAGGCGAAGGCGTGCGCCAAGCTGGTGTTAGTAGGGTATGAGTTCAGTTGGGTGTTGGTTATTTCAGCGGCGACTTTCGGTGGTGCGATGAGAAGCGACAGCTGGCACCGGCAGTCTACAATTGTTGCTGCAGCGACTGGCAGGCAGAACTTGACAAAAACAAAGCGAAGTGAGAGTGTATGGGTTTATAAATAAACAGTTAAGAAAATAATGTTGTGGCGGCTATAATGGGAAAAGAAATTGGAAGCACATTAAAAGAGGTGTGCGAAAAAACTGTTGGCGGAGTTAACACTACCACAACGAAATCGAGAGTAAGTGGAAGAAGAAGAGAACCGCCGTAAGCAAGCAAGGTGAAAGTATGGTGAAGAATGCAAGTATATGGAGTGTCAAAGGTTGTTGTACATTTAACACATATATTTTTAGATAACGGTACACAAAAGATTTCAAGTGATTGTTAGTACGAGCTTGTCGTATACGCTAAAGGTGCGACTCACTGTAAGCGTGAGAGACCTATCAGGTGCAGACACGTGTACGCTGAACCTGAACAACTCGGAAGCCACACGGCACAATAATGTAAACGAGAAAAATTGTAATTGTATAATAAATTAACATAATATTTAATATGTTATCCCACTGCAGACAAACACAATTTTCTTTGTGCGCTTTTATTGCCTATAAGATAACTTAGAAAATATGTGAAAGGGAAATCTCATGAATTTGTATGCATATCAACGCATCTTTAGGCGACTGAGTCGAAGGTAATATATATTTGGTAAAAAAAGGAAGACAAGAGAAGCTTCCAATACATACAAACATACATATATATTCAGATATTTATATATATTTGTGTGCATTTAAGCCCCCAAAGACAACGCTTTACCAAAAAATAAACAAACCGCAATGTTCTTTACGTATTTTCGTGCCTGCCCACCGCAGCTAATCAAATTTATGCGTCACGCCAGGACCTTTTCACCTGACGGACCTAAAGCTAACGGCAGACAAAGAAATAAAAGGTACACAAAAAGCATTCAAAAAACTAACAAACCTGCTGCTTACCAAACCAAAATCCACAGGGAATACATATGCTCAAATAAAAAACGATTATGAAAAAATCTCAAGGCTCACCTGTGGCGACCGGCTGCAAAAAGGTTAAATAAATTTCCATTTTTTCCCTGTTGACACTTTTGTGACATAATACACAACATAATGTTGGTAGATAATAGCTAGCAGCGCTGGTAATAATCGCAGTCGGCGAAATAACATGCAAACAATGTATACAAAAACAACAACAGCCGCTGTTTGGGTATATCAACACCTTTTCAACACACGACGGTCAATAAACGACGCGTCGACATGTGTACATAAATATTTATGTAAATTTGTTGCGGATGCGACACGTAATCGAAAGCCTTTCAAAGAAGGACGAAAGGAAGGGGTTGTAAATTGTAAATATTTCCTAAACTAATATGCTTGTGGTTGGCAGGAAAATTTACGGTGGAGGTTTGAAAGAAAAATTTCACTAAGCCAATGAGATTTAAAGAAATTTTAATAAAAATAAAAAAAAGTAAAGCTGTATATATTTTAAATAAAATAAAATAATCACATATCTATAAAGTGAGATAAATTTTCAAAGATAATAAGTAAAAATTTTATTCAAAAATATTATAAAAATTTGAGAAATGTTTTTAGAATGATTTTAATAGTATTTTGGAGCTGTTGAAATACTATTAAAGTCTTTTCCCTAAACATATTTTCCGATTTTTGTGATTTTTAACGTTTCGCATTGAGCTTTCTTTTCTAATCCACTATGGGTACCAGTGCGTATGAGCAATATTAATCGAAATTAATGCTTCGAAGTTACTGAGCGATTTAAAAATTTAAAGATTTGTATACTAAGCTGAATATAAGTGATCAGCGGAAATATATAATAATATAAACTTTTAAAGATCTAAAAACTTATCAGAACCATAAATAAAGAGCAAACAGATACTCAGGATAGCCAAATAACTACAACAACTCTACACTTCAATTTTTCCATTTTTGGGGAATCTCTGGTGAGCTTCTTTAACTTTATAAATATAAAAAACAGTGCGCATGAGCAACTTGGTACAAAGTAAATAATACTTAACTAATAGGTAACCTATAACTAACTTATTATTAACCGATTTCAGTACGAAAATTTAATACTTTACTATGCGGGAATAACATATATCATTCCCACAAACATAAGATCATAGAAAATATTAAAATAAAATTTTTTTAATATTTTCCATACATTTCCACAAACTTTCTCTGACTGTTGGATCCGTAAGTAAAAAAACAACAGGCATCAAGGAAGCCAAAAACTACATAAAACCTTCTTTTATGAGTTATTTTTAATATTGGGGGTACTTGATTATCTCTAGTGAGCTTTCTTAACCTCATAACTATGAACAACAGAGCGTATGAGCAACTTCACACAAAATAAATAATATATAACTAATTCTTAACCGATAGCTAACCGATTGTTTACCGATTTAAGTACGAAAATTTAACACTCAACTACGTGCGAAAAACGTATATTACCCCCATAATCATAAAATAATAGAAAATAATTAACAAATTTTATCCAAAAGCTTCCACAAAATTTTACTAAATGAGATATCTGGAAGTAGTAGAAATTAAATCACTCTAACAACTCTCAACTTGAATTCTATTTTTGGAGGTTTTTGGTAGTCCACGCTGAGCTCCCTTCATTTTATTACAGTGAGCGACAGTGCGTATGAGCAACAAGAGGAAAGGTACAATTTTCCTAACCAAGTGCTAACCGATTGATAACCGATTTAAGGTTTTAACATTTATATAAAAAGTTGAAAAAGAAATATAGATGGCCTTCAATAGTATGAAATTATATTGACCATCATATGCAAGCGAAACATCAACGAAATATGTCAGCTACGTTTAGAAAATTTAGGAAAAAGAATACGAGTATCATGTGGCGAAACTTTATTCGGCAGCAAATCTTCAATAACATTGACTGATTACCGATTCTTTTGCATTTGCTTAGCTACCCCTCAGTGACCAACAGTGCGTAGACGTAACACTACTTTAATATTGATTTCGAACTTTCGATTTCAATTTGCAAAATTCAAGTGACAAATTCAAGCACGTACAAATGAAATATATGTCCATATGCAGAACACACACTTTCAATTAGAAATTTTTTCCCACACGCTCGACTTCTCTGCATCCTAACTTTGCTTAGTGCAAGATTCCGTCATTCAACTCTTATTATTATTATTATTATGATTATTTTCTTGCAAATTCTGCTGCACTGACAACTTCATTAAAACTTATGCCTTGCCTCAGACTTGTGTGCCACACGCTTCACACACATATGTTCTGCGCCGTCATAAATCCTTATTTTCTCGACGCACTTGCCATATTAGTTGGTATGTGGGGAGAGTATGAAAGGCAGAATAGAGATTTAATACGAGGCGTGCCTGTGGCAACTAGTTTGCACGTACGCGATGCCTGCACCAACGAAGTGGCATATAAATCAATTAATTTCTTGGTTGTGCAAAAAGTTTAATTGAAATTTTATGCTTGAATAATTTTTGGGCGGCAAGCAGCAGGCACGTAAATGGCAGGCACAAACATATATTTATACATGATTTAATATAATGGTAGACACAAAACCTTTATTCATTTTATGGAGTTAAACTAAGAGTAATTGATGCCGCTTAACGGCGAGAGAGTTCGATTTTGTCGCACTAGTTGGCAGTTAATAGTTCAGTGATTGTTTATTAACGCTTTCCTTTTGTCTCTAATTTACTTACATGAAAAGTTTTGCTACCAATTCTGCTCATTCTATCTCTATGGTATATATTTCTATAACTTCTTACACCACAGTCAGTTCTTATTTATGTTTCCGGCCACTTCCGCTATCTCAACTCTTTCGGAACATTTTTTCTCCGCGTGAACTTCCGTATTGGTTTTCATATAATTGCCTGAAATATGTTTCGCGTTATTAGTAAATGGCACAGTCTCTTACATACACACGCAGTCACATATATACCCATACAGTCACGTTCCTTACTACACATTGCCAACTAAAGCCATGCAAAAACCAAATACCATCCATAATTGAAATTGGTATTCCAGCAGCAGTTTTGGTCAATTTATCAAAACTTTATTCGAGCGTGCATTGTGGCAAATCTTACAAGAACAACAAAAACCATAAAACGCTTACAAACCGCTTTTGTGTGTTTCAGCCATTGAAAGAGTGGCGTGTAGAACTCACATAAGTCGGTACATACAAACTTGCGTGACTTCTTTGTCATAGTGTGCGCTGTACATGGCTTCCTCATTTATCTCCTTATAAAATCGTATATATTATTTTTTGTTGTATTAGATTAATTTGGTTATTTATATCTTAATAAGATTGCGCTTTCAATTTGAATGTTCGATTGCTTTTATTTTATAATTATTATTTTGCTGTAGTATTTGAATTAAATGATTAGGTTCATGCTCGCGGGAAGATCATACACTGCTTGAGTATATAAAAACTATATTGAAAGTTCAATATACAGAAGTATATTACTCCCATAACCATAGAAATTTATAAAATACTGAAAAAATTTAATCCGTGTGCATCCAAAACTTTAATTTAATGTGAAATTTGGAACGTGAACAATATACGAAGTCTTAAGAAGAATGAAATACAACAACAATTCTTTAAAATATGAATATTCTGTCCAATGTTTGGATATTTTATTAGCAGTTTTACTATGAGATACAGTGCGTATGAGCAACATGAAACAAAGTAAATTTTTCTTAACCCCTCTCTAACCTATAGATAACCGATAACTAATGGATTTATATATAAGCAAAAAGTTTAAAAATAAATATAAATGACCTTTGGTATTATAAAATTAATATATCAACCATCATATCAAAGCGATAAAGCTCAGAAGTTTAACGAAATTAAGAAAAATACCGAAGAAGTTACTTTTCTTTCCACATGCTGATTTGAAAAAAAAGCGCGGCTTGAAATTTTTTTGAACAATAAAGGACTCTTAACATTCATATATGTTCTTCTATGAGCCTCAGTGCGTATGAGCAACATGAGACAAAGCAATGTTATCTTAACCCTTGCCTAACCTATTGATAGCCAATGGCTAACAGAGTTAAGCATTTATACAATAATAAGTATTTGTACATAACTAAAAAGTTTGAAAATAAATTTAAATTACCTTATTATTATGAAATTAATATATTGACCATAATATCCAAACGATAAGGGAGAGAACTTGAACGCAATTAAAAAATAAAATTTGAAGAAGTTACTTCCCATTTGATATGCTAATTTATAATACATAGCCGTTGGAAATTTTTTAAAATATTTTTTATAAATTCGATAAAAAAAAAAATTTTGTTAAATGCAATATTCAACATTTTTGTATTTGTATTTGTCGAAAATTGGCTTTTAAAATTTAAGTTTATATTTGTCAATATCTATATTTTTCTGCATAATTTTTTTCTCCAAAATTTAGTCTTATACTTTCTCAGGTTTCTATAGTTAAAACTTGCTCCCACTTTCTGGTTTCATTACATTCTGGTTAAAAGTTCATATGAGCCAATTACGTATGATAAGATAAAAATATGAGTACTTACAACAATTTTAGAAACAGATATCTATTATATATCTCTACATATTATCAAATGAAAAGTAACGGCAAACTCACATCAGCGTGTAAATGGTATTTTTACTTTATCTGCCGTCCAAAGGCGACAATTTATATGCAATTCTTTCTTATTTTCGAACTCACTTTTTATATTTCTCTCATTTTTATTAAGCAATAACTTCTTAACTAGTTTTTCATACTTCGACTGTACATGTCATATATGTGTGTTTGTCATATTTATCTGCGCAGTCTACGTTAACACCACACTTAATCCCAGCACGTTTTTGTATTCCTTAATTCCCTTTATTTTGCCTTCCTTTATCTGTATGCCCTCTAGTGCGCACGGCTGCCGAATTCAACGCGCCTTAGCGCCCATTTCAGTGCTCGGGAAAATCCCTTCGGTATGCAGCTTAAGATGCCATATTTGCCGAGAGCTTTAATCGTATTTGCAAATTCCAAAGCGTATCGCTTAAGTTTTCATTTCAACGTTTTTTTCTTGTTTAAAATTTATATTTTAAGTTTGATTAATGAATTCTGTTAACATAGACAAAAAAATTAATACCTTGAAACTTAATAAATTAAAATATTAATAATATAATTTTTTGGGGAAAGTTGTACTAACTAGAGATATTAAAATACGATGTATTTATAGATGTAAATATTCAATTAATTATTATATTATTTTCGTTTACACAAAAATTTATATTATACATAAAATTAAAATGTTTACTTTTTTTTTGTCTTTCCAGGTATTTGTCCTATCTCAAATATAAGGATGTGATTCTGAAATTTAGTAACGAAAGGTTGGTGGTAAATATTATCAATATGTGAGGCAATTCTTCTACGTCTTTGACTCTATTTCTACGCCAATAAAAATTAAAGAAGCAACTTCTCTATGCTTGACACATGTTCTACATTTCATTTGAAAACCAAAATATCTTAGAAACGCTTTGTTTATTACTGTTACTGAACCTTAGCCGTAGTTTAGCTTCTCTCTTAGAAAAAAAAAATATATTTTTAAGTTAATATATTGAAATGTTATTTCTTCAAAAAAATTGAGAATGCTAGCCTATTCGTTATAATAGAAGATACGTGAGTCGTTGTCAACTTGAAGCTTTAGAAAGCTTTTAATTATATTTTTAGAGGCCACCGCTGCAGCCTCTGCGTAAAACACATTGGGAAAAGAAGTTGAGACGCGAAAAACTCATTAAAAAAATTAGAGAGATCTGAGACCGAGAAGAGAAAGGACAAGAATAGGTAGAATTTTTAAGAATTAAAATCTCCTTATATCGATTTTCAGCAAAACTAGAAGTCCTATAGAAAAGAGTTTTCTGCAAAGCTATATCTTATCAAAAGATCTAAAACTTTCGTATGTACAATTTCTTCACATAACCTAAAAATGTATGAAATGTCTCAGAGAAAATTCAAATAACCAAGTTTTTAGGCTTTTTATATTACATTGCCTAAAAATAAGTTTTATCAATTCTGTTATTGTAATTTAAATTATTTTTTTTTTTTTTCAAAAAAAATTTTATTAAAATATTTTTTTTTTTATAGAGAATATTTTTTTCTCCTTAGCATGACTTAATATCGAAAATTATTGTAATCTCAGGCAAAAATAATTTTAATTTTGTTTAAAAAAAAAAATTTATTAAAATCTTATTAAAATTATTTATTTTCCCCTTATCATAAGTTAATATCGAAAACGACTGTAATCTTAGGCAAAAATATTTTAAATTTTGTTAAAAAAAATTACAAAAAAATGTTTATTAAAACAACAAAAATAATTTAAATTTTGTTTTAAAAAAATATAAAAATTATTTATTTTCTACTTAATATGATTTAATATCGAAAAATTTTGTTAAAAAAAAGTGATAAAAAAAGTTTTATTAAAATTATTTATTTCCCCCTTATTATAATTTAATATCGAAATTTACTGTAATCTCAAACAAAAATTCTCACGTGAAGATATCAGAATTATTTCTGAAAGTCCATAACACTTGTTGTAATTTCTTTTTCCTGATAATATAAAAAATTTATGATCTTTAGACAAATATCTTCTGAACTTTACTATAAGAAATCTCCTTGCGATGATGAATTTGCTAGGGTATATTGCAGTCAAGAAAAATTTTTTAAATAATTTCCATGATTTTATTTCAAGTTTTAATTCGGTCAGTAATATTAAACAAAAAAAAATTTTTTTGTATGTCAGTTGATGGCAAAGATTCATTAAAATAATTGGTAAGATGGCAGTTGCCCAACTTACCAGAAACCTGAAATTTTTGTTACGTTTTTTGAGTGTTTCTTAAGTTTAAAATTTCTAAACAAATTTCACTTACTGGCATATATTTTCATGTAAAAATGCACAAAATATTTTTCACCAATGTGATATGAAGAAATCGTAAAGGCAAACATGAATCATGAGCAGCCATTCTCCAACCCAACAGGAGACAATCTCAATCCCGAGAAGAGAGGATTGCACACACATATATAGAAAATATTTGTAGTAGGTGCTAGCTGCTTAAATGAACGAAAATATTATATAACATACATACATATGTGTGCGGGTTGAAAAAGGCACTTCCACTTGTGAAACTGAGAGCATTCGAAACGCCACTGCACTTGATATGAAGACGACGTAGAAAAACAAAGGACAACGGACAGGAAGCAGCAGTGCGTGTTTTAGAACTTTACGCTATACTTAATACTGCATGAAGTTAAGGATGGATAAATAATATATATACATGTATATATATATATAAATGTGTTAGTAGGAGTATATGAAAGTTGTCAGTGCTTTAGTTTCCTGCTCTGGAAACCTACTTTCCACGCTGTCACTCAGAGTAGACTTCCAGCTTGCCCTTTGCATTGGTTTATGTTTGGTATATATCTACAGAAAGGAAAATATAATATAGCTTTTATAAATAGATGTATATGTTCATATGTATATACACCCACATGTCTGTTGATGTCGCCAGCTAGTTTGTTGTCTGACAGTTTTGACACCTATCACTTCTAAAAATAAAGCACTCAGCTCGAGTGTTAAAAGTTCTTAAGCATATATGCTTAGCATGTGCTTCAGTATACAAAACAAACATAGCACACTCATACTTATATATTTATTGGCGAAATATTGATATTTGTATGACTACTTTATGAAGAATCCTGCGAAAAGGGTAGAGCACCCACAACCACGCACACACAACTCCCTTAACGTGTTGTTATTACGCTTCTAGTCGCTCGCTTATAGCGATTTGTTTCACATTTATGTACTTAGCAGCTACATATAGCCTTTTAAATGACTGCCTTGCCATATGGCAACCTTTCATTTTGTAGCACATTAGTATTTGTGCTGAAATCCCTTTTATGCGCCTTTCAATACACTTTCAATACACTTTATATTGGTCAAGACACATCAGTTGCGATAAAGCGCTTAAGTAGCGTGCCTTATAAGTTGACTCGCCAGTCCCTTTTTCGAGTTTTCATAACCGTATTTTGCCATCCCGTTACCTGATTTGGTCATGCTTCGCCATCAATAAAAATGACGCCAAAGTAAACGCATGAGCTTTTCCCTTTTTGATTGAGGAAAAGTGACCGAAAGTAAATAATCAAGTGCCGAGAATTCATTTTAGTAGGCGAATTTACCAATTTCGGATGTGGCCATGCGTAAAAAGGAAGAGAAAGCAGACGGATAAAGAGCTGTGTAATATTGGCGGACGTTATGAGTTGAAGAAAATGTAAAAGGGATATGTACGCAACGCTGAGACAGGACGCAAAAGGACTTACAATTATGTTGGCATTGTGGCGCTGTGCATTTCGAGTGTGTGTGTAAATATGTCGGTTTGTATAAAAGCGTGCGTTTGTGAACATCTGCCAATGCCAGCCAGACGTTTGTTGCGTATGGCTTAGAGGTATAAAATAACTCGTGAAGCGTATGATAGTAGAAGGCATCATAGCCAAGCCACACAATGGCAGTGACAGTCGCAGAGATTGTTGAAATCGTTTCGCATTTCTTTAGCTTGGACAAGTGCTGCTTGCGTAAATGAATGACAGCCGGATTTGCGGTTGACAGCGATTTTAGCCATATTTGTTCTTCACATTGTCTGCAATTTCACTGAAAGGCATTTTTTGGCGTCCAAACTTGTGTTGAAATTTAGAAATTAATATTATTTTTGAAGTTTATGCATTTAAGAATAGATTTGCAATGCTATTTTAAGTTAATTTAAGTAAACTGAAGGCATTATGAATAGAGCTTTGACTCATGGAAATGACTTTTAGCATTGTAATTGACTGGCAGGTTAATGAGATTAGAATTGAGGCTATGTGAAAGACTTTTTGTTTTAAAGGCTGCAATAATTTTCATTTATGTCGATTATAAACTCTTTTACGCCATTATTTGCTTTGTTGACTGCGATTTTGAAGTAAAAGAGTGTCAAGATTTGGCTCGAAATTAGCTCACAGTCTCTATCATGTTTCTCTCAGTCCCTTTATTCTATGATATATATTTAGTTCCAGTAAAAACTATTCTAAGTTAAGCAGAATAAATCACAATCGCAAAATAAAATCAAAATGTTTTAATGTTCGTTCACGGTGGCACTAAATTGTTTTATTTTCTGAAACTGTTTCCTAATATGCTCCTTCCTGTACAAATTGATAAGTCGACTGTTTCCAAAATATCGTCATTCATATAAAAATCGATAAATAATTTTTTGATTCATTATATTTTATCATCATATTTGGTTTCGAAATCTTCCTTAAATATTTTTTTTATAACATTACAAAAGTAGCGCCATCTATAAGTCATTTATACAGTGGTTTCATTTGAATGATTTTTAGTTTCAGGAAAAGTGGTTTAAAATATCGACAAAATATACACTCTGACAGATTTTAAGTACTATGTACAATCCCAATTTTCGAGTTTTCCAATTTTTATTTAATCGAAACCCATTTTTCATGAAAAAGAAGTATTTACCTTAATATAAAATTACTCAAAATAAAATTTTTGAAATTAAGTTAAATTGTCGCCAATTTTAAATACGAAATTTACGTGAATTATTATATAATACACCATACCTAATTCTTGCTAGCTTGTGGAAATTAAAAAATCAAGTTGATTCTATTGTTTCCGAAATCATCTCTAAATTTAGTATTTTCATAAAAAATTCTTTTCATTTGCAGAGATATCTTCATAAAAATTGGCACTTATGAAAACGAAAGGCAATGGTATACTCTCCGAAAAAATTGTTCAGATTGGATCACTAAAGCATATAGTTGCCATACAAACTGCTCGGTCAAACTCAAATCCTTGTATGGAAAACTTTTTTTTGTGCAAAGGTATCTTCATGAAATTTTGCACAAATCATTATCTCAGACATTGCTATAATTACTGAGCATATCGTTGAAAACGGACCATTATAAAATATAACTGTCGTATAAACTGACCGACCAAAATCACGAAAATGACTTTTTCAAACACTTTTATGTGATCAAAAATGTTTTTCTGAAGGTGAGCAGCCGAAGTAAGAATTTTTTCTTCTTTTCTATTTAAATTTTCGACTCCAATTTTCTCAAAATTTTTCTCAATTAAAAACTAATTTAACACAAAACTTTTCAAAGCTCCCCAACTTCCTTATGCAATGCAGCAAACATTTTATAAACTAATAAATTAACATTCCTACCAATCAACAATTTCTAAACAAAATCCCCAACCGTTATCTCATTGTTCTTAAAGCAAAAAAATTGTTTTTTTGTTGTTTTTTTTTTTGCCATTCTTACATTTTGAATAATCAATTATTTATTCATATTACAACAAGCTGTTCGCTCATTCATTAAATTGCATTAAAAATGAACTATTCGAAGCGAATCAAATCAATGTCACCGCCAGTTTCACGCTTATCACCGCAAAGTGACAATCAGCAGAGACGATACCCACAAAACGTCAAATGAAATATGCATGAGTGTGTGTATACAAATATATGTTTAGAAAAAAAAAACTGCTCCGTTGATAATCAAATTAGAACGCAATCACACATGAATACCGTATAATTTGTCCCCCGTTCAATTATGCATTCATTACATAGGGAATACACACACGCACAGACACACAAATACATTTTTTCTTGTATTTTGCTTTCAGCCAACCCTAGCTGTTAGAAATTCTATTATTGCCAGCGTGTTGATGTCGGTGTAAATGACAAGTGCAAATTGCAGGCAATTGTTAGTTTTCACTATCTCTAACTCCGCTTTGTTTGTTAGTCCACATTCAAGTTGGTTAATTTCATTATTTGCATTTTTTTGAACTCGTTTTTGCACTTTTGTTGACAGTTGATATTTGCTTGCTTGCTGCTCAACGGTTTTATCCAGGGAAATACATGTAAAGCGGATGCATTATTTATGAATTGGTTGTGTTTGGAGGAAAAATTAGAATAAACCAATTCCTTATTTGAAATATCTGAAATGACGTTCAGTGAAGGTCATCGACCTAACCTAACATTTTTGACAATTTTTGAAAGGAAAATAAGTGAGTGACAATAAAAATAAACAAAAGAAAAG
>CM050323.1:36607585-36622923 GCA_027475135.1 Bactrocera correcta
TGCATACAACGAGGACAAATTCACCGAAATACTGTAAAGAAAACATTAAGTAATGGAAAAAAGGAAATTGATATATCCCCAAGATCAATATCGAGACTTATTAGAGACGATCTCTCGTGAAACGGCCGATCAAATGGCCAACTTTTGATAACGCGATCAAAGCAAATTGGTCAAGACAGACGTAAGCGGCTTCTTAGGTGGCACTTGGTTGATGCTCATGGAAACATCTTTTTGCAAAATGAGAAAATTTTCACTGTTGAAGCTGTTTTTACTAACTAAAACGATAAAATTGTATTCTAAGGATTCAATGTGATTACTATCCGCTGTTGTAATGATTTGATGAGAAATCTGTGGGCTCTCAAATTGCTCTCTGTCAAAAGAGAATTTTGGCTGCATTTCCTTTAAGGCTCTCCAATGCTCTACGTCAAATATAGATTGGCTTACTCATTTCCTCTAGTTTTTAAAAATTTTTCACAGAAGTCATCTCTTTATTTCATTTCTGTAGAAAACTTAATTTTATTTATATGATAAATTACTTAAAAGTAGGACAAAAATTTAAGCTTTTGCTTACCAAAGGAAGCCGTCTTATCTTGCCAGATTTTGCTCCAGTCCACAGGGCAAAAATCTGTAGTGGTTTAAAAGCAATAAAAGCCGGGTTTTCCCCAAAGCTGTAGCTGATTGTCCGTCTGGCAGTACAAACTTCAATTCTTTGGACTGAAATTTTGTGAAAGAGTGGAATATAAGGGCTGAGGAATACCCCAAAAGATATTTCAAAAGGTATGGAAAAAACTTTGGTTCGCGAAAGCGTCGTCAATCCCTAATAGAAACTGTGACTGTTTCTATTGATCAATGCCTAAATATTTTCGGTATTATTTCACTTTTCTTTTGAAAGCAAAAGGTAATATTTTTTAATAAGAATTTGTATGCCGCTCATTTTAAATAAATGCATAATTATTATTAATATTAAAAATAAAAAAAATTTAAAAATTAAAAGTTTTATTAAAAGAAAGTATTTTAAAAACTATTTTTTAAACCTGTGCTTGTAACAGAACTTATGGCAGGATTACTGATCTACCATATACGTTTAGGCAGTTCAGAAGGCTAAAAAGCGAGTCATAGAAGAGATCTGGAAATTTTTTTTTTGTTTGAAAAATGTCGAATTAAATAGAATGCACGTCATTTTTAAGACAAAAAACCACCTTTTTGGACAAATTTAAATTTTGGCTTTTTGAAACAGAAAAATGAATCTGGTAGCAAAGAAGCTCGGGGTTTATCTGAAATTTCGGTCGTCACAAATATAACTTTTCATCAAAACAGTCTCAATTTATAAATTATCACAACCCTTTTTGCTCGAAGAGAAGTTCAGTTACGGAGAAAACTGCACAGAGCATTTCCAAAGAGGATCAGAATTGCAAGCTTAAATTTGTTCACAGCTGTCTTCCTTTTAAAAAACTAAGTCACCGATCTATCGTTTTAAGAATTCAGCGACTTTTTGTAACGCAAAAAAAGTGAAAAAATATCACAACCTCACAACTTTTTTGATTGTATAGGTGTAGTTATGATTTTCTAATTTGCCACATTTCCAAGGCGAAAGCTGTGAATCATGATTTACATACATATATTATTGAATGGTTTTAGAGTTTCTTAACTAAATGCTGATTCGTGAGCATATTCTACAGAAAAGATTTTAAAAAGATTATATTAGTATTTCAAAAAAGCGAATTGTTAGTTGAAAACAACAGCAAAGCCAAGAAAGAGTCAGAATCAACAAAACAAATCAAGAGTAAATCCATCTTTTTAAAGCAATTTTTAAGAAAACGAGAGGATTAAATGGAAATTTGGGAAAAAATTGTCGGGCCTCAATTTCCTTTTTGTTTCCAGCATATTCACGGCTCGGGATACTATTAACTTAATCTTAATCTCAGAGGTCAAAAGTATATCCTCTGAAAATAAATAAACGGTATTAAAGAGATAATCGCCAAGACTGAGGCCTATTTCGCAGCATTATGAAAATTGTTATTTATGGGGTTACATGGGTTTACTGGTTTCAAAAAATCTACTTTTTTCCAGTCTTATTAAATTTCACAACACCTCTAGAATATTGTCCTAAATTTTCAAGGTGATCCGAGTAATAATTTTAGAGATACAGCCTGGAGAACTTGTGCGCTCGAGGCTAGCTAGGCTAAGTGCACCGCCTTTATACGCGTTTTTCTCGAAATTGTGTTTTCGTAGTCGGTTCGCAAGACTTCTCGAGAACTACTCAATCGATTTTCATGAAATTTTATCAAGGTATTTGAGATACAATACTTAAAGATGTGGACGAAGTTTGGTATTTTTTAAAATCATTCCGAAATTTCAGTCTCTCTGGTATTATCAAAATGAGCTTGATATAAAAGCTCACTAAAGTAACAATCCCTTTTGGCAGCAACAGAGCGTCTCTGCTGAAACTCATATCACATAAAAAAAAAACCAACAATAACGCATCATCGGAAATGAAAGTAGATTTTAATTACATAGCAATTAATTATAATTTTATTTATTTATGCTTATAACAACAACAAAGTGACACTCTGTAAAAAACGTTTCGATAAAATATGCGCCCGCACGAAAGGACAAAATAACACAAATACATGCAAATGTATCAACATACACAAGTACATAAATAAACGTATTCACACATACACACACATTTTATGTTTGCGACAACAATTCAATTTTTATGCGTGAACCTGCTGCCGCACATAAATATTGCAATTTTCATTTTTCAGTTTTTTTTTGTTTTAATTTTAATTTTACATCATCATTGCTCATTTTTGTTTTTGTTCAAATTTATGATGCACATTCTTGAGCTCATTTCATACACACACTCACACACACATAATATATAGCGGCATTTGCTTTTGTCATTACTTTTTTGTTACACTTTTTAATCAAATATTAAAAAATGAAATTATTTATTTTGCCTGCAGTTTTGTGTGTATGCGTGAGCTTGTTGGTTTTTATGTATAACGCTACTTATGCTGCTATTTTGTGCGTGTCAACGCTTTTGAGTGTCATGAATTATAAATAAATATTTACATTTATTATTTACGCATAAAAATTGTGGCACATGTTGCATAAGTGACAATAAAGGGCACACACCAGATACCAGGATGGCAGTAATGGCAAATTAAACAGGAAATATGTGGACCGAATGATTAAAAGTAGCAGAATTTATTATGTTTAAATTATTTTTTAAGTATTTAAAGCGATCGGATTATTTTATTTATTAAATATGGAAATAGTTGTAAAAAATACAAACAAAGTTGCAACATTTGATAGAAGAATTTGTTTTCAACTACATAACAGGATTTTTCAATAAAGAAAAAATTGGCATCTGTATATCCATACAAGATCAAATTGACGCAAGGACTGAATGTATGTTCTTGAATTGGGCTGAGCAACAACTTGAAAATTATTCGGATTTTCATCGAAAAATCATCTTCTGCGATGAGGCTCATTTCTGACTGAATGGCTTCGTCAATAAGCAAAATATGCATTACTGGTCAGGCAGCAATCCACACGTACAGCATGAGTCACCATTTGATCCTGAAAAAATTACGGTTTGGTGCAGTTTATGAGCCGGCGGTGTCAGTGGGCCGGACTTCTTCCGTGATGATCAAGATCGCACGTTGGCACGTTACTGGAATGGCACTCGCTACCGCTCAATGATAAACAAATATTTTTGACCCGAATTGGATAATATGAACTCGGGCAATATGTGGTTCCAACCGGACGGCTACACAAGTTATACAGCGAATGTCATAATTGATTAATTGAAAACCATGCTTGGTAAAAGTGTTAACTTACGAAATAATCCAGTCAATTGGCCACCTCGACCGTGCGATTTGACACCGTTAGACTATTTCCTACGTCAAGTCTTTGTTCTATGCCAACAAGCCAGCGACGACTAATGAACTTCGTACGAATATCCAACTCGAAATTGCGGCAGTGTCGGTTGTTTGAAAACAATCGAAAATTGAATTAAGCGTCTGGACTACGTGGAAGCCATGCAAAAGAAATCGAGTTCCATGTATAGTGGGATCAAAAGTACTTTCACAGCTTTTGTAGCACTCTTATTGAAAAACCCGTTATTTATGTTCTCAAGAACAGCAGTCCTCGCTGTTTCTTTATTGCTTTAATATAACTAAGGAATCTAAATCTGATTTAACAGAAAATAACATCCGCTGGGTGAAGCTCTAACTTAGGGTTTGTAGAAGGCAAAGCAGCAGTTTTATTCACCTTAACTTCAGTGCCGTTATTCGCAGCTCAAGTTTTCGAAAGTATCATTTTGTTCATGTTAAGGAGGTATTCTAGTCTAGAAATTTAAAAAAATCGAAATTTTTTTATATTTTCAAAGTTTAACTATTCAAGAATATGTGTACAAAAGAATTTTTCAAAATTCAAATTATTTTCGGAGATATAGGCATTTTTCTGACCCGGCATCCAAACTGGTTCGGCCGGAACGCAAAACTTTAAACGCGTTTTTCTCAAAACTGACTTTTTTGGAACGATACCCACGATTCCTCAGGTTCTAATGGACCGATTTACTTGAAATTTTCATAAAGTCTTCTTTATGGGCTTGTCTATGGTTGGAACTAACCCCATACACAAATTTTTATTTTTATTTTTATTTTTTTAATTCGAAATAGTCAGAAAAAGTGATCCAAAAAAAAACTTTTTTTTAGGCAGTCGCCATTTTGTAAAATTTTTTTTCCCACTTTTCTGTAGTTCCGGCCATTGCGACATTATTCTAGTTTAATAATCTTTTTTTGTTTTGGTTTCAGATTACAAGGAGGGTTGAGATCATGGGTATGGTCACGTGGAAATTTTTAGAGACCCCCACTTTGTCAGCTCACAATTTTTGAAATTTTTTGCTTTTTTTTTAGTTTGTATTTGTTTTCTCTACTCTTCTAAAATTAACAAATAACTAATAAAAAATATAAAGTAAAAATATTAATTGCCTTTTTTTACGACACTTTAAAAATTACCTAAAATTTATGCTTCTAGACTATAATTACCCCTTAATACAAAGCTATATTTGCTCAGGTCTCTGTGTCTAGATTTTAGGCTGTTCAAAATCTCTTTTAGTTAATTTAAACCCTCTCCGCGCATGATTTGTAGGCAATTTGTTTACAAGAATATTTTTAGCAAATTTTTAATTATGAAAAGTTTGCATTTTTCATTGCTATAAAACTACCTGTAAATCTTGACAAAAAAAATTTGCATATCCTTAAATTTCAACAAAAAGAATTGACGGTTTAATCATTAAGGTACCCATTCTTTTTGATTAATTAGTTTAATTTGCTCGATTAGAACATATCGTCACTTAAAATGTAAATCAACGTATCATCATAGAAAATTGAAAATCTTTGTCAGATAATGCCAATATAAAGGCATTTTATAACGAAAACTCGCTTCACTATAAGTGTGAGATAACCAATATATAACCGTTTTACAACCGAAACTAAAATTTTATTTCAATATCAGTGATTTCTATTATATTGTTTTTTTTTCGCCTGTAAACTTTTGAAAAGTCATGCTTTTTAGGTGACTGTATGATAAACAATATATAGCCATTTTATAACTAAAACTCAAAAATGCTTAGCAACAACTGTTTGCTGTCAAAATCGTCAATTGCAATTTATTTATTTTTTTTTTCTGTGTAAAGTGACACCAACCAGTGCTTAACCAATGTTTTGCACACCAAAAGTAGAGCAAAAAGCTTTAAAGTAGGATCATAACGAAGAGTTAAGGGTATTTGTTAGCTTTTTGTATAAAGTGTGGCTTGTTTTTAATTTTTTAGGCCGTTATTTATTTTTGAATGAATAATTTGATTTCCCTAGCAGCTTTTTTAATTACCGACTCAGCAATATTTTTTTCTTTTTGGAGATAAATTGCCTATTTTTCAAAAATAATAAAGATTGCACGAAAAAATTTTTGTTTGCTAAATAATATTATCATTTGCAGCTTCAAAAAATATAAGCGCTAATTCCTTTTTCTTTTAATATGGGTGAACGATGCCACTTTTCTATTTAAATATTGTTTACTATTTATTTAAATTAATACTTGTTTTATATGTATATGTATGAGAGTGATTTTCAACAAAAAGCTACATGATTTAGTAATGTTTTTTTAGAGTAGATAGTGTAGAGGAATATATTATATGTTTGTATATATGTATAATAAAAAAAGTTTAACTTTTTAATTTCCAAATTTATTTGATTATTATATTATATTAGTTTTTGCCACATAACTCCAAAAACAACTCTTGACTCTGTGTTTCAATTTATGACCTGATAAACATAGCTCCACATTTGTATACAAATCACCATTAAGTGAACTTTCCGGTAGCAGGAAGCCAGTAGCAAAATGCAAACACTAGAAAAATTGCGCTAACACATGCAAAGCTATATATTTACATATATCAAGCCCCATCAGACTGTGTTGTGCATTTACACAGTATAAAAATATTATACATACAGAAGCTCATATTTTTGAATTTAGTTTTCCATCGACAAGTCAGTCACCTATTTTTTTTTACTGTTCACTAGATTGGTATGCTCAGCCAGTGAGCAAGCAACTCAATTAAACCAACAAAGCGCAAAGTTCGAAAAGTCGAAGATTTCATGACAAAATGCCATTAAATTTTGGCAAATCATAATTCATTTTATGACAGCAACAAATTTGACACGAAAATCATAGCAAAAATATGTATATAAAATAAAAATGTGAAGAAAGCAGTTTTATAAAAATTAATATAAAATTGAAAGCAAGCAAAAATGTACAATAGATAAGAAGTAGTTTTATTTTTAGATTATTTTGAATCAAAACAATAATATCTTGTGGTAAAAATGGAGCATAAAAACGAATTTTTATTATTTTTTTGCTCTTCTAAATAATAATTAATTAATTTTTCTAGAAATTTTATTGTTAAAGCACGAAAAGATTAATATACTCTGCAACAGATTTGGAAGATTCAGAAAAAAAGGTCGCTGACCCTATAAACTATATATAAAAATTGTGAGCTTGACAAACTGAGTTGACAAAGTCATGTCTATCTGTCTGTCCGTCTGTCTGTACTAGTTGCTCAGTTTGTGAGATATCAATCTGAAATTTCGCATATAGTATCTGCTTATCTCCATAAGAAGCTCCTCATTTGTCGTAGCTACCGAATTCGGGCCTCTACAGCATATGGCTGCCATACTATCGTTATCAAGTTATCAAGTACTTGTACGGAAAACTTTTTCGTTTGTCAAGTTATCTTAAAAAAATTTGGCAGGGATTATTTTCCAAGGCAAAGACATAATCACAAAAAAAAATATTCAGATCGGACAACCATAGCATATGGCTGCCATACAAACTGATAAGTCAAAATCAAGCTTTTGTATGGAGAACTTCTTTATTTGGTAAGATATCATAATGAATTTTGGTGCGAAGTATTTTCTTAAGCAACGCTTTAATCTCCGCGAAAAATATTCAAATCGGACAACTATAGCATATAGCTGTCATACAAACTGACCAATCAAAATCAAGTTACATATCTTTATAAAGCTTTTTATACCATAATACATGCATCTGTGAAGAACATTATAGCTTGGATGTAACAGTAGTTAACAATTTTTCTTCTTCTAACCTCAAAATGAACAAAGCACCTACGTTCTCTTTGTCAATAATCACTGTAAGTATTTAAAAAACTTCCAGGAACTATTATAGAGTGCAACATGTAGCGCAAACACGCCCACTTCTTTGCCATAGTTAAATTTCAGCACTTTTCTAGCTTTGGCTCTTATTTATTGCCTATTTCGTGCTTTCCAGGAATTCGGGCGCTGTTTCCTATTTCCGGCGGCGCTAACGAAATGAGCTGTTAATGTGCCTTTAAATTGTCTGTTCAATGTTTAGTTTGACTTTCAGTTTATATTTTTGTTTGCAAACACAACTATATATATGCATGTGTGTGCGTGTTTGACACTTAAATACATTTTAGCGCACAATTTTCCAAGTTCTCCCCAGAGATTGCACGCCACTCAAAAATCCATTGAAAGCACAGCTTCAACGCTGAGGAAGAGAATTTCGCTGTTTTAGTTGTTGTGGTTGTTCATATTATTGCTGTTATGCTTTTCCTCTTATTGTTGTTGTGTCTACTTCCTCTTATTGTTGCTTTTGTTGCTGTAAGCAAGCAGTTGGGCTCGTTGTTTATAACTTCTTTACTTTTGCCTCGTTACTTTTGTAACTAAGCGCGTGTGGTTGTGTATGTTTATTTATTTGCAAATATTTTGAGCACACACACATAGACGCATACATAAAATATATTTAGCAATGTTTTGCGCCCACTTGCCGCATTGTTGTTGTGTCTGTTTACTATTCTATGCCATATTTGCTGCTTTTGCTATTATTTGCTCACTTGTTTTGCGCCATTTGCTGTTGTTGTTATCGTTGTGGCACTTATATTTTCTCTAGATATGTACTCCTAGTCTTTGTGCCACATTTTCAACAACTTCTGTCAATTGTTTATTATGTGTGTGCGTGTCTTATTTTTCTTGCTATTTAATGGGTTTGGCTTTTCAGCGCTCAATTTTCGTTTTACAGCAACAATAA
The DNA here is from genome assembly GCA_027475135.1 of Bactrocera correcta. Classification (NCBI taxonomy): domain Eukaryota; kingdom Metazoa; phylum Arthropoda; class Insecta; order Diptera; family Tephritidae; genus Bactrocera; species Bactrocera correcta. The sequence goes on from CM050323.1 coordinate 36,616,223, forward strand.
TAACGAAAAAGCAACGATTTGATAATGTTGCCAATATTTTGTCGAACTTTCTTAACAACACAAGAGTTCGTGTCTTTCTAAAACACCATGGAGTACACATACATGTAAACACATACACACATACGTACATTTACACATGTGTATCTTCACATATGTATCTACAGTTATGTACTTTTACAGTAGCGACCAGTCTTTGGTGTTGTAATGTGTTGACTTATTTTTATACGTCGTCCTTGCTGTCAATAGCATTATTTTATTGTTGCTCTTAAGTGTCTTTTTGTTGCTATTGTTGTTACACTGCCGCCCACTTTCTTACTTTTATCTAATTTTCTATTTTGTACTCAACGTTTTCGCCAACTTTGTTGTTGTGCTGTCAATATTTTTTGCACTGTCGTCCTGGCAATGGGGGGATGTAGAGCAGGTCGCCTCCACGTCGGTGCATCCTGGGTAACGCCAAATGGCCTGCGGCCTTCACGGCCTTACAACTCCTGACGACTTTAGCATTGAATTGGCATTTAGAGTAGGTTAAACTTATTTGGATCTGGTCGAACCCTGGGCTGGTGGTGGCGACATTCTGGCACCTGAGTATGATGGGGTGACACCCATCAGAAATGGCTGCTGGGCTAATGTCGCTACTGCCTCCGTCCCGTTAAAACCATGGCAGGCCTCAGAGTACGTTCCCCCCCCGTCGTCATTAAGTTGGCGTGGTAGGTGTAAGTTGAGAGGACTCCTTCTTTACGCTGGTCGGCTCTGAACGTACTGCCTCATAAGGGCGTACGTCAACCCTCGCCTTGGCCTCGTCACAGAGATAACCTTGGGACCATAAAAGGCGACTACCTTCCGGGGGACGGATAGCGGCTCTGAGTGGGGACCCTTTTAGCATGGACAAGACACAAACGAACGAGAAGGCGACGAAGGGAGATGAAGGGATGTCGAAATCGACATCCGGACTTATCCCAGGCGGGGCTGCTGCTCCTATGACGACGAAACCGTCGCTGGGCAGCTGCAGCGGGAGGACAAGGACCTCGGTAGGAGTCTCCTCATCAGGCAGCAGAATGGGGGGAGCCGGCGCAAAGCCGCCGGCAAGCGAGGTAGTGAAGGGTGGAGCCTTCGTGCACGGCGGAATCGCAAGCACCAGCAGAGGAACCTCTGCTAAAATTATGAAGGGAACCGCAGGGAACATTAGCAGGGGAGCTTTAGCTAGAAAGCTGAAGTCGGACCGCAGACTGGCAGCGAAAATCGTAGAGCGCTACGGGGGCAAGCATGCTGGTCAGGTATCTGAGCAGCATGCCAATACGCTCGAATGGGCTAAGAAGGTTCTGAGTGAGAGCGAGACCGATAGGTCACGACTCGAAACGAAGGGACCCGAACCAGCGGTTAAGCGGCAAAGGTCGCATGAGGGAGAAACCTCCCTTGGTAAGAAACCGCGAACGGGGGCTGCGCCAACTTTTTGCGAAATCGCTAAAAGCGCCGGTGCAAGAGTGCTTGGTGTGCTAGACCGCAGCAGGGAGGACGGTGCTATCTCTCACGAGGAGTGGAAGAGAGTAGCGGCAGCTATCTCTTCAGTCTTCCTTAAGGTGGTTAAGGAAAACCCGGGACCACCTCCTAAATGCGTAAGTGCCGGTTGGCATCATGGGCTGCATAAGCTGACAAGGTGTGCCGATGAAAGATCGGCCATCTTATATAAGAAGGCAGTGTCTCAGGTGGGGGAGGTTTGGAAGGGAGCCAGACTGGAGGCCGTGGACAGAGCGGACCTCCCTCTTCGTCCTAGGGCTCGCGTCTGGCTGCCGGCTGAACCTTCTACTGCAAGTGAGATTGAGGAAATCCTCAAGTACTGCAACCCCTCTCTCCCCACGCATGACTGGAGGGTCATCAGGCTGGAGAGAACCGATGAACCATATCGACAAGCGTTGATAATGCTTAACGAGGAGTCCATCGGTCCTCTCAGCAAAACCAAGGGAGCCATCAGCTATGGTTTCGAGATGGTTGTGCTAAAGGTACTCCCAACGGATACCAGGGCTGATGGCACCCGAGCTGCAGATGCAGGGGGGAAGGCAGACGACATTATCGATGGTCAGGCGACCGCAGATAACGACTCTAATCTCTCGGATGTGGCGAGTTCTGGAGGCGGTTCGTCGATTGGCGATTCCGTCTTTAGCCTCGAACAACTGTTTGAGGAGGTGAGGGTCGATCACGACATGAGCGCTGAACTGGCGCTTCTAGAGGAGAGTCTGAAGGATGAAATTCCTCCAGATTAATCTCCAACACTCGAAGGCGGCCTCCGCCAATCTATTGCTTCGTCTGGAGCAAGACGAAGCCGATGTCGTCCTTATCCAGGAACCGTGGCTGACTAGTAGCGGGATCTCTGGCTTGAGGACGAGGAGCCATAAGCTGCTGGCGACCAACGATGCAGGTAGAAACCGAGCCTGTATACTGGTTAGAAATGAACTAACGGTACTTCTTCTACCTAATTTCAGCAATGCTGATATAGTAACAGCAAAACTGGAGAGTGATACCGGAAATGTCTGGATTATCTCCGCGTATATGCCACACGATGATGTGGTGGAGCCACCTCCTGTACTGCTAAGGAAGACCTTGGCTGAAGCATCCCGGAATGGTGCCGACGTCATCATCGGCTCGGACGCCAACTCCCGGCACTCGGTATGGGGAAGCTCGGACACAAACAATAGAGGTGAGTCCCTTTTTGACTTTATTGTAAGCGAAAATCTTCGCATTTGTAATAGGGGAAATTCTCCAACTTTTGTGACCGCATGCAGGGAGGAGGTTCTTGACCTCACCCTGGCCTCTCATGGGATTGCCCCGTTGATCTCGAATTGGAGGGTCCTCGATGATCACTCCTTTTCGGATCACAGGTATATCGGTTTTAGTTTAGTCGGAGAGGGTCCGACTAGGAAATCATTCAGAAATCCGAGAAACACGGACTGGGAAAGCTATCGAAGGAGGCTTTGGCAAACCCTGCCACGTGCACCGGGGGTGAACACGTTGGGCACCACCGATGCGGTGGACGGGTGGGTCGAAGTCTTCAGCTCGGCGTGCATTTCTGCACTAGAGAGCTCCTGTCCACTGAAAACACCGAAGGGCAGAGGGAAACCTCAATGGTGGACCATGGAGCTCTCGGAAATTAGGGCGTCTTGCAGACGCTTATTTAACAGGGCCCGCAGGAGCGGGTTATCTGACGACTGGGCGTTGTATAAAACCGGACTGTCGATATACAAGACCGAGTTAAGGAAGGCTAAGAGGACCTCGTGGAAAACCTTCTGCGAGAAAGTGGAGGGCTGCCACGAGTCCTCCAGATTCAGGCGCATTCTCGCTAAAAACCCAGTGCCTCTGGGTTACCTTAAGGATGGAAATGGGAAGTGGGGCCTGAGCAGTGAAGATACACTTCAGTTGCTCCTCGATGCTCACTTCCCTAACAGCACGACGTCTACAGGGGCATCTCTCGGAGAGTTGCATGCTGACTGCACGGCCTTTGCCGACCTTCTGGACGAGCGTCACTTGGAATGGGCGATTAATTCGTTCAAACCGTTCAAGTCCCCGGGACCGGACGGCATCATACCAGCGCAGCTGCAGCGGGCTGTTAAAGTGTCATGCAGATGGTTGCGACCGATCTATGCGAACTGCATCAGATTAGGTTACATCCCGGGGGCCTGGAGACGGGTCAAAGTTACGTTCATCCCGAAGGCTGGCAGGAGCTCCCATGTCGCGGCCAAGGATTTCAGACCCATCAGCCTCTCCTCTTTTCTGCTCAAAACTCTGGAGAGACTGATGGACTGGGATCTAAGGAGGCGCATTCCGAGAGACTACCTATCAGGAGCGCAACATGCGTATCGTAAAGGCAGGTCGGTGGACACTGCCCTGCACACTATCGTGTCGTGGCTGGAGGAAGCCATCGAAGCTAAAGATTTCGCTGTTGGGACCTTTCTTGATATTGAGGGAGCTTTCAACAATGTCTTGCCGGAGGCAGTCATAACTGCTCTAGATGGTCTTGGGGTTGAATCGAACCTCAAGCACCTCATCTTCAGTCTTCTGTGCGACAGAGTGGTCGAAACAGAATGGGGCAGCGCGCACGCGCGGCGAAGTGTGAGCAGGGGAACCCCTCAGGGAGGGGTTCTTTCTCCTCTTCTATGGATCCTAGTGGTTAACGACCTTCTTAAGAAACTAGAAGATCTAGGCTGCCGGGTGATCGCCTATGCAGACGATGTAGCACTTATGGTCAAAGGAAAGTTCCTTAGCACCGTATACGAGCTGACGCAGGGATATCTCGGCGTTGTAACAAAATGGGCGGTCGGAAGTGGACTCGCCATAAACCCGAATAAAACAGAAATGGTTTTATTCAGTAGAAGATATAAAATCCCAGTGGCACCGCTGCCGCAAATGGGAGGTATTCCCCTGAAACCGGCGGATACGGTGAAGTATCTAGGGCTCATCCTGGATAAGAAGCTTTCATGGAAGCCGAACATCGAGGAGAGAGCCAAAAAGGCATCGATTGCCCTTTACTGCTGTAGAGGGGCTATCGGCAAAAGGTGGGGCCTCTCACCGAAAGTGGTCCTCTGGCTCTATGATACCATAGTAAAGCCCATAATGTTCTATGGAGTCTTTACGTGGTGGAGGGCTCTACAGAAGATCACACTTGCTAAGAAACTCGAAAGCGTTCAACGGGCTGCGCTTATCAGCATGTGCGGAGCATTAAGGTCCACCCCAACCGTGGCACTTAATGCAATTCTGAACATAACGCCCGTGGACATTGCCGGAAGGTGTATGGCCGCAAAAGTGGCTATTAGGCTCAGGGAATCTGGGTTCCTAAAAGAACGTGCTGTTTCTGAACACTCGAACATCCTCACAAGCTTTGACTGCATACCGGATCATCTAGATCATGGAGTCGCCATATCAAACTCTCGCGTTTTCTTCTCTACCCATATACCGAAGAGGGAGTTATGGGTGGGAAGAAGCCGTTGGAGGAGAGGGGCAGTAAGCTTCTTTACGGATGGGTCAAAGCTTGGGGGGAAGGTTGGTGGAGGGGTTTATTGTCGGGAGCTCTCCATCAACTCCAGTTTCAGACTTCCCGACTATTGCAGCGTCTTCCAGGCTGAGATTGCAGCCATCAAGGTAGCAGCAGATCTGCTACTCCGGAGGGTGTCCACCTTCAGGGAAGTGACCATTCACTCAGATAGTAGAGCAGCGATACTAGCCCTGAATTCATTCACAGTGCGTTCAGGGCTGGTTGAGGAGTGTCTGGCGGTACTGTCTTTGGCGGCGACAGTATTTACCATAGGGCTTGTATGGGTGCCGGGCCACAGCGGAATAGCGGGTAATTGCAGAGCCGATGAGCTGGCAAGGAAGGGCACCCTAGAGCCACTATCGGTAGAATGGGAGCGGGTCGGTGCTCCGGTGTCCTCTTGTGTCCTAATACTGGACAGCTGGGCCTCGCGGATGCTTGGCCAACGATGGGCGAGCACTGGTACTTGCGCGGTCGCAAAAGCTTTTTGGCCCAAGATAGATCACAGAAGATCAAAAGATCTCTTTGCCCTCAGTAAGGCTAGCCTCTCTTTAGTAGTCGGGCTACTTACAGGCCATAGCCCTATTGGCACACATGCTGTAAGATTAGGAATCTTACCGGATGCTGCTTGCAAAAGCTGCTTAGAAGAAGATGCGACGGAAACTAGCCAGCACTTCCTTCTTGCCTGTCCCGCGTTCGGGAGGTTAAGGCTCAGACACTTGGGTGCACATACCTTCAGGCATCCTACCGAACTGGTGGGTGTAGATATCGGGCGCCTTTGCAAATTTGTATCGGCTACCGGCCGTTTTGCTGATCTTTAAGTTCGAACAAGGGAGATCTTTTTCTATGGCATCACAAAGGACTACGTATAGTCCACGTGCGATCTTTGATCAGCCATCTAACCTAACCTAACCTAACCTGGCAATGGAAAAATTCCAATAATAGCACATGACATTTTCACCAAAAATACTCAAATGCATACATGCATACATATATAGAAATATATACATGTGTATTATCTATGTGTTATAAGACTATCCTCGTCCTTGTACAACATTCAGTCACCGTTGTCCCGACCACGTTTCATTGTTCGGTAGTTTAGTGGCGCATTATTATGACATTTCGCGTTCGCGTACAGCAATAACGGTAACTCTCTTGTGAGTTGTTCTCTTGATTTGTTTATCTTTGTACAGTTAGTTTCGTTTTGCTTGTTGCTATTTTGAGAACTATCTTACGAGTATACATAACTTAATTGAGAACTTAACCGAAATGTTGAAGTTGTCTGAAGTCCGTTATAAATTTCTTTTCGCTTAATAGTATTATAATGATCAGAGAGAATTCGTGATTTCGATAAATCATCTGGATTTTTTTTGCATAAAAAATGTATAAGATATGTTAAAGGAAAACCATAGAACCCACTTAATTTATAAGTATAATTTAATTACATACATAAGTAGTAGACCCGATGTTTTTTCATCAAACAACCATTCTATAATAAATTATCCGCAAAGTTATCTTATTCCGAACTTTCAAAATAACAAGGAGTATCTCAAATTTTACTCATTTCTTTTGGAACAATTTCATTCTACGTACAATGGAATATTGAGAGAACTTGATTCAGCACGTTCGCCGTTTTACTTTGCTGGATCGGTTTCATTTTATCGGTATAAAATAAAAATCGTAT
>CM050323.1:36623923-36748923 GCA_027475135.1 Bactrocera correcta
AACTCCATCGCCCATTTTCGAACCATCTGTATAGATATTTAGAATGTTGGCTAACATACCTTTACGCCAGCCATATTTTCCTATGCTTACTTTGAACCTTCTTTTCCAATTCAATAGTGGTATCATGTAGTCGGTGTTTGTCAAACCGTCATTACCCACCGAGCTATGCCCGAAGGTTCCATGTGTAAATTCTCCTGCAGCCAATATCGTTTTCCCCGATTTTGCTGCGCAGTTTTATGCGAGGAGGTTGATAAGCGGCAGGTTTGGTACCAGTTCAAGAGCCGCCATTGGAGTTGTTCTTAAAGCTCCCGTTATGCACAGCGCAGCCTTTTCCTTTGGCTTCCGGTAGGTGGATATCCGTATACTTCTCCACATTTCTACTGCATCGGTTGCAACGGTATTGATCTTTCAATTGCAGTGTAGCACCAGTGCATGATTGAGGGAGAGAGTCTGCGCATATGAAACTATCTTATGGGTTTTGCCGTCCAAGTTCCTTAGCAGTACTTATTATTTGCAATACGCGTCGTTTTGTGAGGCTCTAAAAGTGAATTTTTCGATTTTTAATATATCTGAATGTATTGAACAAAGTGCGATAATGCGCCATCTCATACTGCATTGGTTATTCGTGACCATTTCGTCACATTTTCAACTAATATGTGCCGCAACCACCGCATTCGCTTACCTTCGTGTAACTTCTGGGTATTCAGCAATTCACATGACCACTCCGAGGACACCGTTCTGACTCAATTGGGGATATCAGAACTGAATCGAAGAAGGCTCTGATGGCCATCACTACGGAAGATTTTTTCAAGTGCTATGATCACTGGAAATTCGTTGGCATAAGTGTATTGCAGCGGGACCGGATTATTTTGAAATAGATGAAATAGGCAAAATTCAGCTTTTAATTTGAGCAGTAGTATTTCTAGTAAAAGGACTACCAGACTTGAAAAGTAGAAAATCCAACAAAACATTGGTATAAACTCCCCGAATTACTCGTAATAAAAGTTAGAAAAGACAGAAGTTATACCAGTTTTATGAGGTATCCAAAACCGTTATTAAATTGAATTCTAGTGGAAAAATTTTTGTTCCTCTGGCATATATGTATATCATCCAGGGTGTAACGAGTATCATGTTCATTGAACGGATATGCCGCCAGGTGCTGCGGACTATCAGGACTATAAGACGCCTACTGACAAGTGACTAAACCCACAAATTACATCAATTACAGCTGAGAGGAAGAGATACAAAGCGCACAATTGGCTGCACCAAGAGAAAAGCTACAAGTGGTGTTTGGTGCATAGGCTGGTAGAATTGGCAGCTCATATAATAACATCTAAAGCCTCAAAGTAGCGGTACTGCCTAAAGACTACTCAGGTGAAGCTAGCTGATCACCCTGCAGAAAGGAGAAAGAAAAGGTGCCCAAAGTCTGCAAAAATCCTCAGCTCAGATCTACTGCTAATAGACTGCAGGGACGAGAAATCAGTTTCCTGGCTGACAGCGACTTCTTCAAAGCTTGAGAGGTGGACAAAACCGGCAATGTAACCCTACAACATTCTTTTTTTCGCGTTGTTAATCCCTTTTTTTAATGTCATATTTGAAATTGTTACTTTTTATAAATTTACGATTTCTTTTCTGATACTAAAAAATATTCTTTATAAATATACAATCTGATTAAAATGCCATGTAAACACTTAATTTTCATTTCCACTCTTGAAAATCTCAGCAATCAATTGCTGCTACGTAATTTCGTCAACAACAAGAAAATTCAATGAAAATTCATAAATTTCGAACAGCATTGAGGGCATGCCGTTTATGCCGCAACACACAACCACACCTTTTCACTGCGCGTGCAACTCAAGTACACGTTGTGTGTGTGTGTGTGTGTGTGTGTAAAGGGCAAAAATGACTCTTTGCTTTGCTGTTTATATTTTCTACTAGCTACGTTGTTGTTGTTGTGTGAAAATATTTGCAATTGTTTGCATTTTCATGATGTTCGCCATTAAGTATGCACGCTTGTATTGTTGTTGATTTTGTTGTAGGCACTTGTGCCGCGAAATCGGCGCTGTTAGTCGCGTGCAAACAATTTCAAGCATCATTAACATATTTTCCAGCAAATATTTGTAGGCATTTGCTATATGTGTGAGAATTGGCGAATATTTATATTTGTTTGAGCGCGCACATAAGACAAAATTACATATACTTATGCATGTACATATTTATTTGCACATTTGAGTGCTAGAGAGATAGGAAATAGGAGAGGGTACTACTTAAGGTTAATAGAGCACTAACTTATTGAAGAGTTGACAATTGTGGACTGGTAAGCGGGCTAAGATTAATACCAGTACCATTACAATACTACTATCAGTACCAACACCAGTATCAGTACCAATACCAATATCAACATCAATACTAATACCGGTACCAATACCAATACCAATACCAGTACCAGTATTAGTACCAATACCAATACCAATACCAATACCAATACCAGTACCAGTACCAGTACCAATATCAATGTCAATACCAATCTCAATATCAATACCAATACCAGTACCAATCCCAATACCTATACCAATACCAGTACCAATACCAATACCAGTACCCATACCAGTACCAATACTAGTACCGGTATTACCAATACAAATGCCAATACCAATACCAATACAAATACCAATACCAGTACCAATACCAATATTAATCCAGTACCGATATCAACAACAAGTGCTGGGTTTATTTTATATTATATTAAATTCCAAATACACTTACTTTCAGCTTACCTAGAAAAATGATTAAACGCCCCACCTTTAACTCTCAGCAATTCCTTCAGTGAAATTCACTTTTAAAATGCACTCAAGATATTTTCAAAATATTTCAACAATGAGGAACCCGTTGAGTAACAACAAAAAGCCACTCGAGTATTTCTTATTGAATTTTACTAGACAAGGGTTATAGTTAAGTATTAATAATGTGTCACCTGCTGGGCGTGATAAATGCATACAGTAAAATTATTGCCTAGCAACTAGGCGCCAAATAATAAGCATATTTCTTCCACATCCGCTTAAACTACACTCACACATTCACATCCATGTGTGCACATATTGACAGCAAATAAATAAATAGCGCACATTTTTTGTTGGCAACCAAAAAGATTTGAAATTTCGCTTGAACTATGTATGTAGTAATATTCGGCGCGCAGAAAAGTATGCAATGAAAATGTAAACTAACAACAGCTGCTTGAAGAGCACGAACAAATGCGACACAACTGTCATTATTGACAGCTAACAAATCCAAGTGAAGAGTTAAGCGGGAGAAAGGGGTTTGGGTACACACATATAAACACACTGTACATATTGTAATATATTAACAATATATGCGAAAGTAGTTTTTAAATAACTTTCGCGATTAGTAAAAAACAAATTTCGGGATCCCGAAATTTTCGGGATTCATGAAAACTTATTCAAAGAAAAATTTGTTTGTTCAAATAAATTTAAATTTTTCGAAATTCTATTCATTTACACTTTTCGGAATTTCTATGTCATATCTTCGGGATCCCGAATTTTTCGGCGGTTTATAAGAATGTATGCAAACAGGATTTGGTTTATTCAGCTAAACCAAAATTATTCGAAATTTTACTAGTATACACTTTTCGGGATTTCTAAATTGTATATTCGGGATCCCGAATTTTTTCGCGATGTATAAAAAATTTTTCAGAAAAAATTTGCTTACAGAAAAAATGTACATTTCGCAAACAAAAGAGTTTATCAATTGCACTGTATGCCTGGATCTCCATTACTACTGTTATTTCTAAGACTCACACGCGAAGAATTTGCTCGAACCAGCAACACTTTGGCACATTTGAATAAATCCTTTCAACCAATTGCTGTCAATTAAATTTTTTTGCATACAAATACACTTAAAAGTCAATCATCTTTGCTATTTTTTTATCGTATTTGATGTGACAATTGTTGACTTTACCGCTGTCGAGATAGTCAATATTCACTGCTTTGTTGATTTATTTCAATAATATTGACAGCTTTCTGATGGGCACGTACGAACAGCGAAGTTGTAGGGCGAACACACATATGCGAAGGGAATATAATGTAAGTAATGCAAATAAATGTATGAGTACTATATGTTTATACTATGATATATACATACATATGTAAGTATGTACATATATGTATATACGGATGTTGGCTGGTATTTATATTGAGGCTATAACATGACAACTTGATTATAAATGAAACTGTGTTATATTTACGTGCCCCTATTTTACCGCTTAGGTTGTATATTCACCATTTTGGATCCATAAGGTTTTGTCAAACTTTGAGCTTTTTGCTAAAGATTTCATAGTTAGTATCTTAACTGATGCCAAGGGAAAAATAGAGTAATTAGTTGGGGGCATTGTTATTGGTATTGGTAATGATATTGATATTGGTATTGATATTAATACTGGTAATGGTATTTGTATTGGTATTACTATTGGAATGGGTATTTGTATTGGTACTGGTAATGGTACTGGTTTTGATACTGGTATTGGTATTAGTATTAATAGGGTTATTGTTATTCCTACCGGTATTGGTATTAGTATTAGTATTAGTATTGTAATTAGTATTGGTATTGGTATAGTTATTGTTATTGGTATTGGTATTAGCATTAGTATTGATATTGGTATTAGTATTAGTATTGGCTTTAGCTTTGGCATTGGTATCGGTAACGATACTGTTACTGGCTTTGGTATTGCTATTGCTATTAGTATTGGTACTGGTCTCGGCATTGATGTTGGTATTATTATTGGTATTGGTAATGGTAATGGTATTGATGCTGCAAAGCTTTTTACACTTCCATTCGAAATCCGAATGTATCTGCAGCATAGGCGGAAGGTTAAAGGGGGAAAAGTGGGAGATGGCTCTACTTAAACATTATATAGGAACATATGGTATATAGATAATAAACTCCAATTTGTACCAGAAAACGCTCCCGTCTTTTTTTAACTAAATATGAATACCTTTAATTTGTACCGTTACAATAATTGTTGCCATAAAAAATTTTTCACAACACACTAAACTCACATTTTTACCTACAAAACATTCCCAATAACAACAAATAGCAATCACGTGTCAAGTGATAAAGGCAAACCTCAACAATAAATAATTTCACGGCGCAAGAGTTTGTCTCTATTGCCAGTTTTAGTTTAAATATCTACACATGCATACATTTACAGTTATCAAATAACAAAAGCTTTTCCACAAACAACAATTAATAATAAAATAAGTAAAAGCTTAGTAAAATTGTATTAAATGCTTTTGAAAAAAAAAACAAAATCGGAAAAAACAATCGCTTAATGCTCGGCGAAATAATGGAAAAGCGGAAAAATCCACCGTTATTTGGTTTTTGGCAATAACGCCGGATAATGGAAAATAGAAAATGGTTTGAAAATGAAAAATCGCGTGCTCAGCTGTCACTCCGCTCCACTCAAATAGCGAAACGGCTCGACATAGATGAGTGAACAGCGGCAATAAACAAACGAAGATATGCAAAACTCGAAATATTGAAGTATATGCAGAAGCGAAGTGCATACAAGCGCATGTCAAATAAGTGTGTGTGTGTGATTGTGTCACGCGGTGTCTACAAATTATAGTTCGTGCGTACTTTTGTTAATACGCGTGCGAGCGTGTGTGGCGCCTGGTCTACTATGTGACACTTGAAGCGTGTGACAGCCATGCAACATGACACTTTCGAAATGACTACGCACACAAACCCATGCGCATATTAGTAGTCAAAGGTTGAACGGGGAGGAGATTGTATTAGAGGTTACAGACCGCTTTATTTTCAAAATATTTTATGTGGGGTGTTTCCCTACAAAAAGAGAAGGTTAAATCGAGTTTCGAATTTTTCAATCATTTAATTACCTTTCCCAACTATTTTTAGAGCAAATAAATATCATTAACATTGCTAAGTAGGTTTTAATGATTTGAAGCTTGAACTCCTAAAAATATGCAATATCAAAAAGATTTCTGTAATAATTTTTATTTTATTATTATTTATTTTACTTAGTTATTTTATTTTTATTTTAAATCAACTTTTCAGACAGGTGGCAATCTTCTTCATATTTTTTCAAATTTAAATAAGCATGAAATATTTTTAGTACGTACAATGTTTGATGCAAAGAGAGGGTATTAATAATTTTTTTACTTTATTTCTACTTTTAAGACAGGTGGCACCTTCCTACTATTTTTGCTAATGTTAATGAACTTGAAATATTTTCATTTGCTATTTTAATATATACAAATTTTTATTCAATGCAAAGGTAAACAATTTTTTTTAATTTTTATTGACTTTTAAGACAGGTGGCAACCTTTTTAATTTTTTTTCTGATTTTAATAAACATAAAATATTTGCATTTGCTCTTTTATTGCATAAAAAAGTTACCAGATATACAATATCAAACAGGTGGCAACCCAGATAATATTTGTTTTAATTTTAAAAATTGAAACCTTTTCCGTTACTATTATAATACATAGAAATTGTGAATCAATTGTACGTAAAAGTAGTAATATTTTTTTTCGTTTTAAATCGACTTTTCCGACAGGTGGCAACCCTTTAAAATTTTTTTTTTTTAATTTTAATAAACATGAAATGTTTTCATTTGCTATAATTATTTATCTGTTTTACTGTTTGTTCAAAATTATATTTTCCAAGCTGGCAACTCTAACACAAACTATTTAGAAAAAAAACCATATCCAATGACCAGCCACATTGTAGAAGTTTGTTTAACCAAATTAAGTACAATTTATTAATAAATGGCAACCGTTATTATTATAAACAGTTACTGTAAATTCTCTATTAGCACAATTGGTTATCTTAGCATCGAAAATTAACTAATCTGCACTTACTTAAAATTAAGTCATATTCTTGAAGCTCTTTAAAAATAAAAATAGAAATTATTTATGAAAAGCTGGCAACCTTTTAATAACCTATTAATATATATTCGTAGCGGTTATTGCTGGAATAAGTCACACCAGTGGGAATGAAGTTTTATAATGTATATTTGATTTGTAACAAAATACTACCCTTCGCAGCACCCTTGGGAACCCTGATCATACAAATTTACACTAAAAATTTACTTTAATTTAAAAAATAACTCCAACTTAAAAATTTTCTTTCAGTACACTCAAAGCAAGACCGCGTACCCCCTCCGCAGGCCTCTGCAACCGTAAATGCATTCAAATTTGCATGTGTGAGTGCCTAACAAACAATTTCAGAATGGCCGCTACAGCTTGGCGCCTTCCACACGACTACTACATGGACTATGGACTAAATTTAATGGACCGCCTAACACGCATGCAAACACACCCACACTCATACATATATAACGGCGATATGCCTCAACGCAATGCAATTTACTCACACACAACAAGAAGGTAGCGAAGGCTGTAGGTTTAGATATGCAGCATACAAGTAGGCGCTAGAACACATAGACTTCTACAGATGGCTGCTTTCAGGCGCTCAAAATTTAATTTGTGGCAGTTCGCTCTAATAGTTAATTTAAAATTTTAATTTATAGATTTTCGTATTTCTGAGGCAAAATAAAATGCCTGAGATACACAGAAAGAGAGCATTACGCCCTCTCGATAGTTGCTCTACACTCTTTTGTACTTGAATTTGTAAGAGTTGCACTAAACCTTCACAAACGTCCTTTTCTTATATCCCTTCTGCGAATTTCACTCACACTTTACAATTTTTCCGCTGCCTGATTGTTCATTTTTCGCGCTCCAACAAGAAAATTGAAAAGTAGCACTTTTCGATATAATCAAAGCGTGATTTGTAGAGCATATGCACCCACACAACCACACACACGCACACCCATGCAAAGGCATAATGGCATGCTGGCAGCGCAGAAACAATGCTCTAGACCCACACCACTTTGAATTACATATGTGCATGCATATGTGTGGTGGTAAATGTGTTCTATTTGTAGATCACTTTGGTGCAACAGCTGCTTGTTCACACATTTTTAACGTCTTTTGTGCGCCAGCGACGTCGTTGCATAATGATGAGCGCTCTATTTCAATTGGCGTCGGCTAACAGTGGGGCAAAACGAGTGTTAGTTTGATTGACAAATAGAGTTTTAATATAATATTAGTGGCACAAACAATAAGTTCCGTATTCTAAAATTAAATCTGAACTTGCCATTTGGTATAGCAAGTACATACATCCACCCCCAGCAAGTTATCAGTGAAACCGACTTAAGAAACTTATTTCAGCAATTACCCACCCCCATTTTGTGGACTGGCGACTTTAATGCCTGGAACCATCTGTGGGGCTCACGAAAATCTAATGCCAGAGGATCAATAATTGAAAATTTCATATTAAATCATCACTTGGTGTTATTAAATAATGGATCCCCTACTCATTTTTCAACCCATTCAACATTAACTCACGTCGACTTGTCTTTAGCTTCCCCTCAACTTTCTCCCAGAATTAAATGGGATATTTCCACTGATCTGAAAGGCAGCGACCATTTCCCCATCTCTATCACTGTTCAAACCAACCTCCACCCTATCAAATATAACCACCGCCCCATATTCAAAACAGACTTCGCTAAGTGGGATGTATTTCAAGCAGAGATCACAAAAAATATAAAAAGCTCGCCAATCGACAATATCAATCAAGAAAGTGCCTCTATTGCCAAAATCATACGCTCTGCAGCCAACAAATCGATACCCCAATCTAAAAAGAAGCTTGCTAAGGACTTTCCAATTTGGTGGAACGCCGATCTTAAATATCTTCGTGACCAGAAAAATAAGTATTGGAAGGTTTTCAAAAATTCTATGTCCGACACTAACCTTATCAACTACAAAAAGTCTAACGCGTATTTTAAAAGAGCTGTTAAGGCTGCTAAGAGGAGAAGTTTCGAAGCTTTTACCTCACAAATTAATCCTTCTTCAACCCCAAAAAGGATTTGGTCTGACATAAAATGTATAACTGGCATTCCCCACACTCCTGTCACAGCTATTCAAACAAATAATAAAGTCCTGACCAACTCTGAAGAAATCGCTGATACATTCGCTCAACTTTGGGCTCGCTACTCCAACGATGACAACTTTTGCGAGGAATATGTCACGGAAAAGCAACACTGGCTTTCCATGGTGTACGCCCCACAAGGTCTGTCTGTGTCTGCGACTTGCGTAGAAAATAAAATCACTCTCTGTGAATTGATATCAGCACTTCAACACGCAAAAGGCAAAACACCGGGTATCGATCGTATATCGTACCCCATGCTCTCAAATCTGCCCCAAATAGCCAAACAAAGACTACTTTCACTAGTTATATAATAGCATTTTTGAAAAAGGTTCATACCCACACCCTTGGCGAATAGCGACGGTCATACCCATTATTAAACCAAATAAGCCTGCCGACTTGCCTTCTTCATACAGACCAATTTCTTTGCTATCTTGCCTCAGCAAAATTTTCGAAAAAATCATTGCAAAAAGATTAATCTGGTTCGTTACAAAAAATAAGCACATCAAGCAAAATCAAACCGCATTTAGAAACAAGCGCAGTACTATTGACTCACTTATCCAGCTACAGCATTTTGTTTCTAGTAACACTGTTTCAACCAAAAACCATGCCACAATCTTGTCCACCGATTTCGAAAAAGCGTTCGATCGCGTAGGACTTCACGCAGTGCTGAGCCAACTCGCAGCCTGGAAGGTTGGTCCTAAAGCTTTTATGATAGTAAAGACCTTCATGACACATCGTCAGTTTCGAGTTCGAGTCAATAATATATTTTCCAATGTAAATTCCCTTAAAAATGGTATACCACAAGGCTCCCCGCTCTCTGTAATTTTATTTATTATTGCTTTTGATAAACTTACCGACATTTGTTTAAATATTAAGAACATTAAGCTAACTTTGTACGCGGATGACGCTATTATTTATACTAATTTAAAAGACCCACTGAAAATTAACGAAGCTTTTCAAAAAATACTTTTAGAATTTAAAAAATGGGGTGCCCGCACCGGAGCATCTATCTCCATTTCAAAATGTAAATTACTACATATTTGCAAAAAGAAAAATTGTAATTATCCTCAACTTATATTTGATAACACTGCAATAGAATCTGTTAATAACTTAAAAATCTTAGGAATTTTTTTTGACAACAAATTCAATTTTAAATACCAATGCCTTAGTCTTCGAAAAAACCTTTTCAAAAGGCTCAATATAATTAAATACTTATCTAGTAAGCGTTCATTTATACATACAAATACTCTAATTAATATTACAAGAGCTATAATACTCTCTAAAGTCGATTATGGCTTACCGATTTATGGATGGTGTGCCAACACAAATATAAAGCAATTGGAGGCTCCATACCATGCTGCGATTCGCCGTAGCATAAATGCGTTTCCTACATCACCAGTAAAAAGCATCTTGGGTGAAAGTGGTCTACCATCAATAAAAGAGAGAGTTTACGAAACGACGGTCAAACTACTTCCAAAACTGCTGAATTCGCCGAACGCTGATCTTCATAAAATGCTTAGAAAAGCCGCAAGACACAAAAAAAAATTCCAGCTTAAGTCTACGCTTCAACGCTGCCTTGGGTATGGCACAGCCATTAACATACTTCTACCATCCAAGACTAGCAAAATCAACATTCAACCGGAATGGCTAATAAACGAAGTCACTATAGATACCTCATTGCATAATTTCAAAAAATTGAACACCAATAATGCCACCTTCCAACAATATTTTCTTCAAATCGCTAACGAATACAAGTGTAAAAATTTTTCGGCTATTTATACTGATGGCTCCAAAGCAACAAATACAGCTTTCGGAGTTACAACATCCAATGGGACAATCATTACCGGCGGAATTCTTCCTTCTCATTCTTCCGTTTTCACTGCCGAGGCTTTTGCCATCCACAAAGCTTTAGAATATACCACCCGACAAAAAGGCAAGTTCGTAATCTGCTCTGACAGCTTTTCTTGTTTAAATGCAATCCGTAATATACGCAATAACTCTACAATAATATCAAAAATTCGAGACATATGCATCAAAAACAAACGAAAAATAGCATTGCTCTGGGTACCAGGCCACGTCGGAATTGCTGGGAACGAGCATGCAGACAATGCCGCTAAGTACTTTGAATCAGCACCGACTCTTCTCCATGAGTTACTTGACGAAAATGATCTTAGAAAACTGTTACAAAAGCATGTACAGGAAAGAAGACGCGCGGACTGGAGAAATTTCGAACACCCGTATAAAAACTTTAACCCACTTCGGAAAAAAATTTACTACCCTAGCAATATATCTCGACTGCAAGCAACCGTATTTACACGTTTAAGAATCGGCCATACACAAATCACACATCAGCACCTACTCACCGGAAATCCTAAGTCATCTTGCCCCTTCTGCTCCAACACACTATCCGTGGATCACATCTTACGCACCTGTCCAGCTCTAGAGAGTATTAGGCTTAAACACTTCATTTCTGCTCAATATCAAACACTGTTAAAAACACCATCATTTGAAAATATTACATGTATTTATAATTTTCTAGTGGAATGTAACATACATAATATGATATAATATAGATTTGTTATAATATCGGAGTCGATGGCCAAAGCTGCTCGCACTCCTCCTTATCATTAGGTTTAATAGCCTGTATATTTTTCCTAATAAATGTAATAATAATAAAGTTCCGTATTAAGCCAAATTTGTAAGCTACAAAAAATAAATGCTTGGCACTTTGGTCTTATGTGTATTTTCTACCAAACACTCCTTACGTGTTTTACATTAAACTCTTTTCGCCAACGTGGGGATAAACATGACAGTAATTTGCTTTTGCTGAGTAAAAGAAAATACGGCTGTGGGATTAAAAACTTTATTTTAAGTAAGTTTCATATTAAATTCCAAGTTAAGCTCTTAGTTAAACACCATAAACTCGAAAAAAAATCATAAATACTTGAGGATTTAAGGTCTCAAGCTCAACTGTTTTACCAGCAGTTTCTTATTTTGCAAACTTAAGTTTATTAACTCGATTTGAGTTAACATAAAACACTGCATTTCAACAAACTTCAATTATTATTATTCAACATGATATACAACACAAAGTATCAACTTAAACTCCGAGTTGGGAAAAACTATTATTTTCGTGATTGATAAACTCGGATTTTAATAAATATTTAAGAATTAAAACCAACTTTATTAACGCTTTTGGAGTTACATATCAAATACCCCAACTTAAACTTGGAGTTTAATAAACCTAAAAATATCGTAATCAAGTTTATTGAATGTTTGCGAGTTTAACATTGAACACTTCACAAACTGGTATTATTTTCCATCATATTATACAAGAAAAAGTATTTTCTACCAAACACGATGTATGAGTTTGACACTAAACTCCTACAGAGTTTAATACACAAGAAATTTTAAAATTAAATTGACCACAGGCTTCAAAATTTTTTTCATAACAACAAAGTAGAAAATTAAAATCCGAGTTTCTTAAACACAAAAATAAACTTAAACTCGAGTTTATGGCAAAATTTCCATCATAATTTTTTGACGATATCACATGAGAAATTCAAAGAAATTTTCTAAATTTAGGGTCCTAATATGTTAAACACCAAAAACAATATTCAACTCGAGTTTATGGCCAAATGTCGCTCATTAGTCTTTTGCCGATTTTAGATGGAAATTCAAAAACATCCTTTAAATTTAAAGTCGTTAACTCAAATGTTTTAGGAAAAATCTGTTTTCTTTTAAAACTTAAATTTATTGACTTTTTGTGAGTTTAACATTAAACACTACTTACAAACATTAATTATTACTAATCATTATAGTAAAAAAAATAATAATAACTCAAACTCGGAGTTTTACAAACATGAAGAACTCTTTAAACTCGATTTTATTGACTGTTTCTGAGTTTAAGATTTAACACTAAAATTTATAGTCAGAGTTTAACAAACTCGAAGATATCTAACTCGACTTTATTGAGTGTTCTCGAGTTTGATATGAAAATCTGTTCTTAAATTTGGACCAAATTTGCCTATAAATTTTCTTCTTTAACACCATTTTTTGCTTATTTTAGAGTTTATGCTTTAACACAAAATTAACGCCAAAAGTTAGTTGTTAAAAACAAATCATACATAAAATAGATAATTAAACTTAGAGTTTATTAAACATGAAAATGTCAAACTACGGCCTATTGACCATTTTTGAGTTTAACATTTAACATATCGAGTTTACTGAGTGTGTTAGAGTTTGTTAATATAATCCGAATTTTTCAAACACCAATAGTACAAAGTCAGGTCTATAGAACACTCACTGACTTCAAGATCGCAAAGACAAATATTCTGGCACTAAAAACTTTTACAGAGACAGAGTTTACTTAAACCTTTAACCTCCTTAAACTCGTTTTAAACTCCACTTTTAAATTTTTTAAATTTTTTTTTTTTATAAAAAAAAATGTTATTTCAGATACACATAAATAATAAAAAATTCTTAAACTTTATTTAGAGTTTAGTAAACTTACTCTCACACAAAGTTTTAAAGATAACTATTTTGGTAAGAAACACTTTTCTAGAGACAAAGTTCAAAACAAAATCTCCTTAACTTTTTTTCAACGCTAATTTTTGTTGTTTTGTGATCAAATTTCTAAAAAAATATGACCGCACGATCAACAGAAAAATGTTAAATATCAGGGTCACAAACAAAGTAAAAACATATCAAAAGAAAACTGCGAGTTTAGTAAACACCACATGATAAGCACGGGTTTAATAAACTCACTCTCTGAGCTTGAGGTCGCAAGAATACATGCTTTGTAAAACAAAACGTTGCACTTTCCTGATGACTCCCCAAGTTCCAAGTTAGTCGGTAATAAATCCCCATTTTCTACACCCTCAAAATCCATTTCCATCAACTAAACCTGCTATTAAGCCCACTGTGGCTTAGTTCCCGCACAAACGGCCGATAACGCTTGCCACGTCACGGAAATGTTCCCATTGCAAGCGTCAGCCATTTTTTGATTGCAGAAAACGGAGCGCAGAATGTCGAGTGTCCTTTTGCATACGCGAGCACAAACACCTTCAAATCGAACACACACACAGACGCAGTCATACAATACATGCATACATTGTGAATTCAAGTGCGGGCGCACAACTAGAAACAGCAGCAGCTTGCAACAAACGCTCGCTGCCAACACAATACAGCCACCAATACACCGAGGCACGACGACGCGAGCACTTACGATGGCAATTTTCTTTATTTCTGCAAACCGTAGCATTTAACGATTACAATGGCAAGTGACACAGCGCGCCGCGCCGCAAAAAAACGCACAACAATGCTTAGTATTTGCCACACCAAGGAGCGCGCCACCATTTGTTACATGTGGAATGGACAACAGGCGTAGCGTAGCAGCTGCTGCAGCAATTGTGGCATGCGAAAACGGGCCAGGAGAAGTGTAAAAAATCATTGATGTCACACTTGCAACACGCTGCGGCAACAGTTGGCGAATGTCAATTGTTGCAACCGTTGCGCAAACGCACAAAAACTTACTCCAGTATCCGTTAATATGCAAAACAATATGAGAAATATGGCGCAAACGCTTTCCACAAAAGCGTTGAGGGGCCAGCTGTGGGCAGAGAGGCGACACAGTGCGGAAAGTGTCAATGCAATCGTGATTATTGTTGTAATTTCCAGTAGCACTTAAGCGATATATGCGCAGGCAGCACTTTTGTTTTGCCTAGCAGCTAGTAGCTCGAGATAACAACAAAAGCAACAACAAGAATACGCGTAGTTATTGCCTATTGTGCTGAGTGATAAGTCGCCGCCTGTCACTGAAGACGCAGGCGACAAAGGCGGGGGGGGAAGCACTATCCCTGTCACTTACGCAGCGGAAATTAACTGTTGTCAGTGGTAGTTGTTGTTGCACCGGTCGTTTTCATTAACTCTGCCCGCATCGAGTGTGTTTGATATTAAATTGCGCTCGCTCATAACTTGTAATTAGCAACGACAAAACACAAAAGCAATGCCTTTGAGTGCCGTAAATTGGGGCAGCACTAACGGTGAATCTCACTGCTCTTGTTGCTGCATGGCGCCAGAAGGTCTCATATGCAAATTAAGGTGCGCTTTTCGGTGTGCTTTCACTTCTTTGTAGCTTTCAGTTGTTAATTGCTTTCTTTTCGTCTTCAAAGCACAAATTTGAAGAGTTTTGAATGCGTACGCCATGCCGTATGAGTGACTGTTGGTTATTTAGGTCAGCGGTGGCGTATGAGTAACATGTTGGAAAATTAAAATGTTGTATAAGAGAATAAATCATTCACTATAATCGTTGTCATTTGTTTGTCATTACATTTACCATTTTATTAAAAAAAATGAAAAAAAAAAAAATTATTTTGGAGAAATCGTCGCTTTCAGAGTCGAGGAGGAAAATTCCACTTAAAATTTCTTCTTAGAAATATTTATCAGATAATGGAAAATCCAGCAATTGGCTCTACTCCTTAAACTAAAAAAGGCTCTAGAGGAACCCTCATCATCTCGACCTCAGGCAGGCTTGTCACAATTGGCAAAATGTACGAAATCGTAGTAAGTTGGCAATCCAGAAAGCTGGCGGATTATCAGAAAGACAACACGTCTTTATGAAAAAGAGACCCACCATTGACGCACTATACAATATCGTTGCCACTGCGAAATGTGAATAAGTGCAAGCGATGTAAAGACGAAAGAGAAAAATATCAAGGCTCCATATAACACAGGCTCTCCTCAATATAAAATGGAATTTTTTAGTTATTTTGAAAACAAGAGATTATTATTCGATACTGATGAATGCTCCAAGAACTACTCCATGTCGAATGGAGTATGGCAAGGTTCATTTCTGAGTTCCCTTATAATTATGGAGTGCTAAGGAGACAACAACCGAAACCCGTTAAATAATTGCATACGCAGACGACCTTAGAGTGGTAGCAGTAGCTAAACACCACCGGAGCAAATGCAATAAGTGCATAAAAGGTATGCGCCAATGATTCTGCTCAATGATATTAGAACTGGTTGAGCAAAAGACAAGTCTTGCTCATAAGTAGTAAAAAAGTGAAGAATAGTATATCTCTCACCATAAGGGAGTGTGAGATTCATTCACAGCCACAACTAAGGTGTCTGGGAGTACTAATAGACTCAAGGCTCAAATTTAAGGGGTCATTAGGGTAATCTTTTTTCCAATTTTTTTTTTGTTTTTTTTTTGCATTTTGTTTTCCTTTATAACCTTAGAATTAATGTAGAAACTCACTTTACCATTGAAAGGTTTCGAAAAAGGCCCAAAAATAATAATATCGCCGACGTTTGAAGCGCTTGGAGTGCACACCTTAAAATTTAAACGCTTTTTTCGCAAAACATACTTTTTTTAATTATTATTAATTTTTTAACAAAACGCCTGGCTATCGTCCTTACTAGATTATCAATTTTTTATAATTTATTGACAATATTATAACAAAAGTTATGAAAAAAAACATGGGGAAAAATTAAGAAAAAAAAGTTAATTACTTTTTTATTTATCAATATTTTTTTATGACTCTAGTCCCTATAACCATTCACGTACTTTTTGCGAATAAATTGTGTTTTTGTGTTTTAGATGATCCAAACATGAGAAATCGTGTCCACCAGTAAAAAAACGCATCTCATTCACCCAACCATTTCTTCGACAGATGTCATCAGAAAATTCCGAAAAAAATTTGTTTACACACTCCATGATATACCTCATGGTATGCGAAAAAAGTTTAATTGTAGAATAAAAATTTCTATGAAAGAAAAATTACAAAAAAACAGGGCAGATTACCCTACTGGCGCCTTAAGGGGTTAGGGGTAGTTAGAATTTTCAAAAAAATATTTTTATTACATTTTCGTTAAGAGTAATATCTTAAAAATATTCCCTGAAAATTTCATGTTGATCCGATAATTAGTTTTTGAGTTATTTGAGAAACTTTGAACGCGTTTTTCTCAAAACTATGTTTTTTGAATTGGTGACAACTGAAACTCGAAAACCGTTCAGTAGATTTTAATGAAATTTATACAGCTTTTAGAATACATAACAATTTCGGCCTGATCGAAGCTTTTATTTTTTCGAAAATTTCGATTTTTTAAGACCAAAAATTTAGAAAAAAATTTCCTGAGGCCGCCATTTTGTTAATTTTGAAGAAAAAATAAAATCCTTCTATCAGACTCGGGATTAACTATTTATAAAACAAATTTTTTTTGTCCGATTGTTTTTAGATGAATCTCCAAGAACTTATGCTTGTCACCGCAAGTACCTTTTTTTGGAATAGGGTCAACACAAACAACTATAATTTTGGGAAAATTTAAATTTTTTTTTTTTTTTTTTTTGAAATTTTCATGACTTCAAGTCAACAAATCCTATAATAATCCCATATTACTACTTTTGTAAAATATCATGATTTAGTAGCACACAAAAAAAAAAATACTGAAAACTCTCATTTTTTCGTGCCTCTTACTACCCCTAACCCTTAAAGATGTAGAATACATTGCAGATAAAGCAAGTACTCCTTCTCATTTCTATACTCACATAGATGCCAGGATCATAATATATTATCATTTGGAAGTGATGTGCTTACCTGTAAAAATAAAAGAACAAATATATTAATACCAGAATATTATCTAAACGGATATAGACTTAAGCTTTATATAATAAATATATTTATTTCACCTAAGCAATCTCATTGTGTAGACTTTACAAACTTTACCAACGTATAAAAGTGATTGTACCGTATTTTAAAAATCCATGAAATTTATTTCAAAAAGCCTTTTTAAATTTAGAGCGGATAATAAATTCACCAAATTCAAAAATATTTTATTCAATTTATTATTTAACAGTGGCTGTAAGTCCAAGGTATGAGAAGTGAAAAGCTGCTTACAGTTTTTGAAGCTGCAAACTTTTCGGCATAACTTTTGATTTTCTGATTTTTTTCTGACTACAAAATAGGGAATTTTAGAAAACCTTCATCAAAATATTAAAAAACATTCAGTGGTATATGAAAATTTTATTGTTTTTCAACACAAATTCTTAAAACTGTTGCCTACACCTGTTGTAGCCAGCAATGGAATATTCCAAATATTTCCTTTCTTAATTACATATTTTAGCATTTTTGTTGCTAAGTAGCTTAGTGCAAAGCCTATTACTTACTATATCATACGAGTACGTACACACACATACATAACTACATAAACTCAAGCCACAAGCCAACACATCTGCCACATTTCAATGGAACTTTAATCCAATCAGCAATGAAAACACTTGCTGTGGCTTATGCAAAAAGGATCAAGCAGTCAATTTGCAAATATTCAATTAATTGACTACCAATTATTACTTCGTCCATGTCAGTTAAATCGGAGAAATTAAAAAAGTTCAAGGAAGTTCGTTAAGACATTCTTAGAACGAAGTAAATAGAGCACAAAAGCGAAAACCATAGAAAGTCATTGAAGGCTTCGCTGCACAATTGAGGGACTTAATAAATTTTATTGGAGCAGCGCAAGGATATGCACAATGCTCAACAAACAATGGAGGTTTTTCTACTAAAAGGAAAGGCTGCTGGTTGCCTATATGTATAGTATATATGTACATTTACATATATATATATATATAAGAATGTGTGAGGTTTTGTACAACTATCCTGTTCGGTCATTATTGCCAGCAGAATTTGTGTGTAAATAAATTAAGAAAATTCTCAACTGTGTTACACCGCAGAGCAAAGCAAAAAGAATCAGAGCAACCGCAATCTTACTTGAAATAATGAGAATCGGTGGTGACACACACTCATACAGATCTACACTCACACATATATACAAGCGCGTCATGCGGCAGTGGCAATTATTTTAATGCTTCAGTGTTGACTTTCAATACATTCAATGCAAATAATTGCAGCCACGAAGCCGAGCAGGAGTTTGAATATACATATAGAAAGAGAGAGAGAGGGAAAAATAGAAAATTTTAGAGTTGCAAAGCTGAATAATGAATTAAAAGTAGCATAATGACAAAACTCAAGCGAATGCTTCTATTATCAACAAAACCTACTGAAGCAAACATGACGTAGAAAAAATTAGTTAAATGAAAGACTTTGATAAAAGGAAAGAAAACTGAATAAGCTGACAATTTTAATTCAGTTGTTATGAAAAAGAAAATATTAAAAAAAATATAAGAAAATAAGGATTTTCTTTAGCCAGATTTCGTATAGCTGGAAGATCAGAGTCATTCTCGGATCACAAGAAAATATACTGGTCAGTCAGTACCATAATATAAACTATACTGTGGACCCCAAAGTAAAAATAAATTATTTTTGCATTATATTGACTACATTACTAATTACAGTAAGAATTATCTGATTCGGTCGAATAACGACCATTTTGTTCAATAACTTCTATTGTAATGGTTTATGAAAGTGCCACTTTCGTAGACACTTTTGGTCAAAAACCACCATAGTCTATATTCGCAAGCTTCCCTTGAGGTGAATTTTTTCTTAACCAATTCATTGCGCCTCATTTTCTGTTACAGCTTTAGGACCATAAGCACTATTCACATTTTGAACCCCCCGGGCTTGCGTTTTTTGAAAGCCCAATCGATAGCTGATTTTTTTTTTACGGAGGGGTCGCTGTAGATTCATATTTAGCTGCTAAATAACGTTACTGAACTTGCGGAACAGTACTCTTACGTACTAAGCCCTTATTTACATTGTAATTTGATCTGCGGTACATCCGTTAAGCACTACTTCACAGAACCAAGCTGAGCGAGAATTCCTCTTCACAAACTCCCTGCGAGATTATTCAGCTGATCTTAAGCTTCTCCGCTGCCTTTTATCCTGAGTTGTTGAATCACTCTTACGGCTCACTCTTTCATTTCCATCTATACCAGCTTTGATTGTAGCATGTGACTTATGATGTTTTCAGGAGGCATCCTTTTGTTTATTACTCCTTCGATAGCAGTCCTCTCAAATATATATTTCGAGCAGGAGAAAAAAAAAGAATTGCGTTAGATAAAAATCTGTCTCTCTGGGTTGTCTTTGAATCCAGGCTGGTACATTCTTAATGAGCCTATACGTCCATCTTTCTTTCTCTGTCGCATCCCATTGTATCCGTCTTTTTTTGAAGCTAGCCTGTCTCTTCTCGTCAGCTGTTAGACGTCTATTCATAGATTTGTGATAAACTCTACTTAACTCTGAGGTCATTAGATCCGGCGACATAAGACCAGATAGGATACTGAGCGCTTCATGTGAGACCATTCCAGATGCGCAAATCACTCAAATGGCGCAAAACCTGGATACTGCCTTTGCCTTATTGCCATTTTTTACCTATATATGAGCTGCATAAATTAGTGTTGACTGGCTGACTTTATCTAGCAGGGCTCTCCTACTTTGACTAGGGCCACCAGTGTTAGCCGTTATTCTTCACATGCAAATTGAAATTCAGTCTCGTATCAATCATAACGCCAATGTACCTCAGGGAGTTTTGCATTTTCGATATTTAAGGTAACCGTTTCTATTTTTTTCTGCTCGTGATAAGCAACACTTCCGTTTTTCCAGCCGGCTGCAGCTTAGATTCCGTGAGATATTCATTAATTTAAATTTCAGAAATTTTAAGTTAGGAAGAATTCTGTCGTAACGATCGTCACAGCAATGTCGCCCGCCTAACCAATTATTTTGGGGCCCCTTTTGGCAGCGGGAGTCGTAACACCCCATCAAAACAAGTAGTACATTCCATAGTAATGAAACCAATAAGAAATTCTTCGGTACTTCACCTGTCATCATGTGTCTTCTTAGATTTTCATCGATATCGTACAGAGTGTCAGACAAATAGGTGTTAATTATCCTCAGCAGATATCTCAGTGTGTTTCTTGCCTCCAGAGCAATAATGACATGTGACCAGGATGTAGAAGTAAAAGCATTTTTTACGTCAAATGTGACAAACGCGCAGCATTTTTTATCACCATGCATACATTTGGTCACCTCTGTGACCTTGGCCACAATATCCGTCAATTTTCCCACTCCTTCTTTAGAGGATCAATGTCTTCTAAAACCAAAATGGTGTTCAGACAAGCCAGGTAGCTCACCTTCTAGCTGACGTTCCAAACATATGCAGATCAGCCTCTCCAATATTTTAGCCATGGAATCGATCATACAAAGTTGGCGCTGCTTCTTTCACACCCTTGAAAAAACGCCTTCATTTAGACACCGAGAAAAAATTTTAGCGAAGCCCTTCTTGTTGTGTTTAACTGCGGTCTTAAGTGTCTTGTTCGGGATGCCATCAGATGCCTTTGCATTGCCGAATCTCTCCACTATTCTATTAACTCCTCCTCTTCAGCTGACAACGCTTCCTTCACTGATGATATTCTTCTGCTCGTTTGCTGCTCTTGCGTTGGGAAAAGCCTTTTTCCCACTTTTTCTAGCCGGGTAGCACAGGTTTATGACTGGTTTCTACCTTCTGGTCTTTGCTATTTTATAGGCATTGCCTCATAGATTTTCATCCACCTTTCCGCATAGTTCTTTGAAGCTTAAGGTCTTACTTTTTTATTAGTGTTAAAATAAATTACTGAATTTTGGAATGCAGATTTATCAGTCTGAGCCTGTCGGCTTGGAGCGTCACAAGAGGGAACGAAAAATTATTTCGAAAAACCAATAGCGTTGAAAAGCGTCTTAGCAATGTTGCTTTTGTTGATAATGCTGCTAGTTTTTTGTTATTGTTTTTATTAAGATCTTCTAAACTCTGTCTGAAGCTAGTTCCAAATATCAGATTGATGAATACAGGATATAATCTCAGACATGTTCATAGTTCTATGCGTCATTAGAAATCCGCCTTAGCGGTATCCCCAACTCCTTTAGTTTGTAGCTTTTCGACTAAATTTAATGACTCCAATTGTTACTAAATATTTACAAATACTACAGTAGTTTTTTCATCTTACTTAAAACCCCCTGCTCAAGATATCTTCACTTTATGGACATTAATTGGCAAAAGTTGCACGCAACAAAACAACTGACAACCATTGAACATTAGAGGCGGACACCCGCAGCTCCTACAACCACAATGAATAAACAGACCAACTCGACCCGAACCACTAACGACGATACCGCAAGCGCTCAACAAGCTTAGCAATTGTAAGCTGGCAGAAAAACAAAACAACAAAAAACGAAACGAAAATAACAAAAATACTAAAAATAACAACAATAACAAAAATTAAAATAACACAAATACTACAAACAACAACAATAACCATAATAACAACTACAACAAAAACGAAAATAACAGAAACAACAACAAAAACTACAACTTCAATGACTGCTACATCTTTGATTTATAATGCTCATAGTTGCCACACTTTGCAATTTCATGCAGACTTTTTATTTACGCAGTTACAGCTTAGTTGCCATGTGGCAAATGCTTTTGTTGTGTTTATTACTTTTTTAGTTTGCTTTTATTTGCTGTTTTTTATCTTCCTTACTCTCTTGTTGGCTTGTGGTGTTTGATTTTTTTGCAATTTTTGTTGTTGCTTCATTAAAATTTCCAATTAGTAGTGGCAACCAGTTAATGTTGCACGTTGCTGTTTACGGCTTTCACAACAACAACAACAACAACAACAACAACATTCATACGCACAGCATTTTACAACTAACTTTATATTTGTTAGTTTTTATTGTTATTGTTGTATCCTTAGGCTGCTTGTCATTTAGCATTTTTGTTGACAAATTGCCGACTTTTATGTTCCCTCACGAATCGAAAGTAAAACAGGCAAATGAATTGTTAACGGCTGCAACATGCAAATAAATCGCGTTGGGGCAACTACTATCAGCGTGCAACATTCGCTCAAGTTTTGCTTCAATTTGCATAATTTACATGCCATGTTGTTGTGCCAATTGTTGTTGCTCAGTAGCGAAAACTTTCGTTGTGAAATGGGCGACACGGCGTATACGCAACATTTGCCTATCGCGACAGCGTCTGTGCAAACAAGCTTGTCTTCACCGCTGTACAACGTCTGCTGACATACAAAAACAAATAAATAAATAAATGCGCCAGCTTTTATGTGCCATCGTCTGTCCAGTTTCGCTTTGAATTTGTCAACGCTGCCATCACTGCGTTCATTTTGCTTCTAATTAGCATTTTTGCCCACGTCCCACGCTGCCAACTACGTAGCTTTTGCGCCACTACTGCTCTCTATTTGCTATTTTCTATCGCTTTGATAAATAATAAATATTTATAAGACTTTCTAACGGCGCTTGTTGTTGTTGTCAAACTATGTTTTTGTTGTTTTTGTTTGCTTTCTGCTGCCTGCTGCCTGCAGCCTGGTTGTGATTGAAATTTTACTCTTGACTTTGAATTTCGCATTAGCTGTAATATTTAAGTAGCCGCTAATTAGCGTCAGTTAATGGCAAATTAGTCTCTCGCAAGTAAATAGATTTCGGCAAATACGTAAAATAATTGAAAATCCTCAGTGGTCGCTTTGATGCGCAAATTTTTGCATGTCTTAAGCCTTATTGATATTCAGCTTGTGCTTTTTGCGGTTGTAAAAGCTTGAAATAATTGCGTTTATTTGTCAGCATCAAATTTGGAAGTTTTGGATTATATTAAGGATGATACTAAATCATGAAAGTGTGATGTATAAACACACTATATATAGCAAAAATATTTGGTCTTAACATATTTTATTAACAACGATTTTTGAACAAAATATGGAAATGTAAAATCCATGCTTTTTATTTTAATTCTAAGTATAACTAAAAATTTAGAAACTCAAAAGAAATCTCAAATTATTTGAAGCATTGGTTGAGAAGTCTCTTTGATGCAAATGAAAGTGTCTAACTAAATTATCGGAGCGAAAGTGGATTTATATACACACACTCGAAAACATTTCTCTAAATTATTGTGGTATAGTGTTCTGTCGCTAATATAACAACAACAAATATAGCAACACTTACCTAATAACCAAAACAGCCTTTAAACTATGCTTATAATAGAAAACACCTACCTTATCTGTCCCTCTTATTTCTATATATCATATTCTTCCCTTTTCTCATCTAGTTGGGATTTATTAAAGAGCTACTGAAGGCTTTTGTTAGCGCAGAGCTGCTTTAAAACTGATTAAAGCTAAATCTACTTCGGAGTGTAGAAGTTATTATAAGACCTTGTGAGCTTGTAGGTTGGAAGCAAATAAGGCTACCCCATTAGTAACTGTACCTATCATAATCCGGAATATATTCCTTGCTATAGTTGTCATGGTCCCTGATTTCAACTAAATTTGTTCTCCATTCTCATTTCCAAGCGCTTAACTAAAGTCATTGTTCAAAACAATCTGACCTTGTGATAACTTTTTATAGCAATTTCGTCTAAATAATTGTTTTCTACAAACTAAAACCATGAAAATTTATTTTATTTTTTTTTTTGAAACACTGCGCTACAACCAAAACAGTCACCGGAACTTGATCGCTGTCACTAAATCAATAACTGTAAGCTTAAAGTATATACGAGGGCTGCTATATATATTTCTGGCATAGGCAACACTAAGTGTTGCCAGGTGCAATCTGACGTTTCCATTGAAAGTTTGACATTTTTTAGCATAACATCACTCAGAACGTTTTGTCATCTAATCGTGAATTGTTTTATTTACAGGGAATTAAAAAATTCATGTCGGCCAAAAAATGAAATTAACTCGTGAACATTTTCGTGCGATCATTTTTTTCAACTTTCGACGTGGATTATCATGACAAGAGTGCATCGATGAACTAAAATCTTTGTATGGCAATGAAGCACCACCCTATAGCAGTGTGAAAAACTGGTACAACGAATTCAATCGTGGCCGACGCTTGCTCAAAGACGAATTCCATGAAGGTCGTCCAAAAACAGCCGTTGTGCCAGAAAACATCGATGCCGTACGTGAACTGATAATGCAAGACCGTCATGTAACATACCTTCAGATAGAGGCATGTCTATGTATTTCTCCCGCCAGCATATATTCGATATTGCATGAACACCCGGCCGTAAAAAAGGTTTGTACTCGTTGGATTCCGCACAATTTGACAATCGCTCAAAAAAAGGCTCGTGTGGATTGGTGTAAAGAAATGCTGAAAAAATACGAGCGCGGTGTTTCAAAAGACGTTTATAAGATCGTCACAGGTGACGAATCATGAATCTATGCGTATGAGCCCGAAACAAAACAGCAATCGACCGTGTGGGTCTTCCAAGGCGAGACAAATCCAACGAAAGTTGTTCGTGGAAGAAGCACTTCGAAGCAAATGGTCGCCTGTTTCTTCGGCAAAACTGGTCTTGTGGCGACTGTTCCGCTTGAGCAACGTAGGAGGGTCAATTCTGAGTGGTACACCACCATTTGTTTGCCTGAAATCTTCGGAGAAATTCGAAAAACGAAAAAGAGTAGAGGAATCATTGTACACCAAGACAATGCGAGCTCTCACACATCGGCTCAAACCAGCGCCTTTTTGACCGGCCAAAACGTCGAATTGATGGGTCATCCGCCGTACAGCCCTGACTTGGCACTAAATGACTTCTTTTTATTCCCACACATCAAGAATGCGTGGTCAACGATTTCGTCGCCAGAAGATGCTGTTGAAGCATTCAAGAACCATGTTTTGGAGGTGTCTCAATCGGAGACACCTCAAGTGCTTCGAAAATTGGTTTGAGCGCATGCAAAAGTGTATAAATCTTTATGGAGAATATTTTGAAAAACAATAAAACCATTTTCGTTGATAAATATTCCTATTTTCATTATTAGGCCAGAAATATATATAGCAGCCCTCGTAATACTTGCGGACAAAGATTTCATGTATTAACAAAGCGCCCTGAAAACATCAAGGAATCTATTAACATGAAATGTTTAACTTTATCACTTCAACGAAAATCGGGCATTGACCAGTTGGAACTTTTACAGCTACCGAAACACGAATGCAGCTAAATACGAAGAACTCATTAGACTCATTCGACTCATTTCTTGAAAATTTCCTTGGGTCTGGCGACTGCGTAACATTTGAATTCATGTGAAGTCCAGATGTTCACCAAATACCACATAAAGTAAGCGGATCTTGGACCAGTTACCATTCCATTGATAATAAGAAATAAGTGATCAGATAGAAATAAGATTTGCCTTGAAAGATTACATATATGTGACCTGGTCTACGAAAAGAGGGCTTAGGTGTCAACAAAAAAACAAAAAAAAAAAAAAAATAATTAAAAAATAAAATAAAAAATATAAAATAATATAGTATTTTATTTGAAAGCACGCAATACATTTTTTTTAAGAAAAATAAGCAAATACCTATCTAGGTAGACGCGATCACCGACTATGCTAAAAAGCATATCATCCGATCATCCACTACCGCTGTGATTCTTGTCTTCTACATGGATGAAACCAAAACTAGTTCCCTGGTAAAAGAGTTTTTCCATGTAAGTATTTTAGGTCGAAAAAATTAAAAAGTTGACAAAATCGCGAAATTTTTAACAAAAAATTTGGTTCGTTTTTGGTATTAGTAACCACTCAGCAAGCAGCTGCTTGCCTTTAAGAATAACTTTGTAACATCTTACCATACGTCAGCCTTATACTTATTTTTTTTATTTTTTTTTTTTTTTTTTTTGTAATTTTTGCTTTAAAAACTTTAACTTTTTTACACGCAAACATATATATTTTATAAATTTTTTTAATAAAAAAAGAATAATTTTTTTTTATTTAATTTTTTCTTTAATTTTATCTTAAAATCACTTAAACTATTTTTCCCCAAAAAATATGAAAGAAAAAATTGCAAAAAAGTGGCGCTAATCTCCCACTTGTCCATCAAAATGTGAACTGAAAGCCGAGCGACGTCAGCTTGCCAGCCACCGAACCGCAACGGCAACTGGACGGACACTATTGTAAGTGACATTAGACGCGCTAATATTGGATTAGTTCCGCGTTCAGACGAAAATTTCCATGCAAAATTATCCAAGTGGCAGGCTACATCATGTGTTTTTGTGGCAAGAATAAGTGAGTACAACAACGCTTACCACGGAAGCATGGCAATGCTAAAGCAAACCGCTGTACATAGATATGCGCGAAACTGCTTGAAAAGGCGTTTAACTTGAAAGAGCGCCAATTGGCGGGCAGAAGAGTGCAGCGGTGCGGTTGAGAGGCGCATTGTTAGGCGCCGCTGTGTATGTGAATGACTCATGTATGTGTGTGTGCGTCTCATTTGTGTGTGTGTGCCTCATGTGTATGTTTGTTGGGTAAAATGAGTTGGCTGAATGATGCCAGCGGCTATTTACCGCTACATGTAAGTTCGTGTGTGTGCCACATGTAGTTGCCACACAAGTTGCGCTTAATTGCATGCACACATACATACATAAAAATACACGCGCAGGCATGTGAGCTCATAAGCGCGCAACACCATGCTTGAACGCCGAAAAGCGGGCTATGAACTCGCGTTAACGCGCAAATACTTGCCATTTACATGCACACAAATGTGGATTAGTAGGTGTGTGTGTGTGGCAACTAATGTTTGCATATGCTTAAGCGCACTCATGGCGAGAATATTGTGGTATTAGTGCCGTTAGCCGCCAGCCGCTGCCTGCTGAGCAAGCAACTGCAGAAAATAACAAATGACAATGCCGCGTAAGCTAACGGTGCCACCGCTATGTGTGTCTATGTGTGTGTGCGCGGCACGTGACAAAAAAATTCGCAAAATTATGTCAGTGTGTGTGTGTTTGTCGCCGAAGAATATGCTGTGATTAAGCGCGAGTCTCTCATGCTTATCCGCCAGCCCTCTAGATGCGTGTGTGTGTGTGTTCATGTGGCTTCTCATTTAGCAGTTGCTGAACTGTTACAGTTAGCGGTATTTAGTCACTTTTTCTGCACACCGCATTACCGTTATTTGCTTTTTTTTTACACTTTTCGTAATAATTCTTTGCTCGCACAGCCCATTTCATGTTGCTTTCATTAGTTTTAAGTGTTTTCTTTTTCGCACTTCTTCAGTGTTGCACAATCTTTGTAGCGCTCCGTTAGTTTAGCCGACCGCAAAGCTGCCGAAATTTCAGCATTTAAACGCTTAATGAGCGGCTCGCTTTAAGTAATTCGCAATTTGCATATGAGGCCGCGCTGCCATACCGTTATTCTGTCGTTTGCCTCATTTCCTTTTCCTGCGTTGCATGCATTGTTTTGCGGTCTTGTATGTACTCGTATATGGATGTCTTTAACGCCATTTTTCAGCGTTTAAGTTTGCGGTTTTTGCGCATTTCTCTCACCTAACTTCGCGTATATTTTTTCGCCAACTCTTTTGGCTGCTGACGTCAGCAGTTTTTAAACGCATTCATAGCTGCTCATCGTTTTGAGGTCGCTTTTGTGGTTTCTGTCTTAGTTGTGTGTGTGTGTGTGCTTTACTCAACTTTCCCCATATTAGTTGCAAAAATTAATTTCTTTTTTTTGTAGCGCATTTTGTGGTTTGGTTCTTTGTGCCGACATGCATTTGTGTTTACATTCTGCTTCCCACATATTAGTGTGACCTCATAAACGAATTAGCGAAAAATTCCACACTTGCGGTTTCACAGCAACATAAAAATGGGGGAGACGATTTTTGTAGATTAAAAGAAGTCTTCAATAGAATGTCAGAGTTTAATTGAAAAGGGTGAAAGAAATAAATAATTTCATTAAGTTTAAAAAATATATTTAAAAAAATGTCCTCAGCAAATGTGGTTGCTGTAGCTTTAATGGCTTAGGAGATATGTATATTAAACTTGGATTGGCTCTCCATTTTTTTAATTTTTTGTCCATAGAAATTAGAGCTTTATACCAAAATTTAGTGCTTAGTTATAAAATTATAAGTTATAAAATTTTATAGGTTTTCGGTCCGATTATGCCCATCTACGAGCTCGTACCTTTTTCATACCAAGACGTACGGACGGACGGATAGACAGTCACCCGCATTTCAACTCGTATCCTCCCCTATATCTGTATTCATCTCTATATCTGTCTCGATTATTTTTAGGTGATACGTACAATCGTTAGGTGAACAAAACTAGTATCTCTGTAGCAAGATTTTGCAAAGGTATAATAACGATTAAAATATTTAATTATTATAATTATTTCTCTCTTGGTCTACAAGATATAACTATACTGCCAAGTACTTGAATATATATATTGAAGCTTATAAATTTTTTATGGCAATTGCATTGGCTCTATAGCTTTAATCTGGTATTTCAAATTCAAACGTTTATTTAAAAAAATGTTGTTCAATAGTATCATTCAAATTATTACGCAAATGAACTTATAACATTTTTCCATCTTCCTAAGAATTTGTGAGTTCCAACCAAGAGAACTTCACCGTCTTACCGCCCACAAATGTATTAAGCCTATTTTTGATACCCAGTTTTAGTGTGGATCGATTTCCTAAAGACATTCTGCATCAACCGACGCAAATAAAACGGGAAAAGTCTGGGACATAAGGCGGGTAAAGCAAAACTTCCCAATCTAAACAGTCAGATAGTTTTCAACAGCTTTTGCTTAATTTCAGAGTTATCGTGAGGGAGAATTGTTTAATCGCAAAAAGTGTTAATTTTTCAGCAATCACTCGCTTCAACTTGGTGAGTTATTGCTGGTAACGTTTTCATTAAATAAAAGCTCGTAATCGACCGATGGATTTCCAGCCAAGCTATTCAAATACGGCGGCAAGAGTAAAAGATTAAAGCCCACCGTGAACATACAGCTGCTGGCCTCAACAAGCGCGCCGCGAAGCGAAGCCAATGGATCAGGTGAATACGGTGGTTGTGGAACGATATGGGTTGACTTTTTGGCGAAATGATCACGAATTGCGAGGGCAGTATGGGATGGTGCATTACCGTGGTGTAAAAACCAAGAATTGTCTTTCTACAAATCCGGCCTTTTTTAGGCGGATAGCGTTACGCAAACGACAAATAACGTTCAAATAATATTCCCCGTTGACCGTTTGACCGGTTGGAAGGAATTCATAATGCACAACACCACGATAATCGAAGAAAACAGTCAACATGACCTTGATTTTTGAACGACTTTGGCGCGATTTTTTTTGGTCTCGGCTCTCTTTTGGCACGATATTCGCTCGATTGATCGGTTATTTCGGGGTCGTAAGCATA
The DNA here is from genome assembly GCA_027475135.1 of Bactrocera correcta. Taxonomy (NCBI): domain Eukaryota; kingdom Metazoa; phylum Arthropoda; class Insecta; order Diptera; family Tephritidae; genus Bactrocera; species Bactrocera correcta. The sequence goes on from CM050323.1 coordinate 36,654,059, forward strand.
GATCCAAGTCTCATCGCCAGTTATAATGCATTTCACGACACCCTGGTAGTCGGAAAGCATCGTTTCACACACTTCAACGCGACGCCTATTTTCCAAAAAATTCGGTACCAGTTGGGATTTGACGCGCTTGAGGCCCAAAACATCCTTCAAAATGATATTGGCTGAGCCTTTCGATATGCCAACTTTATCAGCAAGGTCTCTAATTGTTAATCGGCGGTATTTCAACACCAAATCTTTGATTTGTTGAACGTGAGCTTCGTCGGTTGAGGTTGATGGTCGCCCTGGACGCTCTTCGTCTTTGACACGTTCACGGCCGGCGTGGAACTCACTACTCCACTTGTAAAAATTTTTTATAGGCATAACCTCATCACCAAAGGCTTTCTGCACCATCCTCAACGTATCCGAGGCAGAAAATTGATTCCGTAAACAAAGTTTAATGCAAATTCTTTGCTCAACAAATTTCGACATCGCAAAAAACGAAAAACTGACTTTTAGCAGCTCACAAAACGACACGTATCTCAAACACTAATAAATATTTTGACATGAAATTGGATATATGTAAATGTCACTGATAGTACTAGCAACTTAAAAAAAAAAATAATTCTCCAAATCCTTCGACGCGCGCAGATTAAATTCAAATGTCCTGATTTTTTGAACACAGTAGTAGACAAAATTTTAGCAGTCACCCATCATGCCCGGCGTGCTATATGGCGCAGAGGCATGAACGATATCAAAAATTCAATAAGTCGACATTACGAGTTTTCGAAATGTTTGTGAATGAAGTCGATTGAACGATGAGCTATACGAGCTATACGACCTCATTGATATAGATTAGCAAATTAAGAGACAGCGGCTATACTGGCTAGGTCAAGTCGCCCGTATAAATGAAAACACTTCAGCTCTGAAAGTATTCGACGCAGTGCGCAGAAAAAGAAGAACGACTGACTTGCTGTTGTATACCGGCTAGAATTATGTAAGCTGTGTCTACGCCAATAGGGAATAAGTAGAATACTTAAAGATGTTATTTCATTGTCAGAGAAATGTCATTGATATAATAATAAGAGGGAAAATTAGCTTTCGGATTATATCTTTCTTTCTGCTCCACTCAACGTGAAATTAGTGCTTTCTGCTGCAATAACTAAATGTAAGGCAATTTATACAGCTTAAGCTAAGAAATAATATCATAAAATCCTAATAACTGACATATTATATTAAGTAAGAATCTCCTTTACTTAATAGCATCGCGATGTTGCCAAAATTTTCAGAGCCAAATTACATTCATTAGATTTTTAATTACATGGACATACCGGGTTTTCCAATAGGGATGATATGATTTCTAATAGCCGTGACAGGCATGTGGTAGCAATAATATATAAGTATTAGGAACGAACAGCAGATATGTGTTATCAAATGCCGGCACTTTACCATGAGAGCAATGTGGTATTTTCTTGATAACAATATCCCCGTTTTATTTATTGTTTCGGCCACTTTTAATAGTAATATTTATTTTTCCATCATGCACAGATATACGCAAGAATGGCGTATAATTTTATTGTCAAAATAATCGTTCTCTAATTGCAATTTTTGCTTTTGCCATTTCATGGTCGTAATAATCCTCCACCTGTGCTCGCTATTCGCCGAATTGTTGAAATTGCGAACGTGCGTTTTTACGATCTTTTCATAATGTTCAAGTACCAATAAGGCAAATAAGCGCTCAAAGTTCTGAAAATATTGCTGCCATTTAGGAAAGTATTGCTGAAGACTGCAATTTATCGTTACCAAGCCGTTGTCAAGAATTGAGACTGTCTCAAACCTCAACCTGGCGGATTTTGACAAAGGATTAGGGCTTGCATACGAATTGTTCTTACTCACGATATGTGTAGCCATTGGACCACTTTAAAAGTCTTGAAACTACTGATTTTGCCTTGGATGTATTTAAAACGATAATGATATTTTTAAGGGGGTATTCTACTGTAGAAATCAAATTTTGGGCAGTTTTTTGAATTTTATGAAAAAAAAAAAAACCAAAAATATTTTTAGTATCCATTTTTTATGGCGTTTTTTATTGATATCTTAAGAATACAGAAAAAAAAAATTACCAAAAAATATTAAAAATTAAAATAATTAGAGGGGGGGAGAGACAGGTGTAAAAATGGCGCATCCTGGTGACATTGATCCTGACTCTCCTGGTGGCCTGAAAGTCAAAAGAAATTCTTAATCAGTAAGGATGCTGTTATAGTCTGGGAACACGAAAAGTTTTTTTTTGAATAATAACGACTGCCTAAAAATAAAAATCATTTTTTACGCTGTTTTTTGAAAATCCTGAAATTTTTTAAAATATTAAAAACAAAAATTTTTACACGATGCTGGTAGGAACGATAATAAAGAATTATATAAAGAAGGTTCACACAAAATTTCAAGTAAATCGGTTGTATAGAACTTGAGATAATGCCGGTACCGTGTGGAAAAAAGTTTCGAAAAAATGCGTTTAAAGTTTGGGAGACAACTTTAGTGAACACGGACGCCACCTCACAAAATCGGCTGTATCTCCGAAAATAAGTCGAATTTTGAAAAATCCTTCAACGGTCATATTTTTGAAGGTCTGAACTATAAATATATGAGAAAAAAAATCGAATTTTTCAAAATTCTAGAGTAGAATACCCCCTTAAGAAACTCTTTCGATGAAGCTAACTTTCATCTGAGTGGTGCGACAAATAAACAAATCTGTCGACTGTAGTGCGAAGTAAATCCTCAAATTATTCAGGAACAACCTTTACATTCACCTTAATTGACAGTTTGATGTTGTTTTTTTTTTTTTGTTGTGGTCTGGTGGAATCATGGATTCGTACTTCTTTCGAAATGAAGCCGGCGACACCGTTGCTGTCAATGGAAAGCGGTATAGATTGATGATAACCAACTTTTTATGAAAGCAATTGGAAGAAGTTGATCTTGACAGCATCTGGTCCCAACAAGACGGGGCTAAGTGCTAGACAACACATACAACAACCAAATCATTGCGAGAAAAATTTCGATTCGATTATTCCAAGAAATTGTGACATTGAAAGGCCTACAAGAAGTTGTGATTTGACACCATTAGACTACTGATTGTGGGGTTATTTGAAGTCATTGGTCTTTAGCAATAAACTAAATGCTCTTCTAACTTTAAAAGTCAATATAAAACGTGCTATCCATGACATACGACTTGATTTAAGGGAAAAAGTACTCGAAAATTGGATTCGTCGAATTCGTTGCTGCAAAAGAAGTCCTGGTTTCGTTCGGAATCTTATCGTACCGATTATACTTCATATTAAATAAAAAACATTTGAATTTCTTTAACAATTAGTATGTTTTTTTTTTAAGAAATCACATGACTCTTATTGGAAAACCTTATAGATATATGTACATATATACAGATATATACCATGGGGAAATGGGTGAGATAAAAGATATGGAATATACATATGAAATTTAGTAAATGTGTCATAGTGTGTAGTATTAGTATTAGAGCATAGAAGGATATAACAAATTTAATTAGACACTTAATGGATAACCACATTGTCGATCTAAAGTGAAGTGCGAAAAATGTGAGAGTGAATGCCAAATGGCATTTGGCTACCAAAAGCCCTTAAAAGATATGAATAAATTAAAACGGGCTACAGAACGTGAAATGAGTTTAATGGAAAACTAGTACGATAAAAAAATAAGTAGAAAGGTGATTAGTAATAAATTAAAAAAAAAAATATTTACATTTCGATCCTTATAAAATTATCAACTTAGAGATGTACTATTGTGTCCAAAATAAAAAATATGGTGACATTTGAATTTAAACTCGAAGGATTTGGAGAATAATTTTTTTTTTTTTAGGTTGGTAGTACTGTCAATCACATTTATGTCAAATTTCATGTCAAAATATTTATTAGTGTTTGAGATACGTGTCGTTTTGTGAGCTGCTAAAAGTGAGTTTTTAGTTTTTTGCGATGTCGAAATTTGCTGAGCAAAGAATTTGCACTAAATTTTGTTTACGGGATCAATTTTCTGCCTCGGATACGTTGAGGATGGTGCAGAAAGCCTTTGGTGATGAGGTTATGCCTATAAAAAATTTTTACAAGTAATATTAAAAGTTCCACGCCGGCCGTGAACGTGTCAAAGACGAAGAGCGTCCAGGGCGACCATCAACCTCAACCGACGAAGCTCACGTTCAACAAATCAAAGATTTGGCGTGGAAAAACCGTCGATTAACAATTAGAGACCTTGCTGATGAAGTTGGCATATCGAAAGGCTCACAAAATACCATTTTGAAGGATGTTTTGGGCCTCAAGCGTGTCAAATCTCGACTGGTACCGAAAACATTGAATTTTTTGGAAAAAAGGCGTCGCGTTGAAGTGTGTGAAGCGATGCTTTCCGATTACCAGGGTGCCATGAAACGCATTATAACTGGCGATGAGACTTGGATCTATGCTTACGACCCCGAAATAACCGATCAATCGAGCGAATATCGTGCCAAAAGAGAGCCGACACCAAAAAATTGCGCCATAGTCGCTCACAAATCAAGGTCATGTTGACTGTTTTCTTCGATTATCGTGGTGTTGTGCATTATGAATTCCTTCCAACTTGTCAAACAGTCAGCAAGGAATATTATTTGAACGTTATTTGTCGTTTGCGTAACGCTATCCACCTAAAAAGGCCGGAATTGTGGAAAGACAATTCTAGGTTTTTACACCACGATAATGCACCATCCCATACTACGCTCTTAATTCGTGATCATTTCGCCAAAAACTCAACCCATGTCGTTCCGTAACCACCGTATTTACCTGATCTGGCGCCGTGCGACTTCTGGCTGTTCACCAAGCTCAAAAGACCACTCCGGGGACACCGTTTTTATACGATAGAGGAGATTCAAGCCGCAGCAAAGACGGAACTGAAGGTCATCCCGGAAAGTGACTACAACCAGTGCTTCGAAGATTGGAAAATCCGTTGGCATAAGTGCATTGCATCGGGAGGAGATTACTTTGAGGAGGATGAAATTGATTTCAAAGAATAAATAAAGAATTTTCAAAATAAATACAATGTCACCGTATTTTTTGGGCACAATAGTATGTGCCGATTAATGGAGAACATTAGAAGGGATCAAAGTTTTTATAACATATGTTCAAGTAAGATAGCTTCACTTTATGTTAAAAAGGGAAAATAAAAATAATCTAATAAAAACTACTGGAGTATTTACATATTGTACCCCAAACTAAAAAGTCATGTCGCCCAAATAGATGAATACACTCCAGCTCAAAGGTTATTCAACGCAGTGGCCGCAATGAATTTAGAACTTCGCTTTTCTTGGAGAGCGGTGATGCCAGCCTTTACTCATATATACAAAGACACTAACTTTCTAGGCAGCGACACTATTCCAATTAAGGAACCGGACATTCCAATTGCATACCCTTAAATCGTAATCCTTAGTACGTTTGCAGTTGTCGTCATCAATAGGAGAATCGCCATCCAAGGATGTTTTCTTCACTTTATTGGGGATGTTTTTTCGTAGCATGTTTCAAACTCAACACATAACCCTAAGTAGGAATGGTTCGCCTTCTCACTTTAGCTCGCCTTCAAACGGAAGGTTTTTGGCTACCCAGAGGTTATTTGGTCTAAGGCCAGAAGTCGTGAGCTGCTTGAGTCATATGTAAAAGAACCGTTTCTGGTCATTCCCAAGTGAATGTGGCTCAGAGAACTATCCTTACTTGCGTGAACTTCTACACATGGCTCCATCCTTTTGACTATTAATTTTTTCGCAAAAAGGCTCAAAATTTTCGCCAGGAACTGTATTCAGTGTCTTATATTGAAGTGATTTCGACAAAAACCCAAATAAATATGCTCTTTAGGCAGCAACTTAATAAAAATAGTTTTATCAAAACAACAACAAGTCTGACATCGACTCATCTTGAATCATGCACAAGAGCTCCGGCGCACAATTACACCTTTCGAACCGTGAAGCCGAGTGGGTAAAAGCAAAATATTATAACTTCAAGCTTGTTTAGTGGCAAGCAGGCACACACTCACAACTATATATAAACTATGAGCAAGTAAATTTCTACTTATGAATACTTTTAACAAGTTGCATCAGTGCCTGTGAGCGTATGAGTGTTTGTGTTTTTGTGCACAGGATGTGGCAGTTGAGGTAAAGTGCAGAGACACAGTAGAGTTCGAGTACTTGACTGGATAATGAAAGTGGGAAATACTCAGTTACTAAACGCATACTGCCACTATGCAAGCACACACACACATACAAAGCACTTGAAGTATGTGTGTTTGGATTCACTTGCTTACCACATACCGCATGCCACACACCGCACATCACACGCTACACTTGACGCCGCATGCAACCAAAACTGATACTTTCTCGAGCACAGTGGCGCCCACCTTACCACTAACCCAAACACAGGTACACATACACACTTATAATTGTGTATGTGTGCGTGATAGCAGCTTCTTAGAGCATAACGATAATGGTGGGAAAAGAAAATGCGAAGGAAAACTAAAAGTAAGCGCAGTTCAATGGTTTGGAAAAGGCAACAAATGAGCGCACGAGGCGAAGGGGGGCTGACGGCAGAACCAAACGAAGTAGCGAAACGTAGAAGTATTCAGCGCCTATATATGTATGTGTGTTTGTGTGACGGCGATAGTAGTTTTCCTAAGGAAATGAAGTGCTCTTACAAAGTGCCAGCAGCGTTTGCCAAGGCATATGGGTAGCCACCAACAAAGCAACAAAAATAACAAGCAAGCACCTGCACTACTTGAGTGACAGGTGGCAGGCAGGCACTTGGATGTGGATGTGTGTGCTTAGGTATTCATAAATGTGCGACAAACGAGCAAGTAACAAGTGAATTGCCCCATGCAACAAATGTGTTGCAAGTTTACGATTACATACAAGCACAACAACTACAACAATTACAGCGGTGTAAATGCCATCAAAGTTGGTTGTGGCTGCTTGAAATGGAAGGCACCGCATAGTGGCAGTTCAATGGGCGCCTGAGAGCCTGAAAGTAGTCGAAGATTTCATTACACACTTAAATAACATATGCACACACACCTATATGCGAATGTATGTGTGCAAATGGTTAAGCTGTATTTTCGCATATTTTCCATTTGTTTATTGTTGCGCGTAATAGTGCTTATTGTATGTGTAAAGGTGTGCGTAAGCACGCATATAATTTAATCAAGACACAATTTTGTGTTGCATTTAGCATTCAATGCCACAAAATAAAATAAATGGGTGCTACTTATTGACTCACACACTTATATTGTTGCGAAATGGCGTTGCTAACAGTTAAATTCTCATATATGAACTAGTTGCAAACTACTTACTAAATGACTAGTCGGGAACTAGACCGCAGAGTTTGCAAAAATGATGGTTTGAGAATCTTTCTTCGAATATCTTATTCACTATTCAACTCTTAACACTCTCTTTGATAGATCAGTAAATCAATGTGGCAGTTATATGCTATAGCATTCCAATTTGAACAATTTCTTCAGAGATTGTATTGCTGCCTCGAATAGTACTCCATGCCAAATGTAGAGCAGATATCTTATCAAATAAAAAAAAAATTTACAATAACTTTCATTTGATAGTTCAGTTGGTATGACAGCTCAAACTGGGGTATTAGTGCCTGCATATTCAAACCAACTTGGCTAAATCGACTTAGCTTAGACATTAGAGATTAAGTGGGTATTCTACAATAGAATTTTGAAAAATTCGATTTTTTCATATATTTAAAGTTTAGACTTTCAAAAATAAGACCTTGGAACGATTTTTCAAAACTCGACTTCTTTTCGGAGATACAGCCGATTTTCTGAGGTGGCGTCCGTGTTCACTAGAATTGTCTCCTAAACTTTAAACGCGTTTTTCTCGAAACCACTTTTTTCCACACCGTACCGGCATTATCTCAAGTTCTATACAACCGATTTACTTGAAATTTTGAGTGAACCTTCTTCATATAATACTTTATCCTTTCTACCAGCATCGTGTTAAAATTTTTGTTTTTAATATTTTAAAAGAATTCAGGAATTTCAAAAAAAAAAGGCGTAAAAAATGATTTTTATTTTTAGGCAGTCGCACAGTGTTGCGAAACCGGAATTTTTTGGAAACCATATTGCCTAAACTGTAATTTCAGAATGAAATCACAAACAGAATGAGTGAAAAAAAAATTTACACCGAAAAAAATTGTCGGGTCAAATTTTCAACAAAAGTCAAAAAAAAAAAAGTTGTTCGAAAAATTTACAAAAAAAATTAATTTTAATTCTTCTTTTATTTCTGATAAATACCCTATGATTAGTTTTTTAAATAAAGGATAGGGTGGTCCGAACAAAAATAATAAACGTCAAATTTTCATGAATTTTCGATATTTGTTGAAAAACTCTGAAATTTTATATAAAACCAAAATCTATTTCATTTCTTATTTGAAAGGTGGCAGTAAAAGCTTTAATTTGACACCGGTTTGAAGTCAATAGCTTCAGTTTTAAGAGAGTTATGCTCATTTTTGTGGAGTACTAGAATAGATGTAGAATAAAAAAAAAATTGAAGATCCTATTTTATAACACAGGCATATTTTATTGCATTCTACAGAAAAATTACAAATTATCAGTCATCTACCAATAAGTTCATTGCTTCCTCTGATAATTTCAGGTGTTTCTTCTCCTTCAGTATTCTCCTACTTGTGATTGCGCGATCAGAATTGGCGAGCAGATAATGTAATATGTCTTCTTCTTCTGATAGTTGCCCAATGGGGACCAAAAATGAACGAATTATTTCAGCTCCATGAATAAGAACCTTGTGGACAGTTGGTGGCATATAATGCCACGAATATTTCTTTACATAGAGACCAGCAGTTTCTTTTCCGTACTTAGAGAACTTATCGAAGTCTATCTTATATACAGAAGTTATAGCTTGAAGAATACTAGAAAACCTTCTTATAAGTTCGGTATCTACTCCTGTGGCCAGAGCGGTTTTCTCAGGATCATTAAAGAATTTCCTTGCTGTGTTACCGTCATTAGATGTTCCACTTCCTTGTTTCACAACATCGACACTTATTTGAAGCTGATCTTTCAGATTTTGTTGAACTTCCTTTTTTCTTTGATCTCTAATAATCTTCTCATCTTCACTGAGCTTAGTTCTCTTTGTTTCCCTTGCCCTGCGTTGGATGACGGAAAGTCACCCGAAAACCAATATGATTAAATTATTCAATAAGTGATTCCGAGAATTTCCGTTCTATTTCTATGGAATAAATACTGAGAGTGATATACCAAAATCGCTATAACTCCCAGGAGGGCAGGTATGGGCAGCTGATTTTTGCACAGTTCGTTGTTACTTTTCCACTAGCCGCAACACAGTGAGTCGCCGTTTTTAAAAAAAAAAATTGTTTTCGTGTTCCCGGACTATAACAGCATCCTTACTGATTAAGAATTTTTTTTGATTTTTTTTTCAGGCCACCAGGAGGGTCAGGATCAATGTCACCAGGATGCACCATTTTTTTTACACCTGTCTCTAACACCCCCTCTAATTATTTTGGTTTTTAATATTTTTTCGTAAAATTTTTTTTTCTGTATTCTTAAGATATCAATAAAAAACACCATAAAAAAAGTGGATTGTAAAAATATTTTTGTTTTTTTTTTTTTTTAAATAAAATTCAAAAAACTGCCCAAAATTTGATTTCTAGAGTAGAATATCCCCCTAGAGGACGGAGGAGGATCGAACCATGTGTAAAAGTTCACACAAGGGAGTTCTCTAATCATCATTCACATCATTCACTAATCTTTTATATGGTATAAGGCTCAAGCAGCTCATGATCTTCGGTCTTAGACTAAGTATCCTCTGGAAAGCCAAAAAACATGTGTTCCAAGGTGAACTAAACGGAGAAGGCGAAACATCCTTTCCCAGGACATCTCGAAAATATTTTATGGGGACCACAATGACTTCTAAGCTCATTTCCTTCTAGAAATGGTAGAGGAAGCAGCCATTTTTCTAAATTATTCTACGCATCGTTCGTTTGTTTAGAGACTCTAATAATCATAAATAAGAAAGTTTCAAAGTTTCTTATAATATTTTTTTTTTGTTTTGGGACACGCATATTGGTATTCCAAACCTAAAATTTCTAGGATTATCAACAACAACTTTTCCCTATTTTGCTGAAAGAAGACTACTTCTTAGTTCCGGTCCTGTTTCAAAAACCGATCGACCATGAATTGGTTCTTTATTCTTACTTATATGAAAGATTTAACACGTTCGTCTGTATGGGGTGCTTGGGGTGCTTGAACCCTGTCTCTGCTTCTTACAATTATTACTTATCTTGCAAAAGTTATGCTGTCTTTCGCTACTTCTTCGGTTAAGGAAGGATTTTCTGCAGAAACTTGACTAACTGGTAATAGTTCCAGGCATTCAAGAAGTAAGCCTACTCCATCAATTGGACACCCTGGTATAGCTGTTGTTGTAGCGGCATAAAACATACCTGAAGCAATGTCGATGAATGGTGGCAAGTCGTTGACCGGATAAAAATCCGGGTCTCTTCCGGTTCTTAGGCCCCACTTTCATGTATACGGTGGTCACTCTGATCTGTTAAATTAAGTTACGTGGGGTAGAGTCAAGCTTCTGGGTAAGTAGTTACAGTAGTAAGGCTATACCTAATTTCTACTCTTGCATCCTTGCCGCGCATCCTGGAAACATGAGCAACTCTTGTGTAAGATACGGTAGCCAATCTCTGTGAAGCTTGAAGTCAGGGCTAACAGAGAGGAAGCTTCACCACAGCCAAGTCTAATTGCAGTGTCTGTTCACTAGAGGTCGATCTTGAAACAAGCGGCACGCTATACAAATGTGTAGAGAACTTTATACTACTCGCTTAGTAAGGTTGTGGGCTAGTTTTGGAACCTGCCACGTAGAAACCATTCCCAATGAAGAATAATCCAACGCAAAATCACTTTGCCCACAGGTGCTACTTTGGACTGAGTAGGCATTAAAAAAGTAAAGACCTCACTCGACGAACAAAGCTCCAACTCTGCAAATCCCTCACTTATCCCATCCTATTATATGGTGCGGAGGCAATGGACAATGACATTATCTGAAAAGTCGGTTTAGAAAAGGCTTGAGGTGATTCAGTTTCATCAAAAAACACAAGCCTACAAGTAAAACAAAACGTCGTTTTAAATTGATGAAAATATTAAAAAAGTGAAGGATATGCTGCTTGAAAACCATAAGGCAAATGTTAGAGAGATGGCAAGAGAGCTCGACATTTCTCGCGAGTCTGTTCGAATGATTTTGGTGAATATTTTGTGTATGAACTGCGTTCTAGCTCGACTCTTCCCGATGAAGCTGAATTTTTACAAAAAGAGAAAGTCAAAAATCATTGGAATGGAGAGAAAAACAAACCGAAACTAAAACAAAGCCACGCCAAAGCCGCTCAAAAATCAAGTTGAGCGCTCATTGTTTTGTTCGATATTCGTGGTTTGGTGCATCATGAGTTTGTTCCGGAGGAACAGACGGTCAATAAAGAGTTCTGTTTGGCCGTATTGAGGCATTTGCGTGGGAACAGCCGTCGAAAGCGGCCGGAATTGCGGAAGAACATTTCATGGATTTTACACGATGATAATGTAACGCCGGTTGTTACCGAATTAAAGCAAAAAAGCTAAAACCGCAATGAATAGAATCAATCAATCACCGTATTCACCACATTTGGATTTTGTGAATTTTTCTTGTTTCCCAAAATGAAATTGCCCCTCGGTAGAAACCGTTTTCAGTCGATAGAAGAGCTAAAACAAAATTCGCTGAAGGAGCTGAAAAGTTTTTATTAAATTTCGAGGACTGGAAAAATCCTTGGAAATATGCTCTTGGTTTATTCATAAAAAAAAAATCGTTTTGTTTAAGCTCCTTACAAAAACAGTTATTCTAGGTATAAAATACTAACGGTACTTCAATAAAAACTAAATTAATAACTCAACTACACATTCAACAAGCCCTCCTTTTCCATGTGTGTAGAGAAGTTTCAGTTTTCCCCTAATGCAAGCGCTTACTTAACAACAAATATGCCTGCGTATATTAAGCAGCACTATAACAAGCAACTCATCTTCAATATATTCAACTTGCAAACACTTCAAATTAACAGTTATTCTCTTCAACTTTAATGGCAAAGGAGTAACAAAACTAGCATGAAGGCATCCTCGACAAATAAACAAGTGCAGCAGCAGCAGCAATGCATTCTCCAGCAACTAACAAACCAACTAATGGAGCTGGCAACAACACACAAACACATGTATACTCGTAGTTTAGGGTATGGCAGCACATCAACACCACGGCAGACAGTGTGACATTCAAAGGCACTTGGCGAAATGAAGTACTTACGAGTAAATGTTGTAGTTGCCTGTAACGGAGCTTGTCACCTTAAGTGTATGACTCTGTGAATTTCTAAGTGAATAGGTGGCAACGCCGACAAACAGGCACATATACACATGCACACACACACCTGCCAGTGGCGCTATGCTTGCTGGCATGCTTTTACTGTCTCTCAAAGCAAAGCAAGCAGTTGCAGTTATAAGCGCGTATGTGTCTGTAGCTGTGTATGTGTATGTGCGTGCTATGGTGTGAATGCAGTGAGGCCATGCAGGTTGTCACACGATCTTACTTAGTTCCATGGCCTCAAGTAACTTTTCTTACAGGCACACATACGAACAGCAGACTGCTTTTAATTGTTGTAATTATTTAATTGTTAGTGTTGTTTTTGTTATTGTTGTTTTGACTAGTTCATACGGAGTGTCGTCTTTCCAATGCTTATGCACAGGCACACACATACTCCGTTGTGGATATACGCCGTTAGCAAGTGCGGTGCCAAGTCGCAAACACACACACACACATTGAAGCACATACACACTCATACTTATCCTCGCATTTTCTTGCATGTATGCTTGCCTGCAGTGGCGTCAGCAGCTTGCGCTTCTAATTGCTTCTGGCTGTCACACGGATAACTTACCTGCAAAGACATAAGGAAATTATGTGAATTAATTAATTAAGCTACAATTACAGCAAGAACAACAAGTAAACTTAGCTATACACACATACATATATATAAATACATTCAAATATAGCGAATATCTGTGTGCTTGCACTACAAATGAAGATAAAGAGTTCGGTTGCAAAGTAAAAATGGAGATTATTGAAATAAATTCGTATAACGGCATGTTTTATATAACGGTAGATCGTTTTAATTGCTGTGCAACACAAAGTTAGCTTGCAATGAATTGAAATTGAATTAAAACGAGATTTTGGTTAATTAGTAGTTGTGGCAGCTTCAAACCACTAGAGTCCCTACAGTATACTTGTGAGCATTGCTTGAGAATTGTATGGAGTTTTTCACATCGTTTTATGGTCAAAGGTTTTACAAGTCACTGTACTAATATATTTTTCTAGTAGGATAAACAAATGATGTTCCTATATATGGGAGGTTGAAATCCTGGTACTGTTATATAGAAGGATGGAGCCAAGTGAGAAAAGTTTTCTAAGTGCCATTCACTTGGTAATAGCCAGAAACGATTCTTTTATATATAGCTCAAACAGCTCACGACTTCCGGTCTTAGCCCAAGTATCCTCTGGGTAGCCAAAAGTTATCCGTTTGAAGGAAAGTTAAAGTGAGAAGGCGAAACATCTCCCTGCAGAGTTGCTGGACTTAGGACCCGCCACGTAAAAACCTTACCAATAAAAAGGAAGCAACAACCTCTGAAAATAAAATACTCGTTTGCTGTTTCTCCAGTTTTCTCATATACTAACAGTTTAAAAGCAGAAAGGAATTTAATTCAAATATTTTAATGACTAAAAATATGAAATTTCAGCTAAGAAAATGGCGCTTATGTCTCTACTTAACTACTTTAACCATCTCATATTGACTTCAAAACAAAAGAAAGATTTATTTTTTCTAGTTCTTAATACTGGTTTCTACTTCTGGAAACTTTGAACTAATGATTTGTACAAGACTTCATCCATACTTAATAACAGAGGCAACGGCAACGTCGAACCTACTCTTTCTGGCCTCTTTTCCGCGAACATGCCTCCGAGAGATATCAGGGCGAAGTTGCTGAGAAGAGGCGCAGTGAGCTCTTCCACGAACGGATCGAAGCTCAGGGAGAAAGTTGGAGGGAGGTCTTCTGTCGGGAGCTCTCCATCAGCTCTTTTTTCAGACTGCCAGACCAATAGAAAGGCTTTCAACCAAAAGTGGCAGCTATTAAGGTAGCAGGAGACGTACTTCAACGAATAGCTGAATAGTCGGAAACTGTAATTTTATCCAAACCCCACCAGGATGCGAACGAGTACGTGTTCCGCTGTCTTCGTGCACTTGGGAGCTGGATAAATGGGCTTCACGAGAGCTCAGTAAGTACTGATCATCAACCACTATTTGGGGTGTTGCGAAAGCCCTCTGGCCAAAAGATCCATTGTACTACTAGCTCTTAACAAGGTCCACATGATCGTAATGATAGATGACCTAACTAAACACAGTCCCATTGGCACTCACGCGTTGAGGCAATAGATTTGGAGGAGTTGCAGGGAGGCATATGAAGGCATCAAGGCACGTTCAACTTCACTGTCCAGCTTTTGCTAGACTAAGGTTCAAGGGCATCTTAATTGCCATATTTTTTATAAATCCGGCGAATTGGCTGCAGTAGATATTAAACACAGATATTCGACGGTCTTCTTGATCCCTACTTAAGGGTTAAGTGGTCATGTCGTTCGAATGGACGAAAACACTCCAGCTCTGAGAGTATTCGATGCAAAACCCGCCGGAGGAAGCAGAGGAAGAGTAAGACTTCTACTCCGTTGGAAAGACTAGGTGGAGAGGGACTTGGAGAGACTTGGAATCTCCAATTGGCTATAACCGAGTAATTGGTGACTACGCTTTAAAGAAGAAGAGAACACTTAAGAGCTCTGGGCGCCACAATAGTCAGACATCAACAGCTTAGAGTAAATTTTATGCAAATATTTATAAACAAACAATAATTTTAGGCAACACTTTTCACTTATTGAGCTTATATAACTTATTCTCTTATTAAGAAGTTACTTAGAAATTTATACTTTTGAGAAATGATAGCATCCGATACCAAATACATTTTTTAAAAATCAAAATTTTTCATCAAAAAACCATTTTGGACTCTTAAAATTTTTTTAATCATAATTCAATTTTCTTAAAAAGTGTTTTCTCGACACATATGGCAACACAACTCGCTCACTTCTTAACAGAAAGTCTTAAAATGTTAGTTTTCAAACAAGATGTTTTCTTCCAATTTTTCTCCAAAAAGTTGTATAAAAAAGCGATAAGTCGTTCCGGAGTTATTTGTATCCAATTTTTAAAAAGGATGAAGAACACATTTTCTTTCCGTAAAGTCCTACAGTCACCGCCAGAAGAATATAAAAAATATTTCAAAGGCCAGAATTTTTCAATGCAGAAGTCAATGAGCACTTCACAGGCATGATTTTCTTATCTTCGGTACATATAACAGTTTAGAAATATTCAAATTCTTTAAGCACCTTCTTTGTTCGATGATCTAGATTTCATTTAAGAATTAGAAAGAGACCAAAACCTTAAAAAATTTAAACTAAAATAGAGCTTGTGTCTTAAAACAAAATTTTTTTGTCTTAGCTTGCTTCATATTCAACACTGGGAGAGAGTCAAGAGAATGTCAAAATGCTCGCCGTATAGTTATAAAAAAATGTCACATATATGTACACCGAACAACCAAAAATAATTATTATAACTCAACTGCGCTTACTTTGTTTATTTCACCCCGTCAATTACTAATATAACTTTATATATTGTCTTATTAACTTCCTGTCTAAAATTAATGAACCATCGAATTACTATCTTTGATCTAACAGTATGAAATCTTAACAGGTCTAAGACAACTTAATTTATTTACCTTGATATTACATGAGTCTGACCGAGGTGAAAAAGTGTTTACACACCTCAAGAAATTCCTAACACAATCCCTTGTTTTGATGCGTCATTTTGTTATAATATCAATTCATTTACTTCAGTCAATATTTCCAGCATATTTTAAGTACTTCTACCTTTCCATTTAAACACATTTGCATAACCCGAGTACTTATATTTGTGTTCCACAGAAAAATCTTGACATGGATTCACAAATACCTCTCATTAATTTACTATTTTCTATCAAAGTCGTAAATTTTAAGCACACACACTTACACAACCGTCAAAACTAAAGCATCTCATTTAATGACAATCCAGCCGTTGTACGTTCAATAGCCGAGCCATTAAGCCGAGGTATCGCAATCTACCGAAGTTTGAGCATAGAGTTCATACAAAAGGGAAACTCGCTTGTCGTTCGAAAATAAGCAATATTTAAGCGATCCATATCTAAATGGGGTGTTTACGGTGTGCCGAAATTCCACACTAACACATGCATTCTCACACAAATGTAGCGTTAATGTGCGGCAAAAGGACACTCACTGAGCAGCCAAACTTTGTAGTTTAACGACTATCTATCCGTTTTTGGAAAATCTAATGAAAAGCTCAATTTTAATTGCGATTTCTAAAGAAATTAATGCGATAATGAAAAGGTTACATGAAGCTTTGCCAAGTGCGATTGTAAACCGACAGCCGACAGCTGAATGCCGCAAGGTTTTCATATAAATATCATTGCTAAGGTGTTGGTAAAGGTATAACGGAAGATTAATATGGCAGCGTAGGCAAAAACAACAACTACTATTAAGCGAAAAGAGATTATAACAGAAAAGGTAGCGAACATATTTTAGAAACACATCGTTGCTTAATTATGTTAGAAATATAAACATATATATAAGTAAGTCTACATATGGGTATTCATATGTATTCTTATATAAATGGAATAGAAATGTCCATCTATTTAATGGCTGCGTCTGGATTATACACCAAATATATATAAAGTGAAATCCTCTTTATCCCTAATGCTTTTTGTCGAAAGCTTTTTTGACTGTCGTACTATTGGAGACTTCCCATTCTCTATTGAATATTGCCAAATAATAAGAAGAAAAATAAATTATTTCCAAATCCTTTATATTTTAGAAATTTTATTTATGGAGAAGACTTGAGATGTTTAAGTTATAATATAATAATAATAAGTTATAATAAGCGTATAATCTCATCTAACAGCAATTTAAGAACCAACCCGATTACACAAAAGCATTGAAGCTAGCAATTCCCGGTTCATAACCAAAACATATGCTAATCTGATATTTCCGTAGACCAAGGATCTAAGCCAAGTCATAAACCATCTAAAGCAGATTATACAATAACCCAAGGGCTTTAGATAGGTCGCAAACCACAACTTGACCCTAGCGTGTATCTGCTGAACTGTAAACTGAAAAATAGAATAACTGTCATTCATTTCCCCGATGATACTTCTCTAATCATCATGACCTCATTTAAGAGCTTGAGTAACACCTTTATACACGACGAGGGCTTAAATTTAATTAAATATATTAAGTTAAACAAAGTATCCGGCAAGCTTGGTGGTTTCCAAGTGTAGCCTTACAACTCTTTTCCAGCTCTACGGTATAATCAACGGATATAACACAATATAGATCGATAGAATGAGAACGTGGTTTTTGCTGCGCTAGTTTTTGGACTCGATGGCTCTGAACAATACACCCCAAAGAGCATATAGAATAGACTAAAACAGGGGCTCACGTTTCAGTTACATTTGGCTTCCAACAATATAACAGTGACTCCTTTTTTTCATAACAGTATCACTACTTTGTGCTTACTATAATAGTCGCAATATATTTTGCCTGTTCCGTATGGCTTCGAAATTAAATTTTTTGATTAGTATTGCTGATTACTGTATCCTGATTCTTTCCGACAAGTAGAAAACTGCCAGACACGGGAAAAAATTCTTATAAGGGCGCTTGACTAGGTAAGGCTAGGTAATTAGTCCGTTATGACACTAGAACCCCTAAATATGATTAAAAAAAAAACCGTCGCATATCGACAAAGTGCCTTTAGCCTGCCACACATCATTTGTTAAGGCATATAATATCACCTTCAGCCAATTCGTCGGTTCACAGAAGGTATATTCTTTGGATGTATGAAATTCAACTGCATGGTACGATCTGTGCAACTAACATTGACATATTACAGAGGCTCCAGTCAAAAGCATTCACTATGGTATCTTCGAAATATGTAGTGTCCACAAAGATCATCGTAAAACAATGTAAAGAAGGAAGTATAGGAGAGCAGAAAGAACTACGAAATTACATTCCGGAAACATGCAAATTCATTGAGTAATGCCTTCCTACAATCGTGTGATCAAACCCGCTTGAAAAGAAGAGATTTAACAGATATTTTAAAGAGCAATGTATTAGCAAAAAAGGCTCGACCATAACCTTAAAATTATTCAGAATAATAGTTTAATTAACTTACGATTTTATTCCTTACTGATGGACTTTAAAAAAGCGGATACATAAATAAATATTTATACAAAAAACAAAAACAAATCCAGAATACAGACTTTGTCCATTAAAACTGCTATTGTTGCGGAGAGATGGGCTTTACTAAGAGAAAATAATTCAATATACCTCTTTAGTTTCACTCTGAGTCACAAGTATCTTGATTGCTGATTGCTAACCAATGCCTATTGAGCTCGCACGAGGTTCACAGATTCAGTGATAGAACAGATGAGGTCGCCGTTGACTCAAGGCCATTTAAAGACATAAGAGGTTTGACAATTGTGACCTTGACCTTTCTCTCTTTCCGGCATCCCTCCTCTCTCTAGTGATATATGTACCATCGCTCTAGCTTATTTAGTTCGCCTGCTGCGTCAAGTTGAGTAGACGTGTGCTTGTAGTGCAAGTCTACTATTGCCAAGTACTCGAAAGATTGCGAAAACGAGTCAACAGGGCCCAGACATCGCTCGTAACTGGATCCTTCATCACGACAACGCGCCGTGCCACACCGCCCTCAGCGAGTCCCAGTATTTGACCTCTAAAGGGGTCGCCGTGTTGCAACAGCCGCCTTATTCGCCCGATATGTCACCCTGTGACTTTTTTTTTGTTTCCTAAAACAAATTCGGTGGTCAAAGGAACCCATTTTGAGTCGATTACGGACATCCAGGCGGCCGTGACGAGGGTACTCGCGGACATCCCAGTCGAAGCGTTCCAGAAATGTTACGAAGCATGGAAAACGCACTGGAATCGCTGTATAGCTGCCCAAGGGGACTACTTCAAATATACGGTTTTTATGGAATCAGTCTCACTACATAATTGTCATACCTCGTATATGATTTTTCATCACAAATTCTAGAAATATAAAAAGCGAATAAGCTCAAAATTACACGTTATTGGTCAGGCAGCACTACACACGTACTCCATGAGTCACCATTGCATCTCGAAATAATTACGGTTTAGTGCGGTTTATGAGCCGGCGGTGCCATTGGGCCATACTTCTTCCGTGATGATCAAGCCCGGCACGTTACTGGGAATATTAATCGTTACCGCTCAATGATAATCGAATATTTTGCGGCCTGAATTGTGGTATGGACTTGGATAATATGTGGTTCCAACAGCACGGCGCCACAGGCAAAACCTAGTTTGGTGAACGCGTTATCTCACGAAATGGCTCAGTCAATTTCCCGCCTCGGTCGTGCGATTTGACGCCGTTAGACTATTTCCTGTGGAGTTAAGTCAAGTCTACGGTTGATGAACTTCGTAGGAATATCGAACGTGAAATTGCAGCAGTATCGACCGTTTTATGCCTGGAAATCTTCAAAAATTGGGTTCGGCGTCAAGAAATCGAGTTCCATACATAATGGCATTGAATAAACTTTCACAGAAAAACAGAACTTCATTAATATGCCAAACCGCCTTTGAAGCGCTCTTATTGAAAAACCAGTTATCACCTAAACTAATTGTGTGAAATAATCCTTAATTATAGCATTACATTTGTCATAATTTCGCATTTAGAAAACTACGTGTGTAAAACTAACACAATATTTTAGATTAGACAGAAAAACGTCGACCTTTTTCAGTTTGGTCCTATAAACTAACTAATGAAATTAATATTAATTAACCCACATGGCATAAAAACGTGACAAACAAGATTTTCGACAAAAAATGCCACAACCCTAGTACTTGCATGCGCCATATAACGCGCAAATAGCCAACAGACCCAAGAGTTTTCAAACAGTTTTAATGTAAGAACAAGCACAAAAACCAAAGTGGGCCAACTAACGAAAAACAGAACTCATTAATATCAATTTAAACTTAAATTTGTACAAATTTGCATAGAACATAATGAAATTTTGAAATTTTTTGTCTAAAGATTTATTCAGCAATTCGCTCGACTGTGTGGGCTTGTGTGTTGTTGCTTTTCTGCTTGGCTACCTTTCACTAATTTGCACGAAATTTACTGTATTTTCCCAAATGGAAAACAAACCGAAATATTTGGGCGCACACACGCAGATAACCGCAAGGAGATTCAAGTAAATTATATATATCTATGGATATACGCACACACATACACAAACGAAGTATTGAGCGGCAAAAAATTATGAACAACGGCACATTGCTCAACTACTTTAATACACAGCAACATTTTTGCTTTCAAGAAGAGCAACAAAAACAAAACAGACGAACCCAACAGTACCTTAAAATGGTCGGCGAGAATCACACTGGGTCGCAGGGAGTGTGAAATGTGTAAAGAGTGACCGCTAGGTGAGCGGACAAGCGGTGACGCTCATTTCAAAAATCCATGCAAACTAATGTGTTGCACTTAACGCAATTTGTTTGCGATCCCTAAACTCACACCCACCTGCACACATACTCTCCGAAGAGGTGGTGGGTACGCACCGGACCGGACAAAAGTTTACAATCTAAATTCACACGCTTAGCAGCCGCAAAGCAACCGAACCAACCGGCGGCAGGAAGCAAACACAGCAACGCGGTTGGCCATATCTCTGGGGACTACAAGGCAGCAAACTGGCCAACCGCCGGCCAACCGCCGAACGGAACAACAGTCGAGGCGGCAACCGTTCAAACAACAACTGTCTACAAACTGTTGGGACAAGTCGCCGCAGGATAAAAATGAAAATTCTCTACTTCTCACTGTGTTGCGTTTAAGTTTTATTTTATATTTCTCTAAGTTTGTTATCAGGCTTTTTATATATTTTTTTCTTCATTTTTGTTTCTCACTGAAACAAAAAATACACACAAACCCACATAGACACCTACATACATAGAGTCAGCTGTATATAATCCTGTTTTGCTTGCTTGATGTATGATTCTTGCGGTATTCCCTGGAGTAAAGCAGAGCAGCAGCAGGAAACACGAAAATTAACACTCGGCAAGTGCAACAGCACGCAAATTTAATAACAAAACAAATGTTGAACAACTACAACACCACAACAAAAACAAAAAATAAAAAATATGACACAGTAAAAATTTAACAACAACTAAATAGAAAATATAAATTTTACAACAACAAAATTGAAAGTTAAAAAATTTCGACAACAAATAACCAATTTGCCTTCTAAAAATTACAACAACAACCCCAAAGCAGAAAGTTTCTATAAACCAAAGTGCTGTAAATCAAAATTGTATGCAATTGCCTTCGTAAGTTAAGTTGGGCTAAGGGGGGTTTTGGATTGCTATTAGCATATACAACAGGCAAATATCTCAAAAACGGTCTTATATACTCGTATAATGAAGTTTTGTAAATGTTTGTTCAACTTACGGGTTTCAAATTACAGCAATATTGGAAAAATTATGTAAATATACCAGCATTTTTTATTTTACCCAAAAGAGGGTAGATTAAATTTAGCACGAAGTTTGTAACACCCAGAGGATGACTTCGGAGACTCTGTAAACTAATCTATGTATATTAGGGTGATTTAAAAAAAATTCTTTTTTTCGTTTGATACTCTGAAAAATAGATTCCTAGACACCTCTAAGAAAGCCTCTCCAAAAACCTATGAATTTCATCATAACGACTTTTCATCGAGTTATAAAATTCATAAGAAATAAAAAATTTTCCCAAAAATAATCAAACTTTAACTGTTAATTTCTTTTAAGCGGTTGGGTTTACGAAAAATTCATTGGAGACCTTTTTTGTAGAACATTCAATTTCCTACAAAATCAAAGGAACAAAATATTTTTTCAAGTAGTTGGAAGCGAGATATAAATTTTTCTCTCTGATAATAATAGAATATAGAAAAAATAGAAAACTGTAAGAAGGAGGATCTTCCCGTTACAATTAAGAACTGCTGCTTGGAGAGACTTTCTTAGAGGTGTCTAGGAACCTATTTTTCCGAGTACCAAACGAAAAAAAAAATTTTTTTTGAATTACCCTAATGTATATAAGTGATCAGCAAAAACAAGCTGAATCGATTTAGCAATTTTTCCTCTCTCTCCCTCTCTGTGTCTATATATATAATAACTAGTTCCGCGAGGTTTGAGAAATCGTCTTCTCCCTAACAAGCTGCTTATTTATCGAAATAGCCGTTATCGGGCCACTATGGGTTATAGCTACAAACATACTAAGGCTTACGATTTTAGGGTATGCGCCTGGAATGTCCGGACCCTAATTGGAAAGGTGCGCTGCCCAGCTGGTTGACGTCCTCGTTCGAGTGATGGCTGGCATCAATGCCGTCCAAGAAGTGCGATGGACGGGACAAGAACTCAGACGAGTTAGTCTTTACGGCATTTACTACAGTGGCGATATAAAGGTGCGTAAGTTCGGTGTGGGATTCGTGGCGAAAGGGAGGCTCCGTCGCCGAGTCCTGACATTCACCCGGAGGATTAACGCTTAGCCACAATCCGCATTTAAGTGAAGGTCTTGGAGCGCACTTGCGGTAGCTGTCCCCGCCACGATGTCAAAATTGTTCTTGGTGACTTTAACCAAGGCTAACGCTCAAAAATTCTACGAAAGTATGCAAAGGTTTACCATTGTAGGACCCCCAGAAGTGATTTTTCACAGAAAATTCATGTGATCCCCAAGCATCAATTTTCCTTTTATAACCAGTTTTTTTTTGAAATGGCTCAAAACCGATTGATGATTAATGTTCCTTAGCGATGTCATGCTGCTTATGTGACAGTCATGATCAATCTTTTCCATAATTTCATCGATCTTTTCAGCGATAGGTCGACCAGAGCGAGTTGCATCTTTCACAGCGAAATTTACAGAACGAAAGCGAGCGAACCATTGTTCTGCCACTCGAACTGATACAGCATCGTCTCCATAAACTTCACAAATTTCAGTGGTGACTTGCGTGGCATTCCTCCCTTTTTAATAAAAGAATTTCAAAATATAGCGAATTTCTTCATTGTTTTCACACATTTTTGAACAGCTGTATATTTTATCCAACTTCACCGAATTTATTGCTTTTTTTAGTCATAAGAAGCTTAAAATCTCACCTTTTCAACACAATATGGTACGACACAATGTGACTGTATATATGCGACTGCAACTACAAACATCTATTAACAAAATACGAAAAGACTTTTTCGACTACTCAATATTATGAATTTTCAGCAGAAAAAGAAGTGTATTTTACATATTGCCTTATTGTATGTATTATAAAAGAAAGTATAACGTACATGTAGGTATACATACGTAATACCAAAAAACACTGTAAGCAATATGGAGTAATTTCCGATATATGCAAAGCCTCTCCTCAGCAGCAATTTACTTTCCAGCGAGTTTATTTTCATGCTCTTAAAACTCCTTCCGACACATGACTTCCCCAGAACTTTATTTTATTTTTTTAGAAAAAAAAATATATTTATTTTAGGAAGTTATAACAGTTCATGTAGTACAAGAAAAATACACAAATAAGTCAGTAAAACAAGAGCAACAAACATTTAGACGCAGTTGGAACAGACTTAAACCGAAACAATAAAATTTTATTCATATTTGTAGCAATTGAAACATCTACTTTAGAAGACAAAAATTTCAACTACACTTAACGAGAAGAAAAACAGCTCACATATACTCACATACTTACATACATATAAACCTGCACACGAGTCAACAGCACTGACATCGCAACAGCAACATGGTGCAAGCGCCAAGCAACACAAGAACAATGTAAAAGGCAAGCAAACAAAAGCTTGCAACAGCTTAAGCTTCACATACCAGAGGTGTGCCCCAGCATTTCGTCTTCCAAAGTTTGCCCACAATGAACTCATAAGTCCAGCATTCTCGTAGTTTTCATACACTTTCACACACACTCACAAAGCACAGTCCAAGCAGTCTATTTTTTCGACCACTACCTGTTCAGTGGTCTCCTTTGTTCAATCATTCAATCATTCAACGTGTAAATTCTGCTGCTCCTCTTTGCTTCTTCCGTTCCTCGTTCTTCTCTTTAGAGCAATTGATTGATGACCGACCATGGTCAAGTGCAAACGTAATTAAAATATTTTACTAACAAATTTATTAGTCTTCACTGTTGCAGGGCAGTGTCTGCTGGTAATACTTATGTGTATGTACTAGGTATCTGCATCTGTTTGTTAGTCTGTTGGGTACTTCTTGTGAGTATACTGCGTTTAATTTTTCGAATTTTGATATTTAAATTGAATTTTTATGTGCAAATTTAATCTTTTGTATTTTTGTTGTTTTTGATATAGGCAAACAAACATACTTGGATCACATTTTTGCAAATAAATAGAAATATATAAAATATTTTGATTCTCTCTTCGGTCTGCACATTTTTATTTACAAACATATAATTCTTCCAAAGTTAATTACTTGCTTGCAAACGATATAATAGGATTAAAAATTAGCTATAAATATATTAATTTGCCTCGAAAATTCTATTTGCTTTAAGATTTAATATTTTTTTAATTTCAAAGTTAATTTTTGTTTGCAAAAGTCTACTGAAGCTTAAGATTTTGCTCTAAAAAAGGATACAACGTAAACACGCGTTTCATTTTCAAATTAAACTTTGCCGAAATTATTTTACGTTTTTCATACCACATATATATATTTGACGTTGGAATTTTTTGATCTTTTATAATACGTTTTTTCAGGTCCAAAGAAAATAAGTCTACAATTTTGAAAAATTCATTTTCGAATTCAAAATTTCCCGCTTTACAAAAATGATCTAATGAATATTTTCTACAAAAATTGCCTTTAAAAGTTATGCCCAGTTAAAGTTATGCATGAAATGTACTGTTTTCATAAAGTACACCATGTCGTATGAGTAACAGAGAATATGTGAAACACTTTTATAAATGATTTGGCGTACGACTTTAACTGTGTATAACTTTTAAAGTAATCAATAAGATCATTATTACAGATCGAAAAATTTTATATTGGAATATCATCTTTTCAAAGTTGTAGACTCATTTGCTTAATGCAAAATATCAAAAAATCTCATGTGAAATGCAGGGAAAAATATATATCATTTAGGCACGGCTTAAATCGACAATAAAGAGCTTGTTTATGTTGCATACTGGTTTTTAGGGAAAAACTGAAACATCAGGTTTCTTCGGTTACAACTTTAGCAGTTTTAAATATGCAATCAACCTCCTTAGAGACAAGCTCAATATACTTTTCTTGTACACTGCAAGCTGAAGAAGCACTTATATAAGATAGCCTAGTTTCTTTCGCAAATTGTAGGTTCTTGGACAATTGTTTCTAATGACATCACGGCTCCGAATCGTTAAAAATTTTACAGAAGTTTGCGAGTCTACTTCACCACGAACACCAGTATTTAAGATAGAGATCTTTGCCTCAGAGTCGTCCTTCTCATGTGGTAATGACGATAACATCGACCAAAGTTAAAAGAACAGTGCTTGAAAATCATCGTATTGGCATCAGAGCGACAACAGATGCTGAGCAGCTCTTGTGGATAGACTCAATACTTTTTTGTTAAGTTTTTGGAAATCAAGCGCGTCAATGTTAGCTTCGTATCACATATGGAACCTTTGGCAAAACGACGTCAAGCAGAGATCGCAAAAGAGTTGCTGGACAATATAACCGTGAACCATAAATCCATTAAAGGCAACATTACAGATGGCGAAACGTGGGTTTATGAATATGTCACGTTACTGTTCAACAATCTAGCGAATGGTGCTGCAAAAATGAATCAAAACCAAAAACAAAACAAAAAAACAATGTTCCTTGAAGGCACGGAAGCTCATCCCAGCAGAGACTTGTAATAAGTGCACAGAAAATTGGTTTAAAAATAGCTTGTATTGGCTCTGGAGCTTATTTTAAAAGCTATAATGAAAATATATTCCAGTCCGGCTCAAATTTGATTTGAGAGTATTTGGTCACAACTTTTTTCTATCAAAAAATATCAAATTCAAACTGATTAGAGAAAGAAATTTCTCTGCACTTATGTTGAAAACTGTTCGCGAATCGGCAACTATCATCATGACTAAATTGAAAAAATTACAGCAGAATAGATGTCAGTCCGTCCATGTTGTAGAAGATTTTGTTTGTTGTAGAAGAGACGTAAAACGTCTTCTTACTCACACGAAGTAATACCTTATCGGTCGGTGGTTCCGTGGGAGAGGCTCGAGTTGGAAGTAGGTTAAGCTTAGCGGATTAAAGCTCCGCACTCCAGCCTACGATGCTTCCACCTACTATAAAACCAAAACACAAAAAACAACTAAAAACGATGGTGAGACGTGGGTTTATACATTTGACTCCGAAACTGTCCAACAATTTGGCGAATGGTGCTCCAAAAATGAATCGAAACCATAATTTGTTGAAAACACCGAAGTCCATTCCAGCAGAGGCTTATAACAAGTGTCTGGAAAATTGAATTAAACGTAGCTTATATTGGCTAATTAGTAAAAATTTTTATTAACATTTATTTTTATTTTTTCAGTCCGGCTCAAATTTGATCAGAGGGTACTATAAAAAAAAAGCCTCACTTCGAATTTTGGTAAACACATCTCTTGTTAGTTGATTAATTAGTTATTAAATATTTAAACAAATTAATCGCGTTTTTATAGTGTTATATCTATGAATAATAAACCAAAGCGAAAAACACTCGATTTTTAAAGAAACAATTTACCCAAAACTAGTATAGAACATCAACTCTTCTTAGGTTAGAGTCAATTTTTCAATTTTCTAAAAAATTTTGGATCTTCAAAGAGGATATTTTTGTAACCATACCATTTTCAAAATACTCTTTGGATTTCTTCACAAAGGGAACTTATTTTCAATGCGGTTAAATTAGAGGAAGCTCTGTGTGGAAGAAGAAACATTTTAGATTACCAGCTTGCATAAAAAATTCATAAAACAATCTCAAATCCCAATTACTCAATTTACGTATAGAATCAGGTATAGCTCTGGAAAGCTCTCTACTGCAAAGAAAAAAAGTGATTTTGATACTTTACTTATCGCCTACTTAAATTGATATTCCATGCAATTCGCAAACAACATTATTTTAATTAATTGCATTACGTGCTGTATTTATTATCAAAGAACGCAAAAGTTGTACAAAGACACACATATAAACTGTTGTTATTGATCCATAAAGCTAAAGTTCTCATTTCAATTAATTTAATGGCAAATGGCAAAGAAATGCGAAAAATGCTGTTTACACTTACAGCTAAGCTCGGCTGAGTGAGCTGAAATGCTATTCAATAATTCGTAATTATCTACAATGCCCAAGAGTGATCAGAAGCCATTGAATTGATTAATTACCAGCACAGACATAAAAACACACAAACAAGCATACATGCAAGCCGTTATAAGAACTGATATGAATATTTCGAACATTTGAAAGAAATTATATTTAACAAATAATGCACTCACACTGGCGTTATCATGATTTAAAATACACCAGAGAGAAAAAATCTAGAACTTTGTTTTATTACAGGCGAATATATAAATATATATATGTGTGTGTGCGTGTGGCAAAAGGGACAAATGCGAAAAAGCTACATGTAACGATTACGATAATTTGCAATTAAGTTAAAACACCTGCAAATGAAATCATAAAATCCGACAAAATGAATTGAAAATGTGCGCTACACGAATTTTTAAAAGCGCTCAAGCAGACACACACATATACACATGCACACACATTTGCGGGCAATCACAAGCATTTGAAAAGGTTCGAATGAGGGAATACCAGCAACTAAACGCAAAGCAAATACCCAAGACGACGGCACAAACTGCACGCTGTGACTTCGTATACACACACACATATGCATATTTGTATTCGTGTGTGTGTCAAGTACTGCATATGAGAATTTGTAAGCATTTGTGTGTGTATAGCGGTTGACAAGTGGAGCGTGAGAGCGGCGCAGCAGCCAGGCAGGCATGCCTTTGGGACTGCTTATGCTTATATGTATGCTGCTATGTGTGCGTAGCGGTGGGCTTATGTGTTTGTGTGTATATGTGCTGCCACCATCATGCCACTGAGTACATTTATCAAACGAATCACCACACTCAAATGGAAATTTATTCGAAAATGAACGTGAACACCATAAAACAAATGCAGCTAGTACCCACGCACACTTATATGTACATATGTGTGTATATAAGGGTGGGATAAAAAAAAATTGTTTTCAAAATTTTACTTTTTTTTGCAGGCTGAGCAGTTTCCTCAGCCAGAAGCACCGGAGACAC
Organism: Bactrocera correcta; assembly: GCA_027475135.1. NCBI lineage: Eukaryota > Metazoa > Arthropoda > Insecta > Diptera > Tephritidae > Bactrocera > Bactrocera correcta. The sequence goes on from CM050323.1 coordinate 36,682,660, forward strand.
TATGAAATGTATAACAGCTTAACGAGCTGAGTAGAATTAGACAAGGTCGTCTTCCTCTTCTTATATATGTATAACCAATATAAACCCTCAGTGTTCGAGATACCGTTCTGAAATTTTGTACGAACTCATTTTTCTCCGAGAAGCAACTTATGTGTCGGAACCGTCGATATCGGACAACTTTAGCATATAGCTGTCATACAAACTGACTGAACAAAATCAAATCTTTATATGGAAAACTTTTTTATTTAATGAGATATCTTCACGAAATTTGCTATGGCTTATTTCCCAAAACAATGGTACAATCACCAAAGAAATTGTTCAGATCGGACGTCTAAAACATATAGCTGCCATACAAACTGACCCATCAGAATCAAGTTCTTGTATGGAAAACTTTTTTATTTGACAAGATTTCTTTCCGAAATTTAGCATAGATCATTGTCAAAGTCAACTCTATAACCTACCCAGACATTGCTCAGATCGGATCACTATAGCTTATAACTGCCATACAAACTGAATGATCAAAATAAAGTCCTTGTATATACAACTTTATAAAAATTGGTATGGATTATTGTTTGAAACAATGGTATATTTGCCGAAGAAGTTGTTCAGATCGGACGCCTATAACATATAGCTGCCATACAAAATTATCGTCCAAAATCCAGTTCTTGTAAGGAATTTTTTTTATTTGATAAGATATCTTAACGAAATTTAGCACAGATTATTGCTTACGGTAACTCTATAACTTCCTCAGAAATTGCTTAGATCGGATCACTATAGCTTATAGCTGCCATACAAACTGAACAAGCAAAATCAAGTTATATGGTGAAACCGAGATTATTTGTTTTCTTCATTAAAATTAAAAACAAAATTAAAATTTAAATTAAAAATAAAATTAAAAATTTAATTTAATTTAAAATTAAAAATAAATTTAAAAATAAAAAAAATTAAAATTAAAGTTAAAATTAAAATTAAAATTAAAATTGAAATTAAAATTAAAATTAAAAATAAAATGAAGGTTATTGTAGCTTCGGTGGAACCGAGATTATTTGTTTTCTTCATTAAAATTAAAAACAAAATTAAAATTTAAATTAAAAATAAAATTAAAATTTAATTTAATTTAAAATTAAAAATAAAAAAATTAAAATTAAAGTTAAAATTAAAATTGAAATTAAAATTAAAAATAAAATTAATATAATTTTTAATAAAATCAAAATTAAAATTAAGAGTCCAGTTAAAACTAACATTAAAAGTATAATTAAAATTAAAGTTAAATTCAAAATTAAAAATAAATTTAATTAAAAGTAAAAGTAAAATTAAAAATAAAAATAAAATTAAAAATTTGATTTAAAATTAATATTAAATAAAAAAAAAATAAAAAAATTAAAATTCAAATTCAAATTAAAATTAAGATAAAAATTGAAATTAAAATTAAGATTTAAATTATAAAATTAAAATAAAATAATTTGTTGGACCCACCCTAATATACATATACATATAAATTGAAGATTAAAATTAAAAGTAAAAATAAAAGTAAAAATAAAATTAATATAATTTTTAATAAAATCAAAATTAAAAATCCAATTAAAACTAAGATTAAAGTCAAAATAAAAATTATAATAAACATTAAAATTAAAACTAAACTTAAAGTTAAAATTAAAAATAAATTTAATTAAAAGTAAAAGTAAAAGTAAAATTAAAATTAAAATTAAAAATAAAATTAAAAATTTAATTTAAAATTTAGATTAAATAAAAAAAAATTAAAAAAGTTAAAATTGAAATTAAAATTAACGTTGAAACTAAAATTCGAATAAAATAATTTTTGGACCCACCCTAATATACAAATACATATATAGTATACAAAGGTAGCATTCTTTGCATGTATCCGTGTGTTTGTCACTTTTACATTCCCATTTTAATCTCTGACATTTGTGATTGTTGCGCAGCTAAGCCAGCGGTAAACATATGGCGTACACGTAAAACGGTAAATGAGGGTACCTTCGTTGCTTCAGATAAAGCGTGCCACATTAACGTACTTGTACATATGTATATCATACCACACACACACCACCACAACCTACAATCAGTTACACTTATAGCTTATAGCTTCATTGGTGCTTGCTGGAGGTCTGGTGCGTCTACTGTTTCCCAAGCAACAACAATGTCACCATAAAGTGCACACTTTACCCGCATTACCTTTCGCACTTTTATCGCTTTGACTCAATGAGCGCTGCCGACTCATACATGCACGTATGTGTGTGTGTGTGGAGGGTAAGCAAATTTATTGGATTTAAAATCGCTCCCCTGAGCTTTTCTGGAAATCAACGCTTCCCGGCGGAGCAACCGCCCAGTTGTCTTCTAAATGCTCGTTTAACTGTAGTGTATTACAGCTAAAACCCGTGCTTTGCTTTAAAGCCGAAGTGTAATGGTATGGCAACGTCTCCAGCACCAAAGTCGGGCGACATCAATTCATTCATTTTCACTTTAATCTATTGAACGACAGTGAAAGAAGTGCCATTGAGGTGGCTGCTACACTACAAAATACGCACAAACACACGCATTCTCACTAACACTGTCTCATACACACATATGTAAGTATCTACTTGCAATATCCCTTTTGTGTTTACACACACATGCCACACTCTGTGGCAACTTTGCTGTCGATGATGATGATGACATGTCGGTGAGTTACCTTGGTAAGCTACTTGATAAAAGCTATCAATGTTGAGCATGACGTTGCCATTTAACTTAAATTACTTGTCAGGCTAAGCAAAAGGAATTGCCTGCACTGTATATGTATATGTGTGTGTGTGTGCATTAGTTTAATAAATACATATATGCAGTTACAAAGCCGACAACCCTATTGGAAGTCTTAGCTGCAGTGCCGATGACTAGCTGAATGCCTGTAAGGGCTTATCAAAGCAGCAGCAGCAAGACAATTTGTCATACTTTTTGACATGACACAGACTTAGGCAAACAATTTTTGTGCGCAAGCGATGGAAGTTGTAAGAAATTAAGATTAAATATGGCAAGTGATAGAACTAATCTAAAGTAAGACTTGGCAATAACCGTGTCGACGCCAGTTAAGAAAAAGAAGGTAGACCTAATACGAGTATGTGAGCTCCTTAGCTCATGCCGTGAGGTAAAGAAATATATTATTTGGACCAGCCAAGATCTGCTGTAACATAAAATATGTGAAGCCAAAAACAAAAACCGAAATAAAACAAATCTTAGAGCTATGGCTCGATTCAAAGATTTCCTAAACCAATTTAACCAGGATCTCAATACAAAAATATATATTTTCAGCGTAAATATGAAGATTTGAGGATTTTATCTACTCAGAAACCCATTTTCAATCAGAAAACACACAATCGTTAAAAGAAAAATTTTCGGGAACGCTAAAACTGAACTTCAAGGAATCGTTTAAAGCACCTATTGGTTTCATTCGTGGATCTTTTTGATGCATGTTGTTGTTTTATCAGCATAAAACTTTTACAAACGGTTTTTAGGAATGTTACTGTGACTTTGTGCTGTTATGAATTCAAGTTCCGTTACGATTATGTAAAAGGTAATAGCGTGATCTCAAATAAAATAATATGACTTATAGTATTTATACATAAACTTATTTTTTTATCAGAATACATCAACGATTCCAAAATATTTTTTGGAACGCTAAAAGTGAACTTTGAAAAATCGTTTAAAGCACTCTTATTATCATTCGCCGAACTTCGTAATGCAGGTTGTTGTTGTATCAACATAAATATTTCCTAAATATCTTATAACAAAACTACTAAGATGACGGGCTTTGTGCCATAATGAATTAAGGACACGTTCCGATTATATAAGTCGTAATGGCAAGAGATCAAAGCTGTTCATGAATCAAACAGTGTAACTTATAGAGCGCAGTCGAGTTTACATAAGCGAATAAATGTAAAAAACCTTTTAAATTGAAATTTCAAGTCAATCTTAATACTGTACTGGTTACCGAAATCAAACGATGTCAATAGCAGCTTTTTTAAGTAGAGAGAAGGGCGGATCTGTTCTCCAACCCACATCAAAACAATTTTTGACGAAGTTTTTTATCTCAGGTAGATAAAAGAAGTGATCTTTTTCGACAAAATGCATTCGGTTCACGGAGTACCTTCGTGTTCGCTCTATTCTACGAATATCAGTATGAAGCGCTCAAGAATTGTTTGAGGAAAGAGTTCGACCAACACTACAGGGAGCATATATTGGTGTCAATTATATGCAATTTAGAAAAGTATTTTATAAATTTAGTGACTTATAGTTGAAGTAGAGAATGTTGCATTACCCCAGCGCCACATATCTCTTCGAATCTTTCAATGGGATACGAGGAAAGACTGGGATGTGGAGGACAAAAATATCTCATAGAATCTCTCAATGCGATACGAATACTGGACTGCTGGGGTCGAAAATATCTCTTAGAATGTTTCAGTGGTATACGAAGAAATATCGGACTGCTAGGGTCCAAATTATCCGTTAGAAATAGTGGACTGTTGGGATCAAAAATACTCCTTACAATCTTTCAATGGGATACGAGGAAATACTGGACTGCTGTGGTCGAAAATATCTCATAGAATCTTTCATTAAATCACAAAGAAATACTGGGCTCTTTGGGTCGAAAATATAGAATTTTTCTTCGGGATACGAAGAAATACTGGGCTGCTGGGATTAAAAATAGCGCTCAGATTCTTTCAATGGAATACAAAAAAATACTGGACTGAAATGAATTAAGAAGAATCTGATCCAACATCTACTCAGAACTGCAAATTTATATAGAACGATAGCGTCTAAGGTAGAAGAGGATTGCTTTTCAAACCGATAACTAAATTAAAAAAATATATTTTTGGGATAAATCTCTATTGACTGAAGCATGATTATCGAAAATCATCAATAGGCATATTTTTGGAATATTTTTGAGAACTTCCAACTGGTTAGAATCAAATCTATTCCTACTTCTATCTTGTTATGCAAATAATTGTGTGAGTGAAAGAGTTTAACCCAAGCTCATGGCCCTCATAATTCATTCAATTTGCCGCTCATTTGCATCGAATGACTGGCTGTGTTCAAGTCTAAAACACATTACATAAAACACACACAAATACATGTAAACATACATACATATATAAAGATAATATTGTATACAACTATGTTATGCAACATCATCAACATTTCCATATTTGCATGCGTGGAAGTGCACAAGAAGCACACTTAAAAGTGATTTTGAATTTTGCCTAAATTATTGCCTTTGTACCACGGGCCCTTATGTACTTGTATTCGGTTACAACGCACTTCTTGTTGTACGCTTTGTTGTACACTTGTCACGCCCGGCAATACATCAATCACCACAAGCAGAATTTTCATTATCATGCTTAGCCGGCATGCCTTTGCTGCCCACATGCAGTTATGCAAGCACACACACGCACAAAAATATATATGCTAATGCTTACACACACGCATATGCATGTGGTATATTATGTCCTTTTACATGGGCATACATTATCTTTCCGTTGCTCTTTATTTCAATCCTTTTTGTATGAAATGTCCAAGTGCACAGTATTCAAAATTTGTGTGTGCGGGTGAAGTAGAGAGGCCAAAGCAAATCATAAATAATACCGAGAATTAAGTGCATTTTAGAAAATGGATTTTCTGGCATTAAATTCTATGTATTTGATTGGCAATATGCGGACAGTGATCCATAAGTGATCAAGTGGAGAGAATATGTGGGCGAAACGAAATTTTAGTTGCTTTGATGCGCCATTATTTGTGTCTATCAAAAATTCTCAGGTTTTTTTTTTTATCAGTTTTAAATGGTAGGTTTATACTTATGTCCTCAATGGAGACTTAAGTAATACGCAACCAACGGAGAATGGATCCCCCAATAAAAATAACAAAATAGCCTTGATTGTGAGGGCCACTGTTTTGATAACAAACACTGCAACCGTATTAAAGATTACGATTTAAGGACATGCACCCGAAAGGTTCAGAACGTTAACTGAACTGAGCCGCTTCCCAACTGGTTGATGTTCTCGTGAGAATAAAAGCTGACATTACCGCCGTCCAAGAAGTTCGATGAATGGGACCAAATGGGCTGAGGCTGATCGGCTTCGGCGAGGACCGAAATATGGTTACCGGCAATGCTAGATTCTAATATAAAAAAAATCAGCAAGCTACCTGGCTATCCCCGGATCAAAACGACACCAACCAGATCGATCATGTTATGATAAATGGAAGACACGTCTCCAGTGATTTAGACGTGCGTACGCTTAGGTCTTAACATTGACTCCGACCACTATCCTGTTGCATCTGAGATACGCACCCGCCTCTGTGCAGCAAAAAACGCACATCAACAAACAAAAGAAAGGTTCGACGTCGAGAAGCTGCACTCACACAGACAGCGGAAGGGTTTTCTACTCGTCTTGCACTCCTGCTCTCTGAGAGTCATCAACTCGGTTTAAGGGAATTTCGGGACGGCATTTCACGATCCTTACCTACAGCTACAAACGAAACCATTGGTTTTCGGAAAAGATAGTTAGTACGACAACCTCGCAACGTTACAATCGACCATAACATATTCGAGCTGGGATAGACACAGAGAGTTGAAGAGAGAAGCGAAACATGTTTGCAGGCAGAAAATGAGAGAGGTCGAAATGCGTGAGTACGAACAGCTTGACAAGCTGGCCGACAAGGGTAATCTTTGAAAATTCTGTGAAAAGATTCGGTGACTAACAGAAGGTTTCAATACCGCAGCAAACTCTCGTTGAACCCCCAAAGGTGATCTGGTGACTGATGCCCAGAGCATGCTAAAATTATGAAGTGAACACTTCTCCAGCCTGATGAATGGCTCGACGACGATGGACCGGACGTTTGGTTGCCCGACCATGAGGAAGTTCGAATAGCAATTACCCATCTGAAGAATAACAAAGCCGCGAGATAAGATGGGTTTCCGACCGAGCTATTCAAATACCGCGGCAAAAAACTAATAAAAAGAATGCATCGGCTTCTTTGTAGAATAGCATGCCCAACGATTGGAATGTAAGAGTGCTCTGCCCAATCCACAAACAGGGAGACCCCACAATCTGCGCCAACTAACGCGGGTTAAGCTTCCTCAACGTCGCATTTAAGGTTCTATTGAGTGTACTGTGTGAAATATTAAAGCCCACAGTCAAGAAACTGATTGGACCTTTTCAGTGTGGCTTATGATCTAAAAAAATCAACAACTGGAATCTTAGAAAAGCCCCGTGGAAAGAGAATCGACACACACCACCTTTCAAAGCTGCCTTTGACAGCACGAAAAGGAGCTGCCTTTTTGCCGCGATGTCTGAATTTGGTATCCCCGCAATACTAATACGGCTGTGTAAACTGACGTTGGCAATACCAAACGAGGTTTCAGACAAGGCGACTCCCTATGTATGACTTCTTCAATTGATATATGATAAATGATATTGCCATCATTGGGCTGAGCACCCGCGCCGCAAGTTCTGCTTTATTCATTCTGGATAAAGAAGCGAAGCAAAAAGGTTTGGCAGTGAACGAGGGCAAGACGAAATATTTCCTGTCATCAAACAAACAGTCGTCGCAATAGCAACTAGGCTTTCATGACACAGTTGATAGACATAACTTCGAAGTCGTAGATAATTTCGTTTATCTTGAAACCAGCATCAACACCAACAACGAAGTCAGCGTCGAAATCCAACGCAGAATATCACTTGCCAATAGGTGCTACTTCAGACTGAGTAGGTAATTGATAAGTAAATTCCTCCATCGACGTACAAACTCAAAGAAAACTCTATAAATCGCTCATCATCCCGTCCTGCTATATGGTACAGAGGCATGGACGATGACAGCGCAATTGTTAGTGAATGTGGTCATGCATACTTTTTCAAATTTTTCAGGTTCTCTAGTCCCGCTCTAACATAAACTTTACTTTGTAAGAGTGTAAGTAAGAATTTATATCACAAAAGCATTATATACAGCGCAAGGTGTTCAAAAAGTAGGTATGAAAATTGGCTTAACCCAGATTGTTTTCCTTAAAAAAAAAAAACTATTTAGAAAACAACCGGTACTATTTCAATAGAGCAAATCTATATATGTACCGAATAAATGATTTATTGGCGTCCTCCATTAAAGCACTAGCTAATTTCCTCTCCAAACTCTAAATCTAACAACAAAATATCTGCTAAAAGAAATATTACCGCCGACAGCGATAAAAGTCGCCAGTAATTTCAACAGCGGAAAGAGGCATTGCAACACAATTCAACAGCAATTTGCAATGCAATCAACAAATAAATTGGAGCAACAAAAGCGACAAATGAAAAGAGAAACTAAAACTGCATGCAACACGGAGCCAACTAACAACATGCATACAAACATATATGCAAGTATATGTGTGGATGTAGCAAGCAAATGTGGTCGCTAACGTCGATCAGCAAAGCACAAGTAAGGACAACGAGGACTTGCCGCGCTGACACGACTCCCCTTGCGGCATGTGGCAGGGCCGGGCACAACACTTGACAGCGTGAGGCATGCAAGCGTTTTAGAACTTAAACAGCCACTTGAAATGCGGCGCATAAACATAACAATAAGCGCTGATATGTGTGGGTGTGTGTGATTTGTATAGACAACAACAACAAAATGCATGGATATCTGCGTTGTTGTGCGCTTGGAGTTATAAGAGGCTAATTTGCGCGGCAATCAACTGCGAATGCATGAATAAATGCACGTGTATGTGTATGCGCGCATGTATGTGTGTAAATGACGTTCTTGGCATGCGAAAATAAATATAACAAATTGCTGTGCGACTGCTTGCCATGCAGATTGCATTAGAATGTAGTCCGACCGTTTTTCAAATGCGCGAAATGCAAAACCGAAATAGACGCTTGAAGGTGTGTGAGAGGAGAGCGGAAATCGCTTGCTCGTTATCCCTCTACCGTTACAACAACAAATTTTCATATGACATAAGCCCTGCCATTATATATATATTCTTTATTGCAATTTACACACCCACACACATGTGTGTGCTGGCGTTGCCGCGACCTTATTGCAAGCATTGCTGGCTGGCGCTGGCTAAGTGGCCACAGAATTGCATGCGAACCCGCAATTACCCAGTTTCGGTAACACTTCAGCACCGTCAGCCAACCAGCCAGCCAATTCAACTACCATTCTTCAATTGTTTTGACCCACGTGCTCCAGTCGAGCTTACTTCGCGCGCAGAACTTGGCTTTAAACAATTTTGATTGCGGCATAATTGTTGCTTCACTGGCAACTAACTAAACGAGCACACATGTATGTTGTATGTATATAGTTGTAGTATAAACAACAACAACAATAAAGATGATAGCAAGTAATTTACACTCACACGTACACGTTAAGACATGCCAGCACATGTTGTTTAAGGTTTATATTCAAGTTGTAAAGCATACATTTAGGCGCATAGCATATGTAAAGAATTCTATTGTTATAGCGATTAGTGTACAGTGGTGTGTTAGCACCAATATAGCTTAGAAAATAAAAGTAAAAATATCATAAAATTATTTTATTTACTCAGATCCACTCAAACCAGACCTTCTAGAGTATTAACTCGGAAACGATATCGTCAAATTGTTGAAGTATTCCATAGCAAGAAAAAAATTAAATTTTTTTCAACCCGATACAGTTGTCAGCGCGACAACTGGTATCAGTCTGAGCAATAAGTATATTTTTTCGATATTTTTAATTTGTTTAAAAAATTAAAAAGGCTTCTGTTCTCCTTGAGAAATATATATCGTCACCTCAAATACAAAACAACGTATCATCAAAAATATTCAACTGAAGTTTTTATTGCTTAGGATTCACTACATCATATTACATATATGCAGCATAAAATTTTCAGCTTCCGCTCTTAGATATAACCAATATATAACTATTTTATAACCTATATATAACTAGTTTATAACCAATATATTACTATTTTATAACCAATATATAACCATTTTATAACCAATATATTACCATTTTATAACCAATATATAACCATTTCATAACCTAAACTCAAATTTTGTTTCAATATCAGTGGTTTCTATTATATCGTTTTTCTTCGCCTGTAAACGAATGCAGTACATTTAAAAAAATTTTCTTTTCACAATAAGCTGTCCTTTGTGGTCCATCCTTATTTTCGGGGTTATCTAAAGCAAGTATATCTTGGCATACTATTATTGGCTATTTATTCCAAAAAAAAAACACTTTTAAGAAACCTCTCTCTACCTCTCTTTCTCTCTTCTTTTATTCCGTCTTATATCTCGCTCTTTCCATTCCTTTTCATCCTGTTTCAGTTTCTCTGTCATTTTCTCTCATTATCTAATTGTTTTACTACTGCAACTGTTTAGTGAATAACCAAGCTATCTGCGGTGAGTCCTAGAATAATTATTCATGATATGATCATAATTCATATGATCTTAAGATTTATTTCTTATAATCTGTCAAAATACACTCCAAGTCTTATTTAAGCTATTGGGATAAAGGCACATATCAATCCTTTCATTCTTAGTCCACTGGCAGCTTTCTAACTCGACTGACAGCTTAGAGTGAGGAAAATACTAACGTGTGCTTTCCAACGAGGACATATTTTCATCCGAGTTGATATTTTTAATAGCTGACAGGCTTATATTTTTTATGGTTTACTATTTTTTAAAGAACAAACCTACTCCGGAACATCGTTTGCAAATCGTGCAAATTTACTACTAAAGCAATGGCTCGATTCGCTTCACACATTCTGCGCTTCGTTCAATATTCGGTCTGAGATAACCTCTCAACAGAGTCGGTACTTCGAGCAATCATAGATTGGTTTAGCACCATGTTTATTTCAGTGGAAAATGCGGATTCTCAGAGATGCTGTACAGTGCACACCGAAGACACAATATATGCGGTGGAGCAAAGTATGAAAGAAGACCCGAATGAGTCCATCCATCTGAAGCTGTGCCTATCTCTAGTACTTTATGGAAGATTTGGCGGAAGGATCTTGGTTTTCGGATTTACAAAATCGAACTCTCACAATAATTTCAGCCAAAAGACCATCATGAGCGTCGCATGTTCAGTAAAAGCTCCCAAATCGAAATGTTTGCCGATCCCAATTTTCGCCGGAAAATTTTGTTCAGCAATGAAACTCTTGAATGGGCACGTTAATAAACCATTTTATCGTGTTGGCAGTGATGATAACCCCAAAGCAATTGTTGAGACATCATTAACCGTTCCAATATCGGTCGGTTCTAGGTAACCGGAACGGACCGGACTTTTATCCGACCAAAGACTGTCAACTCGATAGAATTCTGTCACTACAACGACAATAAGAATCATCATAACCCGAAAAGTTACCGTTTCATCTGCTCTATAGGCAGAGCAACTGCTTCACATTTCTTCAAAAATACTACCAGCCATATTGTTATTATTAATAGGAACGCTATAGAACCATGGTTAATGACTCTTTCGTGCCTGAATTGGAGAATGTTGATGTGGTTCCGATGCCACTACGTGTCATGCAGCCAACGAAACTAAAAATATATTGAAGAAAACTTTAGGAGAGCACATAATCTCGCATTGTGGGGTTATGACGCGGCCTCCAAGATCATACAAATGAACATCGCTGGCTTGGGATAATTTTCGTCGCGCTATTGCTGACGTACGGTGACAATTGTGCTGAAATTTATTCTACCCAGCTGCACCGGTAACTTTCCCGAAATCATTTTTAAACAACAAATAAACTCTTATATTTATGATAAAACTAAATTCCTGACCATATTATTAAATTATGTGCGTTTTTTTATCCTTGAAAACCACAACTCTCTGTTATTCTCTCTCAGTAAACTCATCAAATAAATCGTATAATACGACCAATCAACAAATGTGAAGGGAAAATGTGCGACTCTTTATGCTAAGAGGTCTATGGAGCATTTGGATCACGAACTTGAGTTCAAAAATTTTCCATGACCTACAGGTATTTTTGTCATTTCAGGAATGATGGTAGTTTGACTCCTACAAAAAAAAAAAACCTATAATTTTCGGTTTTAGCACCAATTAGCATGAAACCTCCTCTAACCTCACTGTCGCAAAATGACTGTAAGCTATTATTTTTTCTTTGTCAGCTGAGGCAAATATACACTTCTTATAAAATAAGTATTAACAGAGATTTCTTAAATCATATAAGTAACAGGCTGCTATTTAAGGCTTTAAAGATTTACAAAGAAGTACATTATGATCTCGCTAAACTGTGTGAGAATTCGCTAACTAAGAAATTTCATTAAAATTTATTCCTAAACGTAGGCAAACCTCAATCTTATTTTAACTTATTGCATACTTTTGGGGTTACATGGAATTTCCCATTTACATAAATGTAAGTATACTTTTCTCCTTTTCGGCTCTAAGCGCGTAAGCGGTGTCTACGCCAATTCAGAAGAAAAAGAAGCATACTTTTAGGATTAATTTTCCTCTTAATGTAAACTATACATTGTTGTAGGATCAATTATCAAAATAGATGAACTACGCTAATTAAAAAGTCTAAATTCTTTCTCAAGAAAAAAGTCTCCACAATCGTCAACTGTTCATTTTGAATGATTACAATTTAAGAAAAATACTTTGAGCTTGCAAAACACTGTACTTTACCAGCACGCCATAACAATAAACTCATGTAAAACAAATTGACGGCGGAACTTCCGGTATGAGCCTGGCATTCTTCAAATAAAGTTTCCGCTTTTCCACACACCTACAAATACTTGCTTTAAATACAACACAAAAAGAGTTAAAAAAAAGGCGAATAAATGCTTGGCAAATAATTTACTGCATTTAAAGGCGGCAACTACGTCTAAGTGCAGCCAACAGGAGTGCAATAAAATAAAGACCAACAACTACAAAAATACACATGTATTATATGTGTGTCTACCGTTATATAGCCTTACAAACGTTATACGCCAGACAAGCGAAGTGCAATCATTACTTTACAACAACATGTCGGCAATTGGCTTGAAAAGAGCAAATGAGAGCTCTGCTTGAATGCGAATGTGTGTTAAGCAAGTGCTTGCAATTTGCATTCACTCACACTGAGCAAGTAGCTGTGCATAACGGTAAATACATATTTGCTGATTGTGAATTGCGCGGTCGTTGCAAGTGAAGTTGCTGCTTGCGGCTGGCGTGCATAATATCCACACACACGCCGACTTATTTGAGACTTTTTCACTTCAAAGCTTATATTATATATAGATGTATATATATACATATATATATATATATGTGTGTGTGTATGTGTTCATATTTCAATGTGTGTGTATATGTGTAAGAATTTAATTAAAGCAAAAAAGCGCAAAAAGCACAAAAGGCAAAAGTACTTGCTATCGCCAATTTGCACTTGCCCCGCATACATGCTAAAGTTTCGTTTATATGTGCACCGGTGCGTATGCGCAATTTTAATTATGAAAATGCGCTGCTGTTATTTCTTTGCTTTACGTGCCACGCGCTGCTTGCACACAAACACACATACACACTTGCAAATGCAGTCGCAGTCGCAGTTATTTTCTTATGCACTCATTTGCATTTGTTGCGCTTTCTTTACCGTTATGCATAACGCTCATGCACTTGCTCATGCACACGCTTAAGCAAATACTTATGCTGCGTTTCATTACATTTTCGCCGCTTTTGTGCGTGATTGCCGGCTATAGTTTTGCACAATCTTTTATTTCTCGTTCGTTACTTCGCGTTTTCCACTTGTTACCGTTATGTTAATGATAGTCAGCGGTATCATTTCATTTGGCCGCGTCGCCAACACGCTCAACGCGCCCACTCTGCACACGCCCACTCTTGCGCTCTGCTTATCTCCTTCGCTTGCAACGCAATGCCTGCCACATTTTGTGGCACAAATAAAGTATGAAAAAAAAAACGGTTAAAATACAATATCATCATGAGTTGCGCGGCGTAAATGGTTGGCAGTCGACATTTGCCGCAACTGTTGCTGTCATATTTATTTTAAGTGTGTGTGTGCGTGTGTCCATTTGCTCTTCGCTTGCCATTGCTTCCACATACACTTATATGAGAGCATTGATTGCGCTTTTCATTTGTTGCATGTTGAGTAAACAAGCGCGCTTGCATATGTATGTGTGTGAGAGTTAACTGCATGCACTTCAGTCAATAATATTACATTTTATTTGCTTGATTTTTATTGAAAATTAATTGCTGCTCAGTTAAAATTAAGAAGGCGCATATTTACTTTCAGGCATTGGTATGCACTCATATTTGCATATATATGTATGTGTATGTGTAATTTTACAATTATATATGTGCATGCATGTAGCATTGCAATCTTAAAATATTCCCGTTACAGTTGGACCATTGAAAGTGAGAAGCTGCTCTGCTACCAAATATGCCGTGGCGTATACGCAACTTTTTTCGCGTCTTGCCTTTCATGCGGTTCATTTGCTTCGATTTACCGATTAATTAGTGTTTATACTTGTAAACTCATGTATGTGTTCCATATTACAATTCGCTATTATTCAAATTACACGCACAAGTTCGAGGGAAGTAAATGATAGTGAAGACTATTTTAATGAAGTTTACGAGCCATTCGATTACAAATATTTTCAGTAGATTCCAAAAAAGTAAGAGGCATACTTTACACTTTCGAATGACTTTACACATAATTAATAACCAGATTAAATTAAAAATGCGTGGTAAATAAACAATCAGAAAAGCATCTCTTTTAATTTTCAAATGGTTTATTTTTTGTGAAATATTGCGCTGATAGCTAAGCTAAAAGCTCTCTCTGTCTTCTGGGATGTACCTGTGTCCGAAAAATAAGGTGACACTGTATTTATTTTGAAAATTCTTTATTTATTCTTCCAAATCAATTTCATCCCCTTCAAAGTAATCCCCTCCCGATGCAATGCACTTATGCCAACGGATTTTCCAATCTTCGAAACACTTGTTGTAGTCAAGCGTTACGCAAACGACGCATGACATTCAAATAATATTCCTTGTTGACTGTTTGACCGGTTGGAAGGAATTCATGATGCACAACACCACCATAATCGAAGAAAACAGTCAACATGACCTTGATTTTTGAGCGACTTTGGCGCGGTTTTTTTGGTCTCGGCTCTCTTTTGACACTATATTCGCTTGATTGATCGGTTGTTTCAGGGTCGTAAGCATAGATCCAAGTCTCATCGCCAGTTATAATGCATTTCATGGTAGGTCACCCTGGTAGTCGGAAAGCATCGTTTCCCACACTTCAACGCGACGCCTTTTTTTCAAAAAAATTCTATGTTTTCGGTACCAGTCGAGATTTGACGCGCTTGAGGCTCAAAACATCCTTCAAAATGATATTGGCTGAGCCTTTCGATATGCCAACTTCATCAGCAAGGTCTCTAATTGTTAATCAATGGTTTTTCAACACCAAATCTTTGATTTGTTGAACGTGAACTTCGTCGGTTGAGGTTGGACGCTCTTCGTCTTCGACACGCTCACGGCCGGCTTGGAACTCACTATACCACTTATAAACATTTTTTTTTAGACATAGCCTCATCACCAAAAGCTTTCTGCACCATCCTCAATGTATCCGCAGCAGAAAATTGATTCCGTAAACAATATTTAATGCAAATTCTTTGCTCAACAAATTTCGACATCGCAAAAAACGAAGAACTCACTTTTAGCAGCTCACAAAACGACACGTATCTCAAACACTAATGAATATTTTGACATGAAATTTGACATAAATGTGACTAACAGTACTACCAACCTAAAAAAAATTATCCAAATCCTTCGACGCGTACAAAAAGATTGAAATTTAAGAGGTTTTCCTAATCTAAACACACAAATTCGAGAGTTTTTCGACGTTACATAAAAAAGCAAATTATACTTTACTATTCAGATTTTTGTTTTTTTTTTTTCAGGTGTTTATTCATATTTCAGGACTACAGAAATTAAACTCAAACTAAAATTAAATAATTTTTTATATCATTTAAAGGAATGTTCTTCAGCAACTCGCGGACAGTCCCTTGAAGTCTAGGCTACTATCCTAAAATACTTCTTCCATACCGCCTTTCAGTTTTGTAAATAGAAAAGAAACTTATGGTGATAGAAAAGGCAAATAGGAAGGAAAATTGATGAGAAAAATATTAAATAAAAAATGTTCGTCATTTAATTTTTATGGAACAAAGAGCGCACATGCCTTCATTTTACCAAAATCTTTAATTCTGTTTTTACTCGTATTTAATCCCTCAGTCAA
This sequence comes from Bactrocera correcta, assembly GCA_027475135.1. Lineage (NCBI taxonomy): Eukaryota > Metazoa > Arthropoda > Insecta > Diptera > Tephritidae > Bactrocera > Bactrocera correcta. The sequence goes on from CM050323.1 coordinate 36,698,918, forward strand.
CATTCTCATTGTAAAATTTGCATCGATACCAATAATTTCGCGAATTCTGCTGGGGTCCTTGCTTCGCGACGATCGGTCTTTGGTGGTCGCTTAAATTCTGCAGACAATTTTTAAATCGTATCACCCACAGATAAGTATAAATACGACTCATACAATTATCATTATCAATACCATTTTTCATAAATGTTCATCCTGTGGCGAATTCTTTTTTCCCCAACTTTAATAAAGAATTTTATTTTGTACACGTTTTTTATTGCAATTGATGCAACTTTAACATCAGTCTGCCGATTTACATTAAATTAATATTTTAGCTTCTTCTGTTTCGTCCGCACTAACCTATCTACAGTTGGTCCACAATCAATGATGAAGCCACTTTCTCATTCAAATGTTATTACTTTTTTAGCTGAAGAGTGGAAGTCTTAAATTACAGTTAAAGTCTACAATACTTGAGTAGCTATAATGCCACAATCAAGAAAAGTTTTGCCCAAAAATCTCCTCAAGAATAAAGAAGATTTTACATCACTTTCAAAGGGTAATAAAGTGTAGTACATTTCAAATTTTATCAATTTTAAGAACCTACGTAATTTTTTTTTATTTTGTCTTTTTAAATTCAGACGCTCGCTCGATCCTAAGATCACAGTATTTGACGCTATATCATTTATTTATTATACCAAAGTACAGAACATCATACATCTATCATTCCACGAGACGTTTCGTTAGTTACCTCAAACAACTTATATAAATCTCTCTAAATACAAAAAAAAAATACAGGTATAATTTCTTTTCCCTAAAAATTCACTGCTTTAAACAAAACCATAACAGGGCATTGATCATTTGGATAACAGGCGTCCAAAATGGGGTTGTCCTACAACAACATCTGTCGAGGCTGCGTAATAGTAGAAAATAAGGCAATATCTGGCCTATCGCAGATACGACATAGAACACTTGGAATCCATCAAGCAGAAAGCTTTGAATGGGGGCCCACAAAAAGGTTATCAGACATAAGTAGCTTCATCGAAACCACAAAATGGTTTGAAAAAGAAGGCGAAACGTGATAGTAATAATAAAAAGGTCTACGAATGCATCAAAATGGCACAGCTAGTGCTAATTGAGTTTAAAATATACGTGAACAAAATAACATTATTAGTCATCTGATTTTGCGATTAAAAATGTTAAGATTATAACACAATTCAGAAAATACGGTGGCCTTAGAACCTTAGTAGTATTGTTGTGTGGAAATTGGAGAGATTATTTTTACTCTTAAAAAGCAAGGCAAAAGTCCTCACAGGTCACTTTCTACTGAGATCTCACCTTCAGCAGCATGTAAAAGTGGCATTGGTAGAGTGAGGAACATGCGCAGAGACTTATGACACGTTAGAACATCGCCCTAGCAGATCTTGAGCCTTCAGTCGATAGAAATTAATAAAGAGTACAGTAGGGAGAAAAAATTCTAATTTTCATTCAATAAATCATGTTTTGAAATGCAACATGGTTGTGTCTCACTTATTTATGAGCCCAATGGGTCTAAGGAGGGCTTAAGTGCGACCTTTTGTAATCAAGTACCCCTGCGATACCAATTTTAAGCAACAAATCAACTGAGAAGTTTTGGTATGAAGGAACAAAGTCATTTGAACATCTCTACTGTATAAAGGCTCACACTTCGTTGCTTGTTTAGCCAAAACTAATACTGTAACGATGCCCCGATCTCCATATTCGCCAGTCATTGTTCCATTTTTTTTTTTTTCAAAAAACGAAAATTCCCGTTATTTTGTGTGATAGTCATTGTCCATCAAACTCAATACAGCCATACCACACACCATGTTTTGGAATACTTAAGCTAACGCTCGAAAGCCAATTACATAATTTTACCCGCTAGGGGTTAACTGTCTCCTAAAACCGCAAAATGTATTATTTAGACCAGAATCTATTATGTCAATTACAACTAAATTCATCTTCTTCTTCTGCTTTACTGACGTAGACACCGCTTATGCGGTCATAGTCACGTTAACAACAGCGCTCTAGTCGTTTCTTCTTTTCGCTATTTGCCGCTAATTCGGGATATCAAGTGCAGCAAACTCCTTCGTCACCTGGTCTTTCCAACGGAGTGGAGATCTTCCTCTTCCTCTGCTTCCACCGGCGACGGTATTCGCCATGGCAAATGCGCAAAGGACCATACATCCTCCGCACAACTTTTCTTTCGAACGATCTTAAAGCCGACTCATCAGATAAGGTCATTGTCCATGCCTTAGCACCATATAGCGAAAACTTCATTTTTCAAATGAATACTCAGTCCGAAGTAGCACCTATTGGCAAAAACGATTCTGCGTTGAATTTCAAGGCTGAACTAAATTCATTTTCACCTGAGTAAAAGAGCATCCTGGCTTCGTAAAACTTCAATGCTTTAAAATTTCAACCAAATTTCATTCAATTGCAGCTTACCTTTGTACAATTTAAATAGTTTCTTAAAGCGAATGTTTGTACTTCCTGACAACATTTGGTTATCATTCCCTTAAATGCCGCACACCACTTCCAATGCTGCGAGACGAAAGCCAAAGCCAAAGCGTTTAAACAAAGGTTTTCGCACTTTTCCGCAGACAAACACGCAATACATACATATTTACTATATTTGCAGGTGCTCATTAAAATGTTTAATTTGTAAAAGTCATAATTGCGCCGAGGAGGAGGAGCTGGTAGCCTGACGTGAGGCAGCGCGCATTTTTGCCAATTTGTGTTTATTTACACACGAAGCAAGCAACAACAAAGCCTAACAATGGCAATAACAATGCCGTTGAAGAACAATGGTGGAATGATAAAACAAAGAGAAAATACTAAAATAACAATAAAAGCAACAACAACGACATTAAACAAAGACACGCTAAATCTGAAGGCAAGCAGCCAAAGGGAGGCTTGCTGTGGCAATGAATTGTGTTTTGCATCTAAGGGCCACAAGGTAGAGCGCGGGTGGCTGGGTTTTCGTGGGATAGATGTGTGTATTATGTATGTGTATGCTTCTAAAGGCATTTTGGCTTTTGAAATTAGTTTTCCTCAGAAAATGGCGAACCAAACTTACCAACATAACGGTGAAAATAATGCGAAATAACTGTTTTTGTGTATGTATTTGTGTGAATAACAATTCATAAAGACCAAACTGAAAGCATAAATTAACAATAACAACAATATGAATGATTATAGTGTTATTAGTAATAGCGCAGATCTTCTTTAAAGCTTCACATAAGCGGAGGCAATAAAGAAAGTATAGGCGAAGTAGGCACCTTCACAAACACACATACACATTCTTTCTCGGATATTGTGAGTCGCTCCGTTGGCAAGCGGCCAAAATAAGTAGCTTAAGGCCATTAATTAAAATTGTAGCAACAATAAAAGGTGAAACTAAAATTAACAACAATAACAAGCATTACTCTGAGTATTACAATGTCACGAAAGCAAACAACAGCATGCCAACAACAGCAATGAGAGCTCTCGGCAAAGGGTAAATGGCCACAAAGTGTCACAGAAAACAACAAAATCGAAGCAGGTGTTGTTAGTGTAAATGTGTGTATAACAAAATAATTTTTTGCAGTATGAGAGAAGGCACATTTATGATTACGTAGAAAAGTTGAGATTACTTAAAAAGTTTCAAACAAAATACCAAACATTGACAGTGCTACATTTAAGACCATATAGCTTGGAACCAGGATCAACACCAACAACAACGCTAACTTCGAGATCAAACGCAGAATAACTCTTACCAACATGTGTTACTTAGGACTGAGTAGGCAATTGAGAAGTAAAGTCCTCTCCCGACGAACAAAAATCAAGCTCTATAAGTCACTCATTATTCCCGCCCTGTATATGGAGCAGAGGCATGGATGATGACACTATCTAATGAGTCAGATTTAGGTGTGTTCGAAAGAAAGGTTCTGTGGAAGATTTTGATCCTTTGCGCATTATCAAAAGCAAAAATACCACAATCGATGGAACGAATAAAGAAGAAGAAGCCAGATTTATATTACTTTAGGTTGATAAAGCTAATGTTAATGGCAGCAGAGGGTTTATCCAAAGGAAAGATAATGTCACCTCAACAAATCAAAGCCCTAGGAGACTAGCTCTTCTTTCAAGGAACGTCGTTCCAAAGAGGATTAACTATACAAAGAATTTTAGAGTCACTCTCGGCTGCAGGATGGATTAGAATGAGGGGCAGCACTATCCATTTATACACTGACGGTTCGTTAACCACGGAAGTCATTGGAGCAGGGATTGCCGCACGCATACCAAACTAACCATACCAATGGGACGTTCCGAGCATCTTTCAAGCAGAAATCTTTGCTCAGTCTCCACCGCAACTATCGCAATCAGCGTATCACTATACTTAACGACAGATTTAACCGCTTTTAGAGGAGGAGAACTCGATACAAAGTCCACCTCCTTGTCGTGCTCTATGCAGGGCACTACAGTCTCAGGAAACACTTGTCCAACATTACCACAGTCACTTGCGCAAACTGTCGATTCTTCGAAATGGAACAGAAAACCCCAGAACACCTGATTCTACATTACCCATCCATTTTTAGAAGCAGGCTCAAAGCTTTATATTTCACCTACAAGACATCACCTCAGTCGCGCCCAGTAGGCTCCTGCAATTGTTCAGAATGTACCGTTTGCGATATAGTGCAAAACCTCAATTTTTATTATCTATCTGGATTCAAATATTCCAACCTGGATAGCTAGAAACGTCTGCTCGTTGTGATGCTCAGAACTCCTAGATGCAGATCCAAACGACCTTCGAATATCGACAAAGCACTTACATAATATCAATTCCAGTCAATTTGTGAGGTTCGTAGAGTATATGGCCACCGAGAAGTTTGAAGCTGTGGATCTAGGTTTAAATTGATTACGAATACTAAAGGCCGGTCTTTTCTAATAGTACCAAGTACTGCTAAGTATAGATCAAAAAACCCTCCTATATCGACAAAGCGCTTTGATACCACAAATTGGAGAAGGAGGATATAGTAAGCGAAAGCTTTCTCGCAAGATTCCGAAAAACAGGATTTTAATAATTAGTGTCCGACAAAATTTTAGGTCATACCAAAAGTACTATATGCCTATTGGGCAAACCCAGTCAGAACTCGGGCAATTGCGAAACGACGCACATTGCTAAGTTCAATGGATTAAGTTTCGAGCTCAGACGGGGTTCCTAGATCCAGTTCTAGAACATAAGAGGAAGTTTGATACTATTTATAATGAGATTAGACACTCCAAGACTAGCTTCCACCATACAGTTACCGTTCTAAGCACCAGAATTGCCGACTGCAATGGTCTGGTATCCTTAAAATGGAGTTGATGGAGAGCTCCTGAGACAGTAATTTATAGAAAAGGTTCCCCTAAGTGCCTGAGATCACTGCGACGGCAGGGCTTTTTTTTTGGGGATCCTAACTAGTCTGATGACTTTGTAGATTGATGCTGTTTATAAAGAGATTAGACACTCCTAGTCTAACTTTCATCACACAGTCACCGAGTTGAAAACAGAATTGCCGGTCTGTAATCGGCCTCTCTGAAGCGGGCTTTACTTTTCATCTCCTCTGCTTGAGAGACACTGCAATGCTCTGGCATTCTTAAACTGGAGTTGATGGAGAGCTTCGGAAGCAAGAATTTATCGAAAAGATTGAAATGAGCTTCGATCTAAAAATATCACTGCGATGAAAAGAAGTAGACAAAGTGGTCCATATCACCAGGAATCAATTATATTTATGGTGGACTTCGGAATATCCATATTTGGGTATCGTTCATGTTCCCAGATTTCCAGAGTTTAATGGCAAGCTTCACAGGAATCTAAGTGCCACCGACTATATCCACGTCCTTAATGCACCATATATGCCAATATTAGTCGCTGTTGGAACCGGTATCTCATCCTACGCAAATATTGAAGACGAGAACTGCCCAATCTGGTACTTTATATTTCCTAGTAAACTCAGTTTTCCTGTGAAACAGTTTAAGGCTCTACAACTCAAGACTAGTTATAAGACATATATAAATATTATTTTTTCGAATAATCGCTACTCTTAAATATATGCGGACTTAAATTCTCTTGTCGAGTTCAACTTAGTTTTCCACACTCCCCATTGTACAAATATTCATCATAAATTTAAATCTCTTAATATAAATTGCAAATCCCACTAAGCTCATTGAAGCCCTTCTTTGTAAGCCACTTCTTTTTTACTCTTCTCAAACTAAGTTCTTTAACAAATCGCCAAAGTTCCCGAAGTTTCAGACAATTATTTGCATATCTATGTTTAGTTGTAATAGCTTTTATGAAGACTAGTTGGTCTCGTTAGGTCACACCCACATGCACACCCTCTCACATAGCCATGTGTTCTTACAGACAAAGCGCGCATATGAGCGTTCCGAAGCGTATGTGTTGCGCAAAAACTTTTACTAATTCTCAATAATAACTTCATCTAACGCAGTCGGCACTTGCTGGCCGCCCTTTCTTTGGCATTGCGTTACCACACTTCGAAACTGCACATTTATCAACCGTTATTCTTCATTTATATCCATAACTTCCACTCACCCTCACACACTCCCACCAGTCGCTTGCACGATGTCTTGTGGTAAGTTGGTCGCGTGGCGCAAGTTAGCGTTTATTTGTTGGCCGCCAAACTTTCGGCCGCAGAAAAGTTTTATTATTATTTCACAGGCAAAAGACAGTCGGAACTGCTTAAGGGCGGGGTATGTGCTTAAATGAGTTTTTGCATACAGAAATAAATATTACTTAAAGCCCAGAATTTGATTATAGTTCAGTTGCTAGTATGCTGGATTTTATGTGAGAAAGTTGTTTTTAAACCCTGATATATACCTTATATGTAGGTTACCATTTATATTTCGAGTTTAGACAATATCAGCGTTGCACAAGGTATGGTCCAACGTAAACTTTTTGAATCTTGCGTTCCCTGGTGGCCAACTGGTGTGTTAAAATCTGTTATCTTTATCGAAGGTCCAGTGAGAATTTTATGACATTTCATTGATTGGAAGTGAAGTTATTGCGTTTTAAGCGTCAGTATGTTTGTATTATCGGTGCGAAAATGAGCTTCGAACAAATAGCCAACATTGAATTTTCAAAGTGGTCGTGAGGACATAAATGACGATCAACATCTGATCACCGGAAATTCCATCGAAATTGTGTGTGTTCATCAAAAAATCAGCCGAAATCATCAATGAAAATCATGGAATTAGAATTGAACATCTTCAAAAATCGCATTTTGACCGAAAATTTGGGCTTACGAAAAGTGTGTGCACGATTTGTTCCTCACAAATTGACTGATGACCAAAAATTGTTCAGAATCCAACATTCGAAGGAGATCATTAAATACGTCAAAAAGCACAAAAAACTTCCTTCACAATATTGTGACTGGTGACGAAACATGGTGTTTCTAATATGATCCCGAAACGAAACGCCAGAGTGCTGAATTGAAGTCATCGGACGAGCAGAAATCCAAAAAATCGCGCATGGAGAAGTCGAAAGTGAAGACAATGCAGATTTGTTTTTATGATTCCAAGGGTATTGTCCACAAAGATTTGTTCCACCCTGCCAAAACGATAACACGATATTCTACCTTGGAGTTTTAAAGAGTTTGGTGCGCTGTATTCGACGTGTTCGGCCCGAATATCTCGAAGATGAAAGTTAACGTTTGGTGAACTATAATGCGCCGTCTCATCAATCGACGATTATTTGACCAAAAATCACATTTTAACCATTAACCACTCCCCGTATTCAGCTGATTTGGCACTGTGCGACTTCTTCCTTTTCGGAAAAATTCATTCTCCCATGAAAGGAAAGCGTTATGCAGATTTAGAGGCCATTCAAAAGGCTTGCACCGGCATACTGGCGTCCAACTAAAATACTCGTTCGACATGCTTTTGGACCGTGCAAAAAGCTATATTGAAGCAGAAGGAGACTATTTTGAATAAAATAAATTGATTTTGCCGAAAAATCATTGGTTCTTTTTTTAAAGTCCTGTTTACTTTGGAACGCACCTTGTAGACTGGAAACTCACCAATTTATAACAAAATTTGACATTTTTAATGGAAAGAATTCTCAGCACGTTTTGACAAAGGAGCGCTATTTGTGTTGCTTACAGTAACTTAAAATATTCTTCTCTATCAAAAAATGGATTTAGATCGGCAACATTTTCGCGCGATTATTTTTTACAACTTTCGACATGGATTAACTCCTCATCAGGAGTGAATAAATTAACTTAATTTATTTTATTAAGCTCCATGGAAGACCAGTGAGTACAGATCACAACAGAACGAGTTTCAGAAAGATCGTCCGAAATCGGTTCTTGTGACCTAAAACAAGCAATAAAGTAAATTGAACGAGAAATTCTTAAACTTTTGTTATTGTTTATCACACACATGCGTAGCTACAAGTATGCTTAACTGAGGCAAGATACGATGAAGATGCGCCACCAACTTCTTCCTATATTATTGCTGCCACAATTGTCAAGCTGATATTGCGTACGTCTGCAACTCATTGGAATAAACTTGCAACTTCTAACTTCCAACTTTTCATTAACTTTACGTACTACTTCTTCAATCTCGCCCATACACTATAAACATCATTTCTTTTTCTTTGCTGAGCGCCTGTGATTTATTAACTATTTGATTTAGTAGCAAATTTCCAGCAGCCACCACAAACGGCAGCTTCCTGCCAGACACGTAGGGAGCAAGGGGTGAAGACTCCCTGCATGCGACGCTTCGCTGGCTTTTCGCGGTCGCTTTGCATTTAAAGTCCTCAACAAACTTTGGGAGCACATATGTAAGTAGATCTATTACGAGTATATATATGTACATATTTAAATATGTTTGCATGTGCATGTGTGTGGCTGTGAGTTAAGTTTCAAATGAGGGTCCAACGCCTGACATATGAGTATTAGCAATTCATTAGGATGTTTCTATTGTCGTTCCCTTTTCTATTTATTCGCACACCACTCTCTTCTTGTTGCATGTGTAACTGTTGTTCACTCGCTCGTGATAATGACATATTTCGGCTAACTGCCCTGAAAAGTCGGCGAGAGTAGATAAAAGTCGCAAAACTTTAGACGCACATCAGCTTACACTATCTACCGCATATATGCGACACTAATCGGGGCAGCTGCGTCCTCACTCATGCATATACGTATGCTCCCATGTAGCTTGAAGCTTGGCGCTTGTATGATGTCTTTGGACATAATTTACTATTTGCGCGTGTGTTGCATTTAATCTGTGTTAATGATGCAGAAATTCGAGCTTATTTATTGTCTGCAAAGTTGCGTCAAGGCAATGGCTTGTGTGCGGCGGCTTTTTGGGGTCACATTTATAAAAAAAAAGATTTTGGTGTGCGTGTAAATAATAGCTGAAATATGAGTACTCTCGTTAAAATTTTTGGAACACTCGCACATATTAATTACCCGAATGTGTGTCATTAAGATAAATATATATTTTTTGGTGTCGAATAAAAATTTCAAATTGTGAAGGAAGGCATCGCTTGTTGACAAGCTGTTAAAACAAGCGTATGCGGATGATACTATAAATTATAATTATTTATTATCATTATATAAATTTAGCTCTGAAGCCTTAATTAGGTATTGAAATTGATTTAATTGAGGAAGAAAGGCAGCTTAAGTTATGGGGACAATTAAAAATATTTAATTGGAGAGAATCAAACTTTTGGGTACATCGGCAGTTATCCATTAGAGACGGATGATAAATAGTTGAGGATTGCGTAGCCACCTAAGGTCTATTATGCCCTTACCTATTACACAACGACCCACCTAGCTTCAGCATTCCAATATACTGCTAGGAGCTAATTACACGATGTGACTCCAAATTACACACATGGATGCCTGGGCCTTTATCTTGCGTCTACAGATTGCTATGCAGTCTATTAGCAGGTTTTCTAGAGTTTCAAACTATCTGTCGCGAAACTGGCAATTTTCACAAGAAACTAAGAACTTGTTATGATAGTGCTTTTTGAGCTTACAGTGCCCAGTGTAGAATGCGACAAGTAGCCTAAGCATGTCCTTATGTAGGTTGATAACATATTTAAACCTGTTAATCTTGTAACCACCCATTGGGAACTTGGCATGGCGCATGCCTTCGAATTCTCGATAATACCTGTCCCTGCCTACTCCTTCTTCAAGTTCAAGTTCAGGTCCTACCTTGTTAGTGGATGCTGCAGAACGGGCAAGCTCATCAGCCAGTTCACTCCCGGCTATACATTTGTGACCGGGCACCCAGATAAGGTGCACTGGGTTAAGTCTCCCGCACCAATTGCCTCCGATATTTTCGAACAGTTGATGTACCACTTTATTGCACTATCACTAGGCAGTAGCTTGAGAGTAGATTCATTCCATTCAGCATTGCTGCAAAAGATAACCGTGAACTTCTTGGTAAAGTTTACACTTTTTGTAATGCTATCCTTTAAGAGAAGAGCCAATGGTATTTCACCACTTAAGTTCTTCATACGCTGGGATGAGATTACTTTTCCTCTGTCACACGCTTCTGCTGTCATTTGAAGCAGTATGTGTTTGGCTACCTGACCGATTACTAGGTGAAGTGATGTCAGTCAAGCAAGACTTCGAGTGACTGCCGACGATCATGTGTGCAAAGCATTCGACACACAGTTGTATTTAAGTCGTTGCTGCTTCGATAGTTGGAGCCCTGGAGTCTGCGATACTTTTGAGAACCAAGCCACCGCCCCATACGTTATAATGGGTCATACGATCATGGTGTACAAACACCTGACAATCCTTGGCTTGCAGCCCCAAGATATACCAACTAATCGACCGCACAACATTAAGGCTTCAGTGGCATTGTCAGGTCAATACATATGCTGCTTCGACAGCAGAGTGGAATCCAGCGTGAGACCAAGATATTTGACCATATTAGTAATTTCTACCTCTCCATAGAGATGAATATACTACTAAGAACAAAAAAGGAAGACTTTTTAATTTCAATTTCGCAGGAAAACCCATCCGACGAAATATTTTTTTTCTTGGTTTGTATAGCTTTAAGGACTGTTAGTGACGTCTGTAACAAATATCGCATCAAAATAATCATTAGAACACTTGCCTTTATGAAGTACATAAAGTAAAAAGTTAAAGTAGCAACCACTGGACGGGCTCTACTTAAGTCCCCATAAGGTCTTAAATAGAATAGATGAACACGAAGTCACACGCACAGAAGTCAAAGGGACAGAAATCAATACAACGTAAACTAGAATCTCCTCAAACTTTCTGTAATAGACAGGGATGATACTCGTAAGTATATTGGTTAAGTGGTATTCGCCAAAAAAAAAACAAAAACGCTTTGATAATGGATTCTCGGTTTGAACACGATGGCATTTTAGGGGGTATTCTACTCTAGAAATTAGAAAAAATCGATTTTTTTCATATATTTAAAGTTTAGACTTTCAAAAATATGACTTTGGAAGGATTTTTCAAAATTCGACTTATTTTCGAAGATACAGCCGATTTTGTGAAGTGGCGTTCGTGTTCACTAGAATTGTCTCCTAAACTTTAAACGCGTTTTTCTCGAAACTACTTTTTTCCACACGGTACCGGCATTATCTTTTCATTTACTTGAAATTTTGTGTGAACCTTCTTTATATAATCCTTTATCGTTCCTACCAGCTTCGTGTCAAAATTTTTGTTTTTAATATTTAATGAAAAATTCAGGAATTTCAAAAAAAGCGTAAAAAACGATTTTTATTTTCAGGCAGTCGCAATTTTTCAAAAAAAAAAAAGTTTCGTGCTCCCCGACTATAACAGCATCCTTACTGATTAAGAATTTCTTTTAATTTTTTTTTTTTCAGACCACCAGGAGAGTCAGGATCAATGTCACCAAGATGCGCTATTTTTTTTACACCTGTCTCTCCCCCCCTCTAATTATTATTTTAATTTTTAATATTTTTTTGTAAATTTTTTTCCTGTATTCTTAATATATCAATAAAAACACCATTAAAAATATTTTTTTTTTTTAATAAAATTCAAAAAACTGCCCAAAATTTTATTTCTAGAGTAGAATACCCCCTTTATTCTCACGAAAGCACAATAGTCGTTCCATCTTTATCTTCTTCAACAACAGGCATTAATAGGAAATAGTTGCCCTTTGCTAACTTACTATGTAACTCAGAGACGTTGAAGGTGATTCTGTGAGATCAAGCCCCAGAGTCGCGAAACGAATATGTTAGACACCTTTTGCATTTGAAGCTTTTCGATGTTACCATTTAGTTGTGTTCCACAGCGTGCGCGTCTTAGCCATGAAAAATTGGTACTACCAGCTTATGGATATATTCACGCAAATGATTTGTAGATCTAGTTTTATGGAGACAGTTACGTATTCTGATGTAGCATAATTTGTTGGAACCTTTTAACTTTTATGATCAAATTTCTCAACCTACGACTTTGCTTTCTCTGACAATTGGGTCGTCGAAATTTTCAACTAGCAAGACTTAACTGTCGAGATGTTGGCAACATCCAAGCTAGCCGTTTCAGAGATATAATGTATAGTCAAATATTTGTTTTATATAATTTAAATAAAAATATTTCAAAGAGTTGAAAGGATTGATCATACCCTGGTGGTTCAAGTGGGAATCTAACTCCAAAAACTAGAACAAAAATTGCAGGAGAACCCTGTACAAATAAATCAATGGCTTTGGTCTGAAAAATGTATGCAAAAATAGTTGAAAATATGACATATTTTTGTAAAAGGTGAAGTTAGGCGCAGAAAGTGGTCAAATACTTCGAATTCGAATCGCACGTATTTGTACTAAAACAGCAATGAAAACCTTAAAGATTATTTTAAAACCGAATAAGCTTTGCGCCTAAAACTTAAAATAATATTTTTTCGATAGACTTTCAATATAGTAATAGCCAAAATATCAATACCAAATATACATAGATATATATAAAGTATTGTTTTCAACGACATATTGGCCATTCGGGAAATACAATGAAATTCAAGCATTTACACTAACACATTCTCACAAACACTTTTGTGTATTTTACTTATGTTTTTGCCTGTATATTTGTGCGTCAATATTTGTATGTGTATGAGTACGTACGGCTTTTCAAAGAACACACACACGCACACACACAAGTGCATATGTAACGGCATGTTGCATGTGTGCGAGCATTGTGTATGCAACTTAATAGTCCAGTTCGCTTAACGCTTTTCAATTTTAATTGCAATCACGTTCCACGCTTTGTTTAATATTACAAAGGAGACAATGAACAAATACAAATACAAACACAAACACAAGCGAATGAAAGCGGACAAACTGGCAGTCGGTTGGGCAAGTCAGAAAATCCAAAAAAACAACAGCAACAGCAGCAACCATAAACTGAAAGAAGAACAAAAAACAGAAACAACAACAACAAAAGCAACAATAAAGTGAAAGAACAACAAAACAACGTTAACAACAACAAAACGGCAACAAAAAATGTAAACGAACATGACCAAATACAGCAAATAAGCAGAAACAGAAACAGAAACGAAATAAAAACAGAAAAAAATGAAGCGACCAAATGACAGCCTGAAAGCTATGGAGACAACCACGAATTCTTCTGGCATTCACAACGAAGCAGCAAAGCAAAAAAAACGGTCAACAAATTGCAAGCGAAAAAAGTTGCAAAACCAAAACCGAAAATTGAAGAAAAGAAACAAAGCAAACAAACAAGCCAGCAAATAAACAGACGAGCAAACGAATTGAGGAAAGGATAAGCGCACAGGCGACTGGACAAGCGGATGCGGCACGAGAAAAGTGCCAAAAATACATGCTCGAAACAAAAAAAAACAACACAAATTAAAACAACAAATAAAAAAAAAACAAAAAAGAGCGACAAAAAAATAAAAAATTAAAAAAAAAAAATAAAAAAAATTTAAAAAAAAATATAATAAAAAAACAAAAAAAAATCTAAAAAAAATTCAAAAAAAAAAAATTTAATAAAAAACAAAAAAAAAAGTTAAAAAAATTAAAAAGAAAAAAATCTAAAAGAACAAAAAAAAATAAAAATAAATCATAAATAAAACTCACATAAAAACATTGCTAAAAATTCCAGCATTTTGCAGCAATTTGCTGTTCATTTTCCTGTTGTTTTGTTTTTTTTTTTAATCCAGCACAGCTCGCTTCTTTCTTTATAGGTATGTGCATTCACTTGTGTGCGTGTGCGTGTGGTTTCGACACCATTATTGTCTCCAAATGTCAATGGGTCTTTCAGTATCAGCAAATTTGCTGCTGACACCAGTGTCTTGCCTTAGACGCCATTCAAGCCCGGCAGCAGCAGTTTCTATGTTTCTTTCATTTCTTGCTCGCTTTGCATTTCATTTTTCTGCCTTTGTCTGAATTTCTGCTGGTTTTCTTTTCATGCTGCAGTTCATGCTTTCATTGAGTCGATACTGTTAGTCAATCAGTCGAGTAAGTGAATTGTTTTACTTTTTTTTAAAGACTTTGAATTATTTGGCACATTTTCTGGAGAGAAATACTTACTCGATGAGACAGAGAAGTTCCCAAAGTACGGTGACAAAATCAAACCAATACCTGCTTCTTAAAAAGCTGTCGAAGTACAAGCAAGAAAGTTGCAGTTCAGTTTAGAAAATTGAAGACAAGAGATATCAAATTGTGTTAATTACACGAGATAGTTTCTCTATATGAACAGTAATACTTTGGTTTTACTTGTTTGTAACTACGATGTGCCAGATGTGATGGATATTCCAGGAGGAGATAATCAAACGGCCATGGGATATGACGCGGTCGTAGCGGAGGGATCCAGTTCTGTGGATAGTTGGTCAGTTGGCCTTTCTGTCTCCAGTCTTAAACGGCTGTTTGAGAAAATGCCACGCTTCCGGAGAAAAGCCTGAAGTATAAAAATTGGTGACAGCACCATCAACCCAAATTAAACTGAGATGGTTTTGTTCACCAAAAGATACAAGATTACGGAGGCATCGCTGCCGCGAATAGGAAGGACAAGAAGGGAAAAGCTACCCTTACTTAGTACAAAGAGTTCATGGCTCTTTTAGGATCGATATTGGCACAAAAGGTTGTTGCGACAGCGCATGAACTCCCATGCAGTCTAGCTGTCCATTAGTAAAACACACGAGGGGAGGCGCGCACCGACCAGTTCCTATTCTGCCGATAGCGAGTAACTTTCCTTGACAGCTCATCAGCTCTATAGTTCCTCGACTCCTTTGTGGCCTGGTACACAAAATAGTCTTATCACAAAATGATTTTATATCATTAATAAGGCATTGCTTATCCACCCTTACACCCACGGTTAGTGAGCTGAAGGCTAGTATTGCCGCCTTGCTATCAAAGTGGATAATCTCTACTCTGAAGGAAGCTGTGGTCCAGTGCGGTAAATCTACCATTATCCGTTCGAGGTCCGTTTTTGCTGGGAGACCCCGTCTTTGGTCAACGGCTCCCCTGCAGCAGTGAAAGGCTATCAATGCCTTCATGTCTCTCTCATCAGCTGCGTTCTTTCTTCAATCTTATCGAGCTGCAGAAGTTGTATAAAAAAAGAGGAGATGGAAAAACCTCAACATTTCTTTCTTGATTGTCCCGCGTTTGCAATATCGAGTGTTTGGAGTGTGTATTTGGAGCTCATACTTTCATAAATTCAACTCTACTGGAGAGCATAGAAATTAAACGCCTGCCCACATTTCTATTGGTCACTTTGCTTACTTATGAGATCGAACACGGGATCCCTTTTTATGGTTTCATAAAGAATAATAGTCTAAGTGAATTCTCTGTATTAGCCATCCCCTTGAATATAAATTCTTGTTTATCCGTTATCTTATTGTGCTCTCGTCAGATTTACTTCCTTTCCAGAAACATAGGAATCCTTGGAAGTTCTTGACATGCGATATAGTTAACTATTCTAAGGTCTTTATATCACTTTTCTGAACAGCTATCTCAAATACACTTAAGCTTGACATAGATTGGATTTGATATTTATACGAAGAGTGTTTTCTTGAAATTTTAAATCCAGTCTTGTTGTTACAGCGATAGGAATTACAAAACATCCCCCCTCGTCAACATCTACTTTGAGAACTTACTACTTCTTATTAGAAACTTTTAAACCGACATCTTCGGTTGTATGGTAGAGAGCACTGAACTAAGATAAATAGATGAAGATTGCTCCACGACCTTAGGTCTATTGTGCCTTAAACACTGAACTAAACCACTTAACTTCAGGAGAGAAATGTTGACTAAGTAAAAGGTCTCTGGTATTCTTCTCAACAACAAACTTTAAACAATTTCGAACCAAGCCTACCATTACTGTCATTCCCAAACTGGTGTGTCAAAAAACCGTCAAAAATTTTCGTGACCCTAAAAACTATACAACGGATCCCATAATAACACAGAGCTAGATTCGAACCAAAATTTTTTTCGAATGCGAGTTTTCGATTTCAGGTCATGACCTGGCTGATGACGCAGAATTAAAAAAAGAGGCTAAAAATAAAAAATATTATAAAACAACGGTTATACTTTTCAAAGTTGATTCCAGAAAACCCGAAAATCGAAAAATTATAGAGCCTTTGTCAGTGGTAAAATGAAAGCGCAATTTAATCTAACTTCTAGAAGAATGGAACTAGAATATGTATCACACTCGATTTTACAGATAGTAACCCCTTTAATCGAGAACCACTGTGAAAGGAACTCTCAAACTCATAGTAAAATATGAGTACATATTTACAATTGTCTCTTCAAAGACAATATAGTCACTCTTCTTTCCTTCTTCATCTCTCATCAACATTCTTCTTTGACACAAGACTGAATACGATGGAAAAAAACTTCGAGAAACAATAACAACAATAAATCCTAACACTATTTGGCTCTACACTAAACGCTACAAAGTCGTCAGACAAATAACCAAAATAGGAAAATACAAAAAACAAAGAAATTCGAAATATTTGAACAAAACACAGAATGGTGAGGCGTGCTGCCAGTTTGTGGTGTTGAAATTTTAATTTCGATTTGTTTGCTGTCAGTGAAGTTGCTTAGTTTGAACTTTGACCAGATAGCAAAGGCAAACGAAACAATGCTAAATCGGAAAGTCACGTTTAGAGCAGGGAAATAAAAGAGTCAAAACAGGCGCTCATTTATTTTGCTTTTTTCGAAAAAGCTTCTCAGATCTTTTGGTGGCATCTGCTGCAGCAAGGAATGCAATTTCGTGGCACTGACCACAGAAGTAGCAAGTGGCAGATGCAAAGCAGCGTAACAAAATACACTATAGGCTGACGAAAAGGTGCTTTCGGTTGTATATAAAAACTTACTTTACAAGGTATTACTTCGTTTCGCAAAAAGTTTAGACAGTTTAAAGTCGTATTTGCATAAATTCTTATGAAAGAAGCTTTGAAAGAACAGACGAGATAGGAAGGATGAGTGAGTAAATCGACTGAGTGTAGCGCTCTTTATTTAGAGGGTATGTGTCTTGGCTTAAGCCATGTTTAACACCTTTTGAATGAATAGAAAGGAATTCAAGTAAATTTTATGAACAATAAGTACCACAGATAATGGATTTGAAGATCCCAAGAGTTCTAAAACTACTAAACCGCATTGTAATGTTAAATGAATTGAATACACAGATTTCGTTAATTCATTTCATTTTTGGCACAGCTTTTGAATTCTACATATAAGTGCCTGTAGACCCATCTTATAAATTAAAAATAGTTTCTTAAATCAGAACTTCAAACATATTAAAAGGAGACTGCAGAAAATACTAAATAGAGAAATATAGAGAACAGGAGAAGCAGATGCCGAAATCTGCTATATGTTAGCCTCTCTATTATGCAGGTATGTGTCTTAGCTTAAGCAAAGTTTCTTACCTTTTTGATTTAAAACTCGCTCACTTTACTTAAATCTGAAAGTTTCGGAGTTATTACTTAAGCTCCCAAGGAATTTAGTAAACATAGTATATATGGAACCTTCAAAATTTTGTAAAACCCTCCAACAAGATATTTAAACTCATACGAACTTTTTAATTTAATTTTCAAGCAAATCATTAATTAAGCTACCACAAAGACTCCTCAATACAAGCCAACTGTATACTCTGTGTCTTCACCAATTTACTTGAAATCAGCGCATGCCACACAGCAAATAACAACTTGCCAGCGAATGACCCCAATTATTCACTACATAAAGTGAACAACACAAATTCCCGAACAACTTTGAAGAAAACTGTTTCATGTTTCTTAAACTTGCCATCATTAAACTTCATAATCCGATACATTTACTACGGTTTGTCGTTAAATTTCTTAGCTGCTACGCTGGCCGTCCACAGCGCTCCATTGTATAAGCGACAGCCATTTGCTGTCTGTGCTTTTCACTCACTCGAAACTTGGCCGCAAAGAGACTCCTTGCTCCACCGATTGCTTAAATTCTCGGAAATGGTAATGACAGTTTTGTTGAAGTTACACTTGTCGCTACTACGCTACTCGCCACTCGTTGCGCTACATTGCGGAGCGTACAGTTCGTCGTCAGTTGCCCGTCGTAGTTTGTTTGGCGCATAGTTGCCAACTCTTTTAATTGATTTGAATTGCTACAAAAAGTTATTTACGTGCAATGTTTTGTCGTTTGTTTATCCATTTTGGTGCGGCACTTAGCAGTCCTGTTGTTGCGCTTTCCACCGCTTTTATTTTCACTGACACATTTTGCTTAATTGTTATTGTCTTTACGTGCACTTTTAATGCCATTTATTCTCGGGTATTTTCGTCTTCCGTTGTCCTCGACTTCATTGCAGTTTTGGTATTTGGTGTGAGGCGTTGCTTTTGTAGTTGTCCCAGTTCCATGTTGTGTGTATGAGAAGTTTGTTCTAGCGTCCTTTACTGTATCCGTTTTGTTGTGCACTTCATTATTTTAACTGTTATTAGGCGAATGTCATTGCTTTAAAGTTATGCATGCTCCATTGGCTGCATTCATCGGTTGTATTAAAGTGCGGTCCCAGGGTCAATCCACAATAGCTCAAAGTTTTTAAGAAACGGTTTAAAATGTGGTGTATAGCGTTATAAATAGCAAAACCCAGCTGCCTCATCTTTCGCTGTACTTCGTAAAGCGTTTATCCGTAAAACTTCAAGCAGAAAATTCGAGGTAAATTCTGCTTCTCTCTATAGAAGTTTTATTGAACCACAATGTGTATGAGTTTTGGAGGCAATTATATCAAAAAGATAGTTGTCAATACCGACCGACTTGAAGAAATTCAAGAACTGTCATTTCATCTAGAAAAAAAAACATTTTGATGTGGTCTCTGGGCCGGTGGAATCACCGGCCCATATTTCTTCAAAAATGATGCCGGTGAGAACGTAACTGTCAATGGCGACCGTTATAGCGCCTGATAACCGACTATTTGATGCCTGAAATTTAAGCTCATGATATCGGCGTCATCTGGTTTCAACAAGACGACGCCACTTCCCACACATCGCATCAACCAATGGGATTATTAAGAAAACTACTTCGGTGAGCAGATAATTTAATGTTTTGGGCTGGTTGATTGGCCACCCAGATCGTATGATATCGCACCGTTAGACTAATTTCTGTGAGGATATGAAAAGTCTAAATTCTATGCGGACGATTCCACTTCATTTCCGACCTTGGATCAAAACATCACGCATGTCATTCGCCAGTTACCAGCCGAAATGTGAACGAGTCAATGAAAATTTAATTCAATGAATAGACCATCCGAGACGGAGCCGCGGCCAACATTAGAAGAAGATAATCTTACAAAAAAGTCAAAGAATGTTCCCTCGAAAGATAAAAAACATTCCCCAATTTTTTTGAAGTTTCTGGTTTTCTCTTAAAAAAAAAAGTAGAGAACCTCGAAATGGATCACGCTTTATAAGAAATAACTCATAGCCTTACGTCAAGCAATGAAATATAAAAACTAATGTGAAGCTTCTGGTCTGAGAAGACTAGAGAGAGTTTAGGACTAATTAGAATTGCCAAGAAAGTTAAGCGAATACCATATTCCTATAACTCATAAGCTTTGATTGAAATTAGGTCATCTGAAGAATTGATGGAATCATATAAATAAATAATATCATACAGATACCAAGAAAAAGGATCATGGGCAAACTCCGGTATAAAGATTACCACAGGGGATGGTTTGAAAGATCATATCAGCTCCATAAGAGATCCAACCGAAGTGTTGCTTGGACTCCGATAATACCATACTATTATAACCTACGCTCTTGGAAAGGAACAAGCTTTCTCCTACATCTGCGTTCTGATTTTGATCGGTCTGTCAGGTACATGTTATAGAGGTCTGAACTGATAAATTTTTTTAGATATTATAGCCTTGCATTGGACAATAAGTTATACCGTATGCCTTGAAATTATACCATCAAATAAAAAAAATCTCCACACAAGGAAGTGACTTTTATCTGTCAGTTTGGACGACAGATAAGTAGCTTTTTGTGAAAATTAAGACGGCTGGAACCTTACAAGTTGACAATTTAAAAACTTAGGATTTAGTTTTCGTATATATAGACAGACTGATACTCCCAGGTTCATAGTATAGTGAGACAAAATCTAAACCAAAATTTTCAAATCTTGAAATCTGTCAGATATACATAAAGTTTTTAAAAACTCAAGTTCAACTTTAGGATAAAGACTATTTAGAAAAGCGTATGGCATTTTCTTCTTGCACAAAAATTTGTATTTATTCAACTTTATGCTCGGGATGTCAAATTTATATGTGCTTTTCTCAACAGCTGTATTAAATATATGTATAATTAAAAGTAAGGAATTAAAACAAATTAAAGGATATTTTGTGTAAAAAGAAGTATAATGAACATGATGAGCGGCAAATAGAGAGAGAGAGAGAGGGAAAATCGATTGCACTCTTTATGTAACGGGTTTGTGCCTTCGCTTAAGCAATGTTGCACACCATTAAGATCAAAATGTTGCTAAATTTACTTAATTATAGCAATTTCTGGGCAAAACAATCAACGCTTTTAGAATGGACGTTTGAGGATTAGAATTTGGAGATAAAGAGAGAAATAAAAAGAGAGAAAATTCGACAGAATGTTAGCCTCTCTATTTAGCGGGTATGTGTCTTAGCTAAAGCATGTTTCACACCAAGAAGAGTAAAAGAAAAATGAAGCGAAATTTACTCAAATATGATAATTTCTAGACATACCATCAGCACCGTTAGAATAGACGTTTGAGTATTAGAATGTTCCAGTAATATACTCTTAAATATATGTAAATTTTTAATTTTTTTACATTATATTCTTATTTTGTCTAGTATAACAAATGAATACCATTTGCGACGAAAGAATAGTCACTTGCTCCCAATAGAATCGTAAAATTACAAAAACAAAAACATAAACAAAACAGAAAAATGCGAAGCAGCAATCAGCTGCGATTCTATTGTCATTTGTTTACGTCTGCCATGACAGAGCTGCCACATCACCAACACCACCACCATCATACGAGCGCACGAAAATATGCAACAATTCGCTTAATGAAATCTACAAAACTGCGCCGCGCACACTTTTGCAATGCAAAGTACAAAAATGTGAACATAAGAGTGAACAAAGCAGCCAGCAGCGTCATTTATTGCGCACCGCACAGCCAACGCCCGCCAACGTGGCCCGCTTAACTACTTAAGCATGGATATGGCATACGTAAGTGTGGGGCTACTTCAATGACGCTGCCACTTTTGGCGACTCTTTGCATATCATTTGCAATTGCATCCGCAAAAGTTGGCGCTTCTGGTTTCCTAGCGCACACACACTCATATCAATACTAGTACATACGAGTGTACGTGTAACTTTATGTGCGTTTGTGTGTGTGGAAAGTTCTTCATGCCCGACATTCGTGCGGACCAATTTGTTGTAATGCACTTGAGACACGAGACGTGCGCATCGGATGACACTTTTACCCACCCCGCGCCCACATCAACCTCGCCCGCCTCATATCTTGTCTCTGCCTGTGACGGCGTTGAGTGCCTCCACTGGCGCTGCGTCATGCCACAATGCGTTGCACTGCACTCGTCTTTAGCGCTGAACTTTTGTACGAGTGTGTGTATGTTTATGTGTGCGCAAGTGTTTGTTTGTGCATTCGACTTGACTATTGGAGTATTATTTCGCTTGCTTTTTTGTTTTTGCTTTATTTGCTTCCTAACTATTTTCCCTATTTTAATGTTTATTGTTATTGCTCCGCTTTCAGTTTTGCATATCATACTTTTTTATTGTTTTCGTGTTTTTTGTTTTCTTGTTTTTGTTCGACAAAAGTTAGTTTCGTTGTTTTTGCCTGCCTGACTTTCAATTGTTGATGTGGCTCTCAACGCACTACTTATGCAGCTAGTAATAATAAGTGGCGCCATCAGCAGTACTTGTTGCCCCAAGCAGCCTCCGTACTCCACTGCTTTCCTCTTCTACGTTTCTAAGTGTATGTGTGCATATATACTTATGTATATGTATATGTGTGTATGTGCGGCTACTGCAATTCAGCTTTAGTTGTTGTCCACTTCCGTTCGTTTAGTCTCGTCTGTGACTTGTAGTGGAAGTAGCTCGTTTTATGCATACTCGTACGCACGCACTCACATGCAGCCATTAATGTGTGCTCGTATTTCTGGCAGGAAATTTTATGTTAATTAAAATAAATGTTAGTCTTCGTAGCACATTTGCTTCGCCAGGGACTGTTACAGTTCATTGAACCTCTGCCAACACTCTTTTTGAGCAGCGCACATGCAAATACAAATAACGAGATTTTAAGTTAATTAACGAACTAGATAAATAATGAAATCGAAAGATAATTCCCCCACTCCCCATATAACGGTACTGTTAGAAACTATTCAAAAGGCGAATAATCAATAAATATACGACAGAGACAATAAATTTTACACCGGAAATGGTATGAGAAGGCTAAAGGGCTTATTCTGGTCTAAGGTTTTGAAAAACCGATTATTTTTGCATATTTTGAAAGTTTAGACCCTCAAAAATATGACCTTGGAAGGATTTTTTAAAATACGACTTATTTTCCGAGATACAGCCGATTTTGTGACGTAACGTCCGTGTTAACTAGAGTTGTCTCCCAAACTTCAAACACGTTTTTCTCGAAACTACTTTTTTTGAAGTGGTTGACATGATATCTCAAGTTCTACTGAACCGATTCCTTTGAAATTTGGTACATATCTTCTATATACAATGCTCTATCGTGTCTGCCTTGGATTTCCAAATTTGGTACATATGTTCTATATACAATGCTCTATCGTGTCTGCTTTGAATTTCCAAAGATTTTGATTTGAAGTATTTTTAAAAAAATTCGAAAAAGGCGAAAAAATCGGGTCAAAAATAATTTTTTTTTAAGTCGACGCCATTTTGTTATTATTATTATTATTATTTTTTTTTTTTTTTTTTTTTTTTGAAGATGGTCAACCCGATAACTACATCCTTACTAAAGAAGAATCTTCTCTTTTTTTGTGTTTTAGATCTCCACAAGGGTGAAAATCAGGTCAACCAGGACGCATCGTTTTTTTTGGAGCCTCCACTCCACCGGTCCACATATCGACAAATTTTTTTTTCTCACAATTTTTTTTTTATTATTGAAATGTTAATAAAAAAACATATAAAAAATGGATAGTAAAAATGTGTTTCATTTTTTTTATCTTAGTTGAAAAAATGCCTAAAATTCATGCGTCTAAACCAGAACACCCCCTAAGGGAACCCGGGTGAAAATTGGACAATGAACGTGTCACCGTCTACTTTTAAGTGAGATCGCATAACTGGGGATCTGCTCGACGGATTTCAACCAAATTTGGAGCATGACACTATTTTAACATTTCTATGTCACAGTATAAAAATGGATGAAATCGTACTACAAACAGACCTACTTCGCACTTTCATGTAGTTTTGGCATGTAGTTATATAGCTCTAAAAGATCTTCAAATTTTCATCAAAATTAACTGAACTGGAAAGTTTATTTTATTTTATTTTCTTTTTATTTTATTTTATTTTATTTTATTTTATTTTATTTTATTTTATTTTATTTTATTTTATTTTATTTTATTTTATTTTATTTTATTTTATTTTATTTTATTTTATTTTATTTTATTTTATTTTATTTTATTTTATTTTATTTTATTTTATTTTATTTTATTTTATTTTATTTTATTTTATTTTATTTTATTTTATTTTACTTTATTTTATTTTATTTTATTTCATTAGGCATAAAATAGCAATGAAGAAACTCGGCGCTAGAGCAAAGCCCCCTAACTTAAACGCTGCCAAAATGGATCACATTGTAAACGCACTCTTCCTCACAAACGAAAAAAGGGGTAGTGATCCAGAACACACTCAAAGATCTCCGCAAATCCCCCTGTTAGGAGCTGCAACTGGTCACTGGTCAGCTCTAGGCCAACAAATCACCCGGCCCGGATGGGATCCCAGCAGAAATCCCGAAAATAATCGCATCAGAGAGGCTGGCAGTACAATACCTGCCTTGAACCCGGAATATTCCCTGAACTCCGGAAAAAGCAACGGTTGGTGCTAATCAGTGTGGGAAAAGGAGACCCCAACTTGTCATTAGCATACCATTCACTATGCATGCTTGACACAGCGGGAAAGCTGTATGAAAGGCGACTCTAGGAGCTATAAAATGCGTCAGAGATGGATCATAACTGATAGCGGTCACGACAGGAGCAGCACAATGATCCATTCTAGGTCTTATGGAACATCAACTACGACGCTATATTAAAACTCGAAATGCCAGACGAATCGTTGGCCTAATTGGCTATGCGAAGGACATTGCAGCAGTAATTACAGCAAGAGACACAAAAGAAGCGCGAAGAAAGCTTAATAATGTTGCTGGCTCCTTAGGATACAAAAAGCAGTAAACTAGCTAGGTGTAAGGCTGGCACATAGGAGGACCCAAACTAGAGAAAGGAAAGCTTCTAATTTTGACGACAATCAGCGTCTTATTATACGGAGCTGACATCTGGGCAAACGTGCTTCAAAAGGAAAACCGGTGTAAGGTAGTGGCCAGAGTGTACCCCACCGCAACACTCAAAGTTCTATCAGCCTCCCGAGCGGTGTCAGGATATGCAATATTAGTTATAAGCGGTACTGGCCCAAATGACCTTCTGGCACTCGAAACTAAAAAGCTTTGGGCCCAAAAGGAAACATCCGATAATAAGAGCGTAATAAAACAAATAATTAGAACAAATAAAGAAAGATACAGTAACAACATGGCAACAAAGATGGGAGAATAAAAGTCGCGTCAGATGGACGGCCGGACTAATAAAAGATCTAGACTTATAGGCAAACAATAAATTTGGAGAAGTCGATTTTTACACAACCCAACTGTTATCCGGCCACGGATACTTCAAAAAGTACTTTCACAAAATGGGAAGAGCCTATCAGGCTTATACAATGACTCGACAGAAGACGACACTAAACACACATTCTTTGTAATGCTGGAGAGTGAATCAAACTATGGGATTATCCGTAAATTCGCAGCAATCTTGCTAAGCAGCAAAAAGCGGGACCTGAACACAGCACTAATGATATGGAAGGCAACTTTCACCCCCTCACCCGCAAAAAAAAAATATTATATTTTATTTTATACCATTTAATTTAATTTAAATCTTAATTTCTTTATATTATGAAGTCAGAATCAGAAATGTCGGAACGAGATGAAATTCATTAAGGTAGTAATCACCTGAACCATATGCAAGAGTCCCAAAGGAAAACTCCCATGCTCAAGGGACTATATGAAGTATAAAAATTATATATCAAGTCGCTCTTAGGATTCGCAAGAGGCGTTGACTCCTGTGTGGCAAATACTTGAGCTTAATTTAAACTGCATATCCACTTCACTAAGCACCAGCAGGCATATGTATGGCGTGATTGCTGTTCAGTAAAACCTAACCTAAACTAACCATTATGTAATTGTCTAAAAAGGCAAAAACTTCAATTACAGTTTCTTAGCATATCTGCTGCTAGTAGAAATTAACGGACCCAACACGCGACATTGACTCATTTATCACTTAGGGCTCATACTTTTATTAGCCATTTAAACTATCATAACCGCTAACAAACCGAAATGGTGTTGAATGAATGGCCAGCAACGGCAAGAAAGGTGGACGAGAGTGAGAAAGCTTAAAAAATAATAATGGCTGGCAACATAATGGCATTTCCTCAACGACGATTGCTCAATGTCACGTCGACAACACGATATGTCACACACGATTTTTCACACATAGAACTATGAAATTGCAACCCTGTAGGTACAGGGATATAAAGGACGCTTAGAATATAGTTGTTGTCTTGCCGTTGTTTTGAACACTGCTATCATTTCACAGATAAAACTATGCGGAAACAAATGAAAAAATCGTTTATTTCTAACTTTGTAGACACTTATAACCGTTCATATATACATATATATTTACCGTTACTATAGTTTTTCAACTACTATTCATCATCCGCTTATTGTCGCCTTTTGTAAGCGCTCAGCACATACACTTCAAAGAGGGAACATTTACTACTGACTAGGGTGGCAAACAGACATTTGTAGGCACTCATGGACAGCATAGACAATGGAAGCAGTGCGTTGCGCATCTGCTCACGCGAAATTCAACACTTTGTTAGCCATATCGTGTTAACTTGTTTACAGCAAATGCACAAAATGTCAGACAGTCAATATTTTTTCAGACACACACACCCATCCAACAGCTTTTATTTGTCATATACCACGCTCCCGTGCACTCCCCAACAATTCACTATTACTGCTGCATGCCACACACACATGCCGTAGTTTAGTTGAGGCGAAGGAGTGTGAGCCGCGTCGAGTCCTTTGTTGTGCGCGCACACAAAAGAAGACGCTTAAACTGTCATCATTGATTTTTAATGCACTTGTTTACGCTTTTAAAATTCCTTTCCCTGCAACAAAAGCTTTACACAGGCAGACGGACAGACAGTCAATACAATACGAGCACACGGCACTCCCTTCGGCGTGCTTTTACTGCCATCTGCTTATTATTTCGAGCGAAGAACGTGCGCTGCCTTCGCGTTTAGTGTGTGTGTGTGTTGTGCGCAATTTGTTATCTCCAATCACTTAAGTGTAGACGTCACACGCCCCAAATAAAGGTGACTACGGTAATGCTTTTTCTTGTTAAACGTTCTATTTTGATTCTATTTCGTTTTATAGTTTCTAAATTGTTAAGTATTTTCAAGCTTGTTATTATTGTTGCCTGTTGTTTGTTATTGCGTTTTACTGCTGATTTATTTAGCACTGTTTTGTACGAAAGCAAGACGTGCTCATATTGCACTTAAGCCGCTTAGTCGGGGCGTATACGTAACATGCATGCTCTTCCCACTAACCCCAAATGACGATTACTCATACGCCGTGGGTGCTAATAGTGTGGGCATTGCAGCAAAGACTTGTTAATCATACGCCGCGTAGGGTGTGTTAAATTTTTAAGCGCTAGATTGCTTACAGCTTAAATCATTAACGAAAAGTGGTGAACGCGATGGCATTTGCAGTGAGCTAAGCATTTTTTATGCAACTAAACTGCTAATTCGACCATTTTGCTAAAATTAAGTCCAGTATTCAATATATAATTCATGAAAATTTATCAAGAAAACTATCAACTCACATAATGGCAAGAGTTTATAGTTGCAAAATAAGGTACGATTGCAGCTACATACATACTTAAGATTCTTCTTCTTTACTAGCGTAGACACCGCTTACGCGATTATAGCCGAGTTATACTTGAGATTGTTACCAATATATGCTTACTATTGCACTTATTAAAGGAATTCACGATATTATTTGCACTTACCTGAAAGTAGAGAAAAAAATTAATCAATAATTAGAATAGCAATAATATATATTTTTTTACTTATACATAAGTACTACTACAAGGCTATTTCAATTGTTTTTAATAACTGAAATGCCACTTATTTATAAAACGCTGTTCCTGCCGAAAATAATAATATTTACTTATAAAACTTCTCAAATAGCCTTTGTAATATGAAAATGTTGAATATTGACATTTTTTCATAAATTTAATTTTTTTTTTTAATTTTAAACAGGTGGCAACTCTTAATTTTTTTTCATAAACGCTATTAATATAAAATTCACAGCACAATTTTTATTTATTTTAAACGTTTTATGGAAAAAAGTTAACAGGTGGCAACGCTGCTCCAAAATATGTGTTTTAAATTGCTGATACTGTAGTTCCATTTATTTAAAAAATGTCTCCAATATCTTTTATTTCAAGCAATTTTGTAATATTGACAAGTTTGTATAATTTGAATTTATACGAAAACTTTAGACAGATGGCAACTCTTCAGAAATATTTTTTTTAATATTTCATAAGTGTTATTAATTTAACATTTATACCACTTTTTATATCACTATATTATTATACCACTATACAATTAAACAGTTTGTTAGAAAAAATTAACACGTGGCAACTCTTCTCTGAGATATTTTTGTAATTATAATTTACTTATAAAATTTCTCAAATATATTTTATTTAATGCAAATATAATTCCACATATTGAAAATTTTACATAAGCTGAATTTAAACTAAAAATTTTAACAGACGGCAACACTTAAAAAAAATTAATTAAATTTAATTAAATTCATTTAATCAAATTTTTTTGTAAGACTTACCGCCTATCAAAGGCCCTGTTAGTTTTAAAATTATGCTACCATTTTTATTTTATTTAACCGTTTTGTTAAAAAAAAATAACAGATGGCAACACTTCCATGAAACAATTTTAATAATAAATCTTTTAAATCGCCTAGTCTGACATTATTTTTATTAGTATGTATTTATGTACATATGTATATTGAAATGTATGAAAAAATTAAATATATGGCAACTCCCACAAACAATTTCATTAAGCGTAAAATTTTAAAATTTTTGTAGTACACAAATAGAAGCATACATAGATACATATTTTCAATATTTATTTGTAATGTTAATTATATAATTAGTCTTCAATTTTTTAAACATGTGGCATCTTTTTCTCAAAATTTTTATTTAATATGCAGCTGAAAATATTTTAAATTAAATTACTACTTTGCTGCACATGTACGTAGTTACAACTTACTTGTATTATAAACATTTTCTTTATTACTTTAAAATTTTCAAACAGATGGCAACCTTTCTCCCAAATATACCTGAAATAATTACAAAACGTCTTAAACGTTACGCAAATTTTGTAATATTTCATTTATTTTAAAAATTTAGTTTCAAAAAATTTTAATTAGCTGGCAACACTTCTGAAAACTTTTTTTTTAATAAAAATTAGCATCGTAAAAGTTTTATTTGGACTCGTCTACTATTCTGTCTGATCTATTTAGCAGAATTAAAAAAAAAATTTCGAAAAGGTGGCAACACTTCTCAAAAAAAATTTTGAAGCCTTGCATAAATTTTGTCATATTTAATTGATTTTATAGATTCAGTATACATATACAAATTTTTAATCACATACATATATGGCAACCCTTCTGACAATTTTTTTCGAATTAAAAGTTATCATCCTAAAACCTATTATTTGGATACTATACTTATTTGCTTGTTTTTTTTTTTTTTAAATTAAAAAAAATAGTATTAGAAAAGGTGGTAACACTCCTCAAAAAAATTTAAAGCGTAACGTAAATTTTGTAATATTTCATTTATTTTATAAATTTAGTTCAAAAAGAGTTTTAATTAGCTGGCAACACTTCTGATAAATTCCTCCTATGTTTAAAATTGTCATCGCAAAACCTTTTTTGTGGATACTTCTACTATACTTATCGGTTTCATTTAATAAATAAAAAAAAATTAATTAAAAAAGGTGGCAACACTCCTCAAAAAAAATTTTTCAAATACAAATGTTCTCAATTAAAATATAAATATTCTCAATTCAAATAAAAATATTGTTAATGCTCAGTTGGATATCCGCTTAGCAACGTTAAGGCATCACTAAATATAATCAGAAAGGTAAAAAACCTAAACTCAGTCCCATCACGTGACCGCAATTGACCTCTGGATACTATTTGGCGAAAACTAAGTTTCTTATATTGATTACTCTTGCCGTAGATATGTAGTATGGTTCCAGTCTCTAACTATTTTTGAATTAAAAAAACAAAAATATTTTCTTTTAAATTTCTTTTTTTTTTTAAATAAACTTTTCAAACTTCAGAACTACAAGAAAATTACCAAAAAATTGCATTTTATGTAATCGAAAATGAAAATCTAAAATGCAAATTGCAAAATGCGAAACTTGCTGTCATGCGCCTAAAACTGTGCTACAGTCACAAAAGTCATGGCAACTGCACTAGCAAGCAACTTATTACATATATGTTTGTATGTATGCATATGTGTATGCACTAGTGTTTGTGTTCATTGAAAAGTTCAATTTTTGACAACACAAAAGTTTGCTGCGATT
The DNA here is from genome assembly GCA_027475135.1 of Bactrocera correcta. Classification (NCBI taxonomy): domain Eukaryota; kingdom Metazoa; phylum Arthropoda; class Insecta; order Diptera; family Tephritidae; genus Bactrocera; species Bactrocera correcta. The sequence continues at coordinate 36,729,341 of CM050323.1, forward strand.
GCATCTGAGCAAAGACAAAGATTCCACTGCACGACAGTTTGACGCGTGGCGCAACGCACAGCAATTACTTCAGCTGCAATTGCCAAACTTGCCACACACGCACACCGACACGCGCGCTTAGAGTGCATGAGAGTTTACGAAAACTTCAACTATATAGTTTTATCATTATTTTAATATGCAACATTTGAGTGTTTCAGAATGTAGCAGCGCTATCTCTAAGTCTCTCTCACTTGCGCTCGCTCTCCGCTACGCTCTTGCCTGTGTTCTGACAGGAAGACACGTCCTTTTTAACTGTTGTGCATATTAGAGTTTAGAGACAAAAGTTTGTCCTTTTGACTTAAATGCGGTCAAAGTGCAAATAATAAACCAACACTAAACTGACTGCCACTCTTGGACTCTTGGAGTATGTGTGTGTACAACAAAATCTACAGTTTGTTAGTAAATGAGATATTTGTGTTTTTGCCTCAGGTACTCTGGTGACGTAAAATTACAGGTTTAGTTGCACTTTTTCGCTCATTTTTACCTTTTAATTCGAATCTACTTATCCTGGCGCCCGCTGACTGCCTCTCTACCGCTCAAATGCGCTAACGCCAGTTCTAACTGTCAGTTTGACCATGACACTTCTCACTTTTGCATCTTCTATCTTGATGTGTGTGTGGGTAGGTGCTCTTCGCCCTCCTGTCTACTTAAAGTTCCGGGCCAAATTATGAACTTATCACAGACGTGAATGGGTTTCACCTACGACTTTGGAGCGGCAGCCAAACTCTAACTGACACGGCGGTGTGTTGGCAAAGTGTGGTCAGTTGCAAACTGCTGGAGTTGGGTTACAGGAAGTTGCAAAGCTAATATCATTTGTAGTGACTGCCACAAAGTAATTGCGAGTGGTTGTCGGTGCTTTAGCTGTATTTTTATTAGGAAGTCACTGTGAGCGCTTTGAAAAGCCACTTAATTGGTAAAGTTTTTTACAAGCTTTTCACTGTGTAAATAGCACTGGTATTGCATTGGACGGATGTTGAAATAATCCAATAATAGTAATAAGATCTAGAAAATAATCGCTTTTTATCAATGAAATAAGCCAAACAATTGTTTAGGTCATAGACCTAATCCTTTAAAATTTTAATAGGAATTACTTACAGTTTTTTGCTACAGGCAAGACTCAATTTTCAAGCTTTATTAAATGTTTTGCCGAGTTTCTTCTTTTTTTAATTGTATAGCTTTAAATATCCCCTTGCAAAATGTAGGATTCAACGAGATCGATTGAGTTTCCAGAGAAGTTTTTTATCATATACTATACTCGTACAGATGTACTCAGAAATCCTTTCAGAAAACTTGTGGCTTGTCATCTAGACCTACCCTTTAATATTAAATAAGACTTTGATTCTTCTTCCACTGGTTAAGAGCAGTTATCTAATCAAAACAATCATATTTCAATAACCAAACCAGATTACAACTCTTTAGAAATCAGAAGCGCTATCTTTTCGCTCTAACTTTCAACAACCGGCCTTTTGTTAAATTAGATGAGTTTCTCAGGAACCCTTAGCATCTGCACACGAGCCTCTGCTCCAATGAAATACACTACGTGAGACTGTACAGACATCAGTTGAAATTATAATTGATTAAAATCATTAAGAAATTCAGCATATTGAAGGATAATCCTTTTCATACTCTTGCAACATGTTGCTACAGAGTATGATGGGTTTGTTCACCTAACGGTTGCATTTATAACCTAAAGCTAAGCGAGATAGACATAGGGTTATGTATATATTGGGTAGTCGAAAAAATCTTTTCGTATTTTGTCTGAATAGATGTTGTTGCAGTCGCATATCTCCAGTGCTACTAATTACATTCTGTCATCCCATATGGTGTTGAAAAGGTAAGATCTTAAGCTTCATTTAACCGAAAAAAAATTAAATTCGGGGAAGTTGAAAAAAATGAACAGCTGTTCAAAAATGAGTGAAAATAATGAAGAAACTCGCTATATTTTGAAATTTTTGTATAAAAAAGGGAAGAATGCTACCAAGCCACCAATGAAATTTGTGAAATTTACGGAAACGATGCTGTATCAGTTCATGTAGCACAGCAATTGTTCGCTCGCTTTCATTCTGTAAACTTCGATGTGAAAGATGCAACTCGCTCTGGCCGATCTATCGTTGAAAAAGTCGATGAAATCATGGAAAAGATTGACTAGGATCGCTACATAAGCAGCAATGACATCGCTAAGGAACTTAACATTAATCATCAAAAGCTTTTGAGCCGTTTCAGCAAAACTGGCTACAAAAAGAAGATCGATGCTTGGGTATCTCATGAATTTTCTGTGAAAAACTCGTTGGATGGATGAATTAATATCTGCTTTTCTTTGCAGAAACGAAATGAAATCGCACTAATTCTGAAGTGAATGGTAACAGGAGATAAAAAGTGGATCAAATACGACAATAATGTACGAAAAATATCTTGGTCCGAGCGTGGTAAAGCTCAACAATAGTCTCAAAGCCAGGATTGATGCCTCCAAAGGTTATGCTGAGTGTTTGGTGGGATTGGAAAAGAATCATCCAATATGAGCTGCTCCCGCCTGATCGAGCGATTGATTCCATATTTTATTGTCAACAACCAAAAAACGGCCAGAACTGATCGACAGAAAAGGCTTCTTTTTCCGTCAGGACAACGCTAGACCACACACATCTTTTATGGCCTGGCAAAAACTGTTAGAGTTTGGCTGGGAAGTTTTGAAGCATCCACCATATAGCACTTACCTTGCACCATCGAACAACCATTTGTTTCGGTCAATGCAGAACTCCCTTAATGGAGTAAAGTTGGCTTCAAGAAAAGCCTGTGAAAATTAATTATCGCAATTTTTCGCCGAGAAAGCAGAAAAGTTTTACACTGATGATTACACTCTAGCGGAAAAATGTCAAAAAGTGTTCGACCAAAATGTTACATATTTAGTTCATTAAAGTTCATTGTAAACATAAAAAAAATATAAAACAAGAAAAAACGTTAACTTCGGTTGCACCGAAGCTAAATACCCTTCACAGGTGCATTTCTATTAGTAACTATGTGTCCAGTTTGTATGGAAGCTATATGTTATAGTTAACCGATCTGAACAATTTCTTTGGAGATTACATTGTTGCCTTAGATACCAAATTTCGTGAATATATCTTGTCAAATGTGAAAGTTGTCCATACAAGAACTTGATTCCGATCGTTCAGTTTGTATGGCAGCTATATGCTATAGTTAACCGATCTGAACAAACTCTTCAGAGATTACATATTTGCCTTAGAAAATAATATATACCAAATTTCGTGAATATATCTTGTCAAATGTGAAAGTTGTCCAACAATATCTTGATTCCGATTGTTCAGTTTGTATGGCAGCTATATGCTATAGTTAACCGATCTGAACAAATTCTTCAGAGATTACATTGTTGCCTTAGAAAATAATATATACCAAATTTCGTGAATATATCTTGTCAAATGTGAAAGTTGTCCATACAAGAACTTAATTCCCATCGTTCAGTTTGTATGGCAGCTATATGTTATAGTTAACCGATCTGAACAATTTTCTCGGATATTACATTTTTGCCCTAGAAAATAATCTATACCAAATTTGGTGATGATACATTGTCAAATGCGAAAGTTTTCCCTATGAGAACTTGATTCCGATCGTTCAGTTTATATGGCAGCTATATGTTATAGTGGTCCGATATCGGCCGTTCCGACAAATGAGCAGCTTCTTGAAGAGAAAATGACGTTTGCAAAATTTCAAAAGGATATCTTAAAAACTGAGGGACTAGTTCGTATATATACAGACAGACGGACAGACGGACAGACAGACGGACATGGCTAAATCGACTCAGCTCAACATACTGATCATTTTTATATATACTTTATAGGGTCTCCGACGCTTCCTTCTGGGTGTTACAAACATCGTGACAAAGTTAATATACCCTGTTCAGGGTATAAAAATTGAAGTTTGATTAAAAATACGAAAAGACTTTTTCGACTACCCAATATAAAAGACAAATCTTTTTAACGAAAGAAAAATAAACATTTATAAAACAAAATCTTCTTTTATTTAAAAATTTTCTAAAACAATTTTCTTTTTATGAGCTGAGCGCATCGTTTTCTGCACGCAAAATTTTCAAGTACTGTCAGTTTACTTCAAAGCTATGAATGCAAACTTCCTTCAACTTATAAAAAGATAATATAATTTTTGAATAGAGAAAGAAATACAAAGTAAAGGTATGTTATTATTTTTCTATAAAAGCAATAGTTTCAAAGGAAACAGAAGAAAACTTTGAAAGAAAGCCTCTTAACCTAATTACGCTACTCGACTAATTAAAAGGCGCTAATAGCAGAACATTTGCCAAATTAATTTCACTCAAATACTTCACTTCACAAAGTAAGTCCATAAGTATTTGCTAAGTACTTGGAATATGTGAAAATGTATTTCATGCAAACAAAATTGGTAGACAAAAAATACTTTCGAGCCACTCAAAAGCTTTTAGGAATTAGTTTTTCAAAATAAAAACTTTGCACATTTTAAGCAACTAAGTGCGTGTGAAAAAAACACTCGGTAACTAAATGAAAAAAAATTAGTTTTGTTTATGCTATTTGCTTATAGGCCACACATTCTAATGCAGAAGTGCACTCAAACCGAATGCTTTCACGTAGATACTTTTTCACTCGAAATTAAATAAATAACTGTTTTTTTTTTGTTTTTTGCTTTCAAAAGTACGTGTGCTAATTGACTGAAACTGTAATTTTCCAACAAAAAAATAAATAGAAATTGAATGAAAAGTATGTCAACACAACTTGATGAGTGTCAATTAAATAACTCAGTTGCGCTAATTTCGATTTTGAGTAGGTGGAGAGAGCAGTGAGCGAAAAAAGTAAATCAGCGCAAGCACGCTAATACCCCTATGAATGGCACGAATGAGGGTATATGTAAATACCTTACATTTTAGAGCGCGCAAAAGTTGATGGAAATATTCACAAATACAAAAATATTTAATTTCAAGTATAAGCAGTCATGAATGTGTGTGCGTTTAACCGCAGTGACACCAATAACGAGCGAGCGCCACACAAATAGAGGCTCACTTACAACTGCGCTGTAGGAAATACATAGTTCAATTGGATTTTGAGTTCTAAGCAACAATTATTGAAACTTATTAATGCAGAAGAAATTTTACTATGATATTTGCCAGAAGAAAACTCCTCTCTGTTACCTTTTTTAAGGGTTGAAACTAGAGAAAATTCTCTGATCAAAAATCGCACGAGGACTACTATATGTAGTCCTTTGTGTGGCCATAGTAAAGAAGAACTTCTGTGTTCGGAATTATAAATTAGACAATGCAAATGTGCATAGGCGTTTTATTTCCATCCCCGTCATCTCGATGGGATATGCGCTCCCGAGTGTTTAAGTCTTGACCTCCCAAACGCGGTACAGTCAAGAAGGAAGTATTAACTTGTTTCCACCTCATCTTCTTCCATACAGCTTCAGCAGGTGGTTTCTGGTAAGATTCCAAGCCTTACAGCATGAACGCCAACAGAGCAATAGCTTGTTAAAAGCCCCAAAACTAGGCAGTCCCTTACTTAGGGCAAAGAGATCTCCAGATCTATTGCGAACGATCTTAGGCCAAAAGACTTTTGCGAAAGCGCAAGTACCGATGGTGGCCCAGAGCTGATCAAGCTTCCGCGAATGCCAGCTGCCTAGTGGTAGAACTCAAAAGGATATGGGAGAACCGAACCGCACCCATCCTACCGATAGCGGGTCAAGGGTGCTTTTTCTTGCTAGCTTATCAGCTTTTCAGTTTCCTGTGATTCCGCTGTGGCCTGGCGCCCATACCAAACTTATCACAAAGGCACTCGATGCTACTACTAGCTTAATGACTGTAACCTCGGCCTGCAAGACACTGCAGTAGTCAGGAAGTCTGAATTTAGAGTTGGTAGAGGGCTCCTGACAGTAAACCCCTCCACCAACCTTCTGAATGTCCTCACCTCCAACGGCTTATTTCTACCCACAATTCCCTCGCCGGTATATGGATAGAAAAGGAGTCGGCAGAGTTCGTTTTGGCGACTCCATGATCCAAGTGATCCGGTATGAAGTCAAAGTGGATGTCTAAGTTTTCAGGCGCGTGATCTTTTAGAAACCCAGACTCTTTGAACCTGATGGCAACTTTCACAGCCATACACCTTCCGGCGATGCCCGCGGGCAATATGTACAAGATAGCCCATTGAACGCTCTTGAGTTTCATTGCAAGTGTGGTCTTTTCTAGAGCCCTCCACCACATAAAGACTTCATAGAGCTTAATGGGCTTGACTATTGTGTCGTAGAGCCAGAGGATCACTTTCGGTGAGATACTCCACCTTTTTCTTATGGCTCCAAATAAACGAAATTCCAAAGTTGATATTATTTGACGAAATTCACCTAATTTAAACAAACAAAACTACCCCACCTAGCTCTGATTTTCCTACAGGGTACTTATAACTTTTTATTCCACAAACAGTTACGTGCGCGTATCTACTTGTCAAGCGACAGTTTCACGCGCCGCAAAATTGTTTTTGTTTTCGAGTGTTTGAAGGACACTATGAGTGAGTGCTTGAAGGTGGGTTGGTGGACTCTCCGCAAAAGGTGTTGGCTGACGACGGTGTTCATGCGAAATTTCTTGATGATTAACACTTAACGCTTTGTTGCCTGCAACATGTGCTCCGCTGGTGGCAAGCAACAATATCGCGCGCACAGACACACATACACACTCAAGTGTACACCTGACGCTGTGTAGGTAAGTGCATGCTTACCGAAAGTTTTCAGAGCACGCAAACCCACACATACGCAACTACGTGTATTTAAATATACCCACACATATATGTGTATGTGTGTGTGTTGTTATTGCAATAAATGTAAACGCAAATTAATATTCATGTTGGCAAACAGTTAACACGAAGCTGTTACTCTGCGCTGCGGATCGCGCGCTGCCAAGCCGCTTTTGTCAGACTCTCGTAAAATGTTGCCGCATAACGGTACATTTATGCAACATTTAAAATGAATGCAAAACGCGTGTAAACAGGCAACAACAACAAATGTATCAACACATACAAACACAGCCTTTATATCTGCTACAGATAACACGTGTAACTGTAAAGCCATAAACTTCTTTGAGTGTGCACCCTCATATATGTATATATGTATGTGAGCTCATGTATTTATATATATTGCACGTGTAGATAATTCTTAATACATTTTATCATAAAACTTAAGTAAGTAGGTAAGTACCTGCTAACCTCCACTCATTCACACTTTATACGAGAACACGCATTTTTATAGCTCAATACCCCGTGCGTCGGTTACCATCCGCTTATCAAAAAATCATCCATTTGCGACGCAATAAAAATTTTGAAAACACTGGAGTGCAAATTGAAAGAAAGTGCAAGTAATTTCACGCCACAGTTTGCGCTCGAATGGCTTTTAGTATTTACATAATGATAAGGGTGTGTGAATGTCTTCGAACACACGAGCTCTTATACAAGAGGAATTAAATGAGTAGAAGGCTCTCATACTCATTAACAATGTTGATAGGGCAGCTAATGTGATGAGCAACATTGTTCAAAAAAAATATATTCTTTTGAAAGTAAATTGTTCGTGCTTCGAAATTGTTCTAGAATCTCTTGAATCCTCTACACTAAACAATAAAATGTTTCAAAAGCAAACTTTAAATTATAAGACCTTAAGAAAAACAAAATATTTCGATATTTCGACATAGAAAGGCCGAAATGCATGAGTACGAAGAAATTGACAAGCTGGCCGCTAAAGGTAATGCTCCAAAATTCTACGAAAATATGTGCCAACTAACATAAGGTTTCAAGACCGGAGCATATTCTTGTAGAACCCCAGAGGTAATCTAGTGACAGATGCCCAAAGCCAACTGAAAACATTGAATAAATATTTCTCCAGGAGATAGTGAACCCCATTCCCCAATGACGATGGAGCAGTCATTCCATTGATCGACCATGAAGAAGTTCGAATGCCATCAATGCCTGTCTGAAGAGAAACAAACCGGCAGTGGCTGTTGGATTGCCGGCCGAGCTATTCAAATACGGCGGCGAAAAATTGATAAAGAGCATTCTTCAGCTTCTTAGAATTTAAGTGTTCTGCCCAATCCACAAAAAGGAAAATCCCACAATCTGCGCCAACTATCGTAGATTAAGCCTCCGCAACATCGCATATAAGGTCGTATCGAATGTATTGTGTGAAAGATTAAAGACCACCGTCCACAAATTTATTGGACCTTATCAGGTGGCTTTAGACCTGGAAAATCAACAACAGACCACTTTTTTAACCACGCGCCAAGTCTTAGAAAAACCCGTGAAAAGAGTATCGTTCCACGGCACCCCTTAGTCGATTTGTCGCTACGTCTAAATTTGATGTAAACTGACTAATAGCTCCATCAGAATCTGGACGGACTTCTCCGAGCCTTTGGGTACCAAACGAGGTTTCAGATAAGGGGACTCCCTATAGTGCGACTTCTTTAATCTACTGGTTAAGTTAATAATTCGAGCTGCAGATCTGAATAGGGAAAGTAAGATCTTCTACAAGAGTGTACAACTGCTGGCGTACGCCGATGATATCCATATAAAATGGGTCGGGTAAGGAAAAACGAAATATTTCCTGTCTTCAAATAAACAGTCGTGGAACAACTCTTGCCAACAGGTGTTACTTCCGACCGATTAGGAAATTAAAAAGTAAAGTCCTCTTTAGGCGAACAAAGACCAAACTCTATAAGTCACTCATTATTCCCGTTCTGCTATATAATGCAGAGGCGTGGAAAATGACAACATCTGATGAGTCGGCGTTACAAGTTTTCGAGAGAAAGGTTCTGCGGAGGATTTATGGTCAACGGCAAATATCGCATTCGATGGAACGATGAACTGTACGACAAATACGACGTCATTGACATAGTTCAGCGAATGACTAATGACAGCGGCTGCGCTGGTCAGGTCATGTTGTCCGGATGGAGGAAAATAATCTAGCTTTAAAGGTTTTCGATTCAGTTCCCGCCCGTAGAAACAGAGGAAGAGGAAGACCTCCACTCCGTTGAACAGACCAGATGAAAAAGGACCTGGCTACACTTGGAATCTCCAATCGACGCCAAACAGCAAAGAGGAAGAACGACTGGCGCGCTGTTGTTAACTCGGCTATAGGTTGCTATTGTCTCTTGATTTTGCTTTGTCCCGATGACACTAAGCGTAGATTCTTTAGCTGGTAGCATTTGAATAGTCTAAAAAGGACTTGGATCTAGCTATACATATAAGCATTCATCATTTTTATATATACTATATTTGTTAGAGTTTGAGAGATAAAGATAAATATAAGTTTTAAACTCAAGAAAAATTATTTGAAATTTCTTTGAAGCGAAAAATAACTCAACTAAAACCACAATTTTTCGGAAACATAAAAAACTGATGCAACAGTCAAAATCATCAAAACTGTTTTATTTTATTTTCAAATTTTGTAACCTCACCACAAAGTACAATACAAGTCCGTCACCAACTAAAAAGTTCACCAAAATGTGAAGCAATAAACCGGTATAAAAAAGCGAAACGTGACTTACTCATTACAAAACTTAAAGGTGAGTATTGATGAGTTGCGAAGGCAGCGGTGGAGGGTGAGTAAGTCATGTTACAAGTTGTGCGAATTGTGTAATTTCTGAGTTCACCTTGAGCGAAGCGCGCGAAGATGTGAAGCGAAACACGTCTGCGAATTCACACACAGACACACATATACAAACATATTTATAGTCAATGAAGCGAGCGCGGGAAAAATCTCACATAATTGTCTGCAAATTAATCGAGAACTTGAATTCAATGAGTCATTGTCAGATCGCGAACTCGACGCGTGTGAATGACAATTTTCACAGAAGCGTTTTTATGTGAAGAAGTTTTCATATGCTTATGTTTACCTCACATTCTTTACACCAGTGTTTAGTATAAGCAATGAATTAAGCATCGATTATTTTAATTGATATCGATAATTGGCGATATATTCATTAACTAATACAGGGTAGGCCATTTAAAGTTGACCCATCTGGCAACGCTGTAACTTTTAACAGCGCTAACAAATCGGCTAATGTCATACCGCGTTAGAAGCGCCATTCGAAGACAATTTATACCATGGAACAGTACAATCCAAAAGAACGCGCTGAAATTGTTCAGCTTTATATTCAAAATAACTTTTCAATTGTGTTAACTCAACGTGCGTTTCGCAAAAAAAATAAAGTGAAAAGTGCTCCAGTTAAGAACACAATTAAGTCTTTATACGCAAAATTTGTGAACACCGGTAATCTCAGTAATGCCAGTCATGCATCCAGACAACGCACAAGACGTTCTGATGAAAATATCGAAGCTGTACGAGCCAGTATTGAGGAGACTCCATCGACATCGAGTTATCGCCGCTCTCAGGAATTAGACATCTCTCGCACCACTCTCCGACGCATAATTCATAAAGATTTGAAGATGTTTCCATATAAAATTCAAATGGCACAAAAACTAAACCCAGCTGATTATCCGCGACGCCTTAATTTTGGCAAATGGGCAAATGGGTCAACTTTAAATGGCCTACCCTGTATGTGGGTAAAAGTAAAATATTAGATCTCCTAGTGTCTCTTAAAGCGTCAAAGTGGAGACCCCGTTTTTGTTTGCCCGGAATACCGTATGGAATGACTTCACGCATTTTTCGTCAAGAACTGAAGCTGTTCGACCTTTCAAAGCGACATCGCTTCACTTTATGGGCTCTTGAAAAGTTCCAAAAATATCCGACGTTTTTGAGCCAAATTTTTTTCGCCGATGAGACCCATTCCTGGCTTACTTTTGCCTCAATGGGTATGTAAACAAGTAAATTTGCTCCATTTGGGACGAAGGGCAGGCTGAAGAGATTCAAGAGCTGTCATTCATCCAGAAAAAATTTCGATTTGGTGTTGTTTGTAGGCCGATGGAATTAGCGGTCCATACTTCTTCAGAACTGATGCCAGTGAGAACGTAACCGTCACTAGCGACCGTTATCACTTCATGATAACCCACTATTTGATGCTTGAAATTGAACCTTGGGATTTTGGTCGTTTTCTACACATCGCATCAATTTATGGACTTATTGAAAGAACACTTCGGTAAGTAGATAATTTCAAATTTTGGGCTGGTCGATTGGTAAAGATCGCGCAATATCAGACCGTTAACGGGTAACTGTACCAAATATTTAAAAAAAAATCTAAACTTCCGATAGGTTAATCGATTATTGTTATAATCGATAGGTTAATCGATTATTATTATTAAATATTCCAATAGGTAATATTATCAACTATTGTTGAAGTCGTCAGATTAATCGATTATTGTTATAATCGATAGATTGATCGATAACTATTAACTGATATTAATCGATAAATATTAATTGTATTTAAACTTCGCGAAAAATGTTCTGTACATTCATAATCCAAATGCATCTCCACGCCTGTTAGCACGATTCCCACGCTTCGCTAAACAAATCTGACACTACGCGATTGTCAAAGGCCAACACCCATTACATGTTGCAGCTCACACGCATGTACATGTGTACGTATGCATACAAATGTACATATAGTGCTATAAAGTAGCATAAAAATAACAAGAAACACTTTGCATGCCACACCAGGAAATCGGTTGAGTGTGCGGCCAAATCAACAAAAACAAAAAGCAGTCAAACAGCGCCTCAGCTGCCGAGACAGACTTGCCATATATATAGTACATATGTACATATATGAAAGACGGGTGGATATTTGAGTTTGCTGATTTCATCGCTGCTTGCACGTAACCGCAATGTGGCATGCGCACAATGCCACAACATTATAATGTGCCACACCGCTGCTAACACACCCAAGCACTGCCAACATTTACATATTTACACACAAATCCGTCCTTGCGGCATAGTTTTATTGTTGTTGTTGTGTGCCTTTTAATTGGGTGTACCACATAATCCCCAAAATCAAAATCCCCAAATCAAAATCCCCAAATCAAAATCCCCAAAATCAAAATCCCCAAAATCAAAATCCCCAAAATCAAAATCCCCAAAATTAAAATCCCCAAAATCGAAATCCCCTTTTTCTGTGTGAAACACATTGAAATTAGGTTTAAAATCGCGGCGATTTTAAACCTAATTTCAATGTGTTTCACACAGAAAAAGGGAATTCTATACTCAATATTATATCTAAAGTTGAAGTTCACGAGATATTTTATGTTTAATAGTTTCACGAATATTTAATAGGTAAATTAAAGAAAATGCAATACATGTTATATCAATCAGTTTAACATATTTGTACAACATAAATACAAACTTCACAATTTTTCGAATAGCTTATATAAATTAACATAAACATACATATATTTATATACATACATATGTAGACAAATTTTTAGTGATGAAAATAAACAAAAAAGCAATAAATTCAAAAAATTTACATAAATAAACCATGTATGGAAATTCTAATTACATAATGAAATACTGTGTGCTATCGATTTTAAATAAACAAGTTTATCTAACTCTAAACGACGTTTAACAACTTTTTTAATTTTCTTTACACGCTCGACATTCTTTTTGTTTTTTCGCACACCGATCCCTGAGTGTATTTTTTCTATGGTTGATTTAACCTCAATCATTTCTTTTTTTAAATGTTTTATGATTTCATAAACACCACATTTTTTTCTCCCTACAATTACTTTAAGCCTACGGTGCCAAGCCTCGATTGAATTTTGAGTACGTGGAAAATTATCCTTAAAAGAATCCGAAACGCACCAAAAATTTGGATTATATATCATAGCACCCGCCTTCATATTTTCACTAATGTACTGGTTTTTAAACCAAGCACACAATTTTTTAAAATCTCTGTCTGTCGAGCTACTCTTCAGTTCACTGAAATAATCTGACACACATTCTGGGGGAACAAATGATAAACTTTTCAGCATACGAACAGCTATGCTGAAACTTTCATCATTGCCATATTTTTGAGAGAGCCTTTCTTTCTGAACTCGTCTCCAAATGATCTGGCCAAAGTGAAATAGACACCCTTTATATCGGGCATCAGGAAAATACTCTTTTGCCGCAGACGAGATGGTTCGCTCAAAATCAGTAATAATTCTTTGCGGATTAAGATTAATATTATATGCTAAAGCCAAATTAAATAGTTGATGAAAAAATTCAGTGTACGCCTGCTTGGATTTTTTGCTCATCAGGCAAAAAACTAGAGGCACAAATTGACCATCAATTAGCCCTTGTATGGTGAACAGTTGGCGAAAAACTTTCGGTACAACAAAAAACGTCCCATCCATCACCCAGCAGTGTGACCTCCCCAATTCCTTTAGGGAACTCGTTGTGCCCATAATAATGTTCTTTTCACCATCGAAATCCCAATCACTCAACACAAATAATTCACCCTCCAGGTATTTCAAATCCTCCGGTATATTAATTTCCTGTACATTTCCTGGTTCGTTGGTATATGTACCCTTTCGAAGTCGACTTATCTTCATTTTTTGGGCTCGTTTCGATGGTAAGTACACCCGGCAGTCTGGTTGGCAATCTACAACTGCTTCCCTAATAATTTGGGAAGGCGCCAGTGAAGATGATGTACTCAAATTCTTTACTTTGTTGTTCGCCTGTGCCACAGATATTTGATGGGCCCTTGGATCATGATTATGGGCAGTAGGAGCGCGTCGTATTACATGATCGCCACTATTTTCTTGTGTCACAACAACACTTTTACACTGTAGCGATTTTCTTTGCGCACACGACCAGCGGAACTCTTTCTTTTTTTCATTTTTGGAATGAAAATGGTAATCAAAACCATCCAAAAATATTTTATTATTTCCTTTATTTGACACAGAAACTACGACTTCCATTTTCTTTAAAATTTTTATTTAAATGAAATGTGAAAAAATTATTAATAAAAATAAAATAAAAAAAATTATGTTGTGATGTGATTGTAAAGAAATATGCACAGTTGTTTTAGTGCGACAGTTATTATTTTACACGCTGTAAATATTATTTAACACGATATTTAATCAAAAATATAACTAAGTAATTTTAATCACAATTAATTACACGTAATGTGATAAATATGTAATATGAAAAAATGCATATGGTAAAATAATTGTAGAAAAGGTAACGGTACTATTTGTATTTTAAGTCATACATATGTTTGTACATATCATCATCTGAAATGCAAAATAACGTATCATCAAAAAATTCGAAATTGAGTGTCTTATTGATTACGCTTCACCACTTCCTGTTCCATATGTTCAATATTTTCAGGTTCTGCACTCAGATATAAACCAGTTTTAAAAAATATTAAATTTTTTTTCACTCCTATTCTGTTTTATTGCGTGTTTCATTCATGCCACTTTAAATTTCCGAAAAAAAAATGGGGATTTTGTGACACTGCCTCAAACAAAAGGTGGGGATTTCGTGTTAGGGGATTTTAAATTTGGGGATTTTGATTTTGGGGATTATGTGTTTGGGGATTTTTTTTCAGCTGGGGATTTTGTGTTTGGGGAGTTTTTTTTTGGGGATTTTGTGGCACTCCCCTTTTAATTATTTCATTTTATTTGCTTTTATTTTATTGTTAAGTAAAGTTGTTAGTTTTTTAATGAAATTGTAACATTTGCAACAAACAGGTGCATGCCACTTCGTGCCTGATAAATCGTGGCTTCCGACACATGTAACATTTTCACCCTCGCTTTTTTAGTCTTGTATGCTTTTGTAGCATAAATTTTTTGCAGGAAATGCCTTTCTTCAGGAAATTAATCTAAAACCGGCGCGACTAGACAAATTAATGAAATGCAAAGATATGCTTAGATCAGCGCCGGACAACAAATTTATTGCAATGACTCACACGAATAGTTAGTCACAGCGCATAGTTTTTCGCAACAATATTACATTAAGTAAATGCAATATTTGCAAGTGAATAATTTAAGCGCAACATTCCAAGTTGCACAACCGCAAACAACCCCTCATCAATGAGGTAAAAATTGTACTCTTTGACTAACAAGACCGTATTTCGAAGAGCCACAGGTTTTACAAATTCAGTCGGAAGCCAAATCAGCGAGACAACATTTGAAGGAGTATATATCTAATACATAATTATCTTACTCAAGAAAGAAATGTATCTCTAAAAGACTACTAGCACCTTCCTTCATGAAATAAACTATGTATATCAATCACCAGCGTCAGGAGACTGATCCATCTCAAGGTTCCCTATTTGAAAGAAAAAACACAGAAACTTTTTATTATTCGAATGAACATTCTTTGGCATTTATTTTTTGAATATTATCTCTTTAAAATGTTGGCCGAGGATACGTCTCAGATTGTTCATCCGTTAAGTCATAACTGGCGAATGACTCACATGGTGTTTTGCGCCAAAGCCCTGAATCGAAGCGAGATTGTCCGCAAAGACTTTAGACTTTACATATCTCCACAGAAAAAAGCCTAAGGGTGTGATAACGTGAAGTAATCTGTTCACCGAAGTGTTCTCTTAATAAATCCGTTTTTATGAAACCAAATATCGCCGAGATAACGAGCTTCAATTTCTGGCATCAAATAGTCGATTATCATAGCGCTGTAAGGGTTGCCATCGGCAATTACGTTCCCTCCGGCGTCATGTTTGAAGACATATAGACCAATGATTCCACCGGCTTTTCGATAGCTCTTGAATCTCTACAGATTGCGAAATGCGGCAATTTTGCTTTTTTACATACCTTTTAAACCATAAATGGACCTCATTGCTGAACAAAATTTGGCTTGAAAACGTCGGATCTTCTTGGAACTTTTCAGAAGCCCACAAAGCGAATGGTCCTCAGTTTATTGGGGCAAAAGGGGATTACTTTGAAAGGTGCGACATAGATTTTCAAAAATAACTTAAGAATTTTTAAATTATAAAGATAGTCTTACTTTTATTTTCTCATACTTCACGCAACTAACATCGTTTTAAAACTAATTTGTATTTCTTTGGAACCTCATCCCTCCAAAGGCATTCAATGGACGCGCCTTTAACTAGTATTGCTTCGAAAATTTTTCATTGAAGCAGTAATGCTTAGAGGCCAGGAATTTGGTAAAGCTATACTATACTGTATACTGTACTATCATACCATATGATCAAAGCTTTCCATTTACACTGTGTGCGCAAAACGATTCCATAAAAAATGTTGATTGGTAAAAAAAATTTTTTGTTAGTGTGAAGTTTGATCTCCATAAAGTCAATTATTGTGTAATCAGCAACTTTTTGTTGGTGCCACAAGTGACCTGCATTCTATGCTGTCCAAATGAGATCCTTCTTAGGATCAACATTTTTAACCTAACCTAGCTTTTTGTTTATGAAGCAAAAAATTTATCTAACGATTTTTTCCATGAACAAAATTTATTAACTAGTTTCCATAAATTTCTGTATTTTCAATGAAATCATAGCTACGAAATCGTTGAATATTTGGCAGAAGTCTTGCTACTTCATTATGGACACAAGTACTTCGGGGACACAAAGCATTCACTAAAAGTCATCAAGTCATCGAAAGCTGGAATAACGTTTGAAAATCAATGTATTAGCAACAAAAATATAGCAAAGGATTTCAACATCCCTTATGGATTGACTCAACACATTTGGGTTAATGGCTTAGGTATGGAGTATGTCAATGCTAGACTCCTATCACAAAGACCTAAATATTTTGCAAAAACAGCGTCGCGTATACGTCACTAAAGAGATGCTTAACAACGTGGATGAGGACCCTACATTCATCAAGCGCACCATTACTGGTGACAAGACGTAGGTTTATGAATATGCGGTCCAAACTGCACAAGAATCTACAGAAGGCGCTCCAAAAATGAACCGAAAAAGAACTGAGGATTATAACAATTGTATGGACAATTGGATGAGTACCAGCAGCCCAGTTTATGCTATTTGAATGAAAATATAATAAGATCTCTATGTATGCCGCGAATATAAAATCAGTTTCCAAGCCTCATGAAATACCTTCAATTAAGTGAAGCACCAAAAGCACATCAATTTAATGAAGAGCAAACAAAAAATGATGCCAATTAAATTCTGTCTTTCTTAATTCTGCTAACCGATTCTCATTTTCATTAAGGCTAACAACAAGTTATATGCTTTCCACCACAAAAGCATTTCAGCTTAATGCAATTATAATTTAAAATGTGAAAACCATAAACAAGAATTTCATAAGCCGTACCAACACACATACCAACAAATATTTTTATTACGATTGAGAGCAGCATCAGTACCACAGACACATGCACATATATACAGGAATCATTTGTTAACATTTTATAAATTAAAGCCTGAGTAAATTCCAATTCAACCAGTTGCATTCATTGTATATACTATATACTGTGTTTATGTATAAAAAAAACGTCATATAACTGTAAAGAATGTGACTTCTCTAGGTCATATGATGGCTTAACTGCATTTACAAGTATCATTATATAATAACGATTTATAAATGTTTATACACATACATACATACATACACATAAATAAGTAATATTAACTGCAAAGGCCACAGGGTTACCCAGTGCCTCACAAACTTGTGTACTCATCCATTAACTCACATGCAAGTGTGTGCGTTTCTGCATGAGCGCGCGTGTGACCTTCAAAATCACAGCCTCCTCGAAGAGGCTGAACCGCAACCAAATCACTTAAGCCGGCACCAGCATACGGAACGCACTTAACGGTAGGTGTGTATCGCAAAGCAAGCTCTTAATGATGGAACATGTTGTCGGGCGAGCGTAAAGCACACAGGCAAATCACGAAGCACGCCCTTTTGTGGCTGAGTGGTTTTGCATGAAGTTGTTTTTTTTATTTATTTACATTATTTGTTTCGTATTAATTATACCGTTGGTTAGTATGCTATGTGATGCTTCAACATTGAGATGTTGGGTACTTAAGTTGGAGTCTGGTCAGGGCAGCTTAAATTTTTATGAAATATAATTATACATACAACTTGTATAATCGTATGTCGTACTCTATACTTTGTTTCACTTTAGCTATATTTCACATTTTTAAAAATTTAATATCGATGGCAACCCTGTTTTAACTTATGCCACACTTGGAATAAAGCTGCCAAACTGAAATTTAAATTTTTTTTGTTGTAAAAGTTAGTCAATTTGACAATACCATAGAATATTATTTGTATCTAAATAAAACAAATGGAAGATGGAATAATTTGTAGAAGTTCACGTATGTAAGGAAAGTTCTCTGAGTGACATCCCTTGGAAATGGCTAGAAGCGATTATTTTACATATGGCTCAAGCAGCTCACAACTTCCGGTCTTAGATACCAAGTATCATCTGGGTAGCCAAAGAACACCCGTTTGAAAGTGAGATAAAGTGGGAAGGTGAACCAACTCTTGTCAGGGTTGTGCGCTGGGTCTCGAAGTAGGGTTATCTGTAAAGATTCCAGCATAGAAAAATTATTCAAGCTACCTGGCACTCTCCGAATCGAAAAGCCACCAACCAGATCGATCATGTTGTGATAGACGGAAGACACAACTCCGACTGGGACCTGCAAAGATACGCACCCGCGTCTCTGCAACAAAAAACGCACGTCCAAAAACACAAGGAAAGTTTGACGGCGAGAAGCTGCAATCTCAACATACAGACGAACGATTTTTTACTCACCTTACACTCCGGCTCCATGAGAATGCTCGTCAGAAACTCTGTATAAGGGAACTATTGGACGGCAGATCAAGCTCCTTAGGTACAGCTACCACCGAAACCATTGTGCCGTGTCGCATGGAGAGAAAACAGGCTGCCTACCTCACAATGTTACAATCGACCACAAAACATGCGGGGTGGCATAGATACCAAGAGTTGAAGAGTTAAGCGAGACGAGAGGGAGGCCAAAATGCGTGAATACGAAGAGCTAGATAGGTTTACCGACAGAACAGACTAACTGAAAATTTCAAGATCGGAGCATACTCCATACCCCTGAAGTGAGCTAGTGACTTATGCTCAAAGCATACTGAAATTATAAAGGATACTCTTCTCCAGTCTACGGAATAGCAGTGAAAGGAAATGGTGAACTCGATTCCCCAATCAATGACGATAGATCAGACGCTCTATTGCCCGACCATGAGAAAGTTCGAATAGCAATTACCCATCTGAAGACATACAAAATGGAAGAAAGCAAGGATTGCCGACCGAGCTATTCAAATAAGGCAGCGAAGAACTGATAAGAAGGAAGCATAAGACCTTTGTAGAATACCATGCCAAACGATTGGAATTTAAGTCGGATAAGCCTTCACAAAATAGCATATAAAGATCTTTCGAGCGTATTGAGTGAAAGATTAGAGCCCACCGTCAACAAACTGATTGGCTAAAGGTTTGGAAAATAAACAACCGACCAGGTATTCACCATGCGCCAAATCTTGGAAAAGACCCGTGAAAGGAGAATCGATGCACAACACCTCTTCGTCGATTTCAAAGCTGTTTTTGACAGCACGAAAAGGAGCTGCCTGTATATCGCGATGCCTGAATTTTGTATCTCCGCAAAACTAATACGGCTG
>CM050323.1:36749923-36824319 GCA_027475135.1 Bactrocera correcta
TAAAAAAAAAATTTTAACAAAATTACAAAAAATATGATTGTCTTTGATGAAAAAAATTTAGTAATAAAAAAATTGGTTAATAAAAAATATAAGAAAATAAAAAAATTAAGATATCATCATAGAATAGCAAAGGAAGACATAGCATAGCATAACATAACATAAAAATAAAATGAAAATAAGAAATCAAATAAAATGGCCTAACAACATAACATAACATAACCTCACATTTCACAACATAACATAACTTAACATAACATAACATAGCATAACATAACATAGCATAACACAAACTATAATTTATTTCAAAGAAAAAAAATCATAAACCTGCTTATTTAAGCGCCACAGCGCCTTACAAAACTTGAACCCATTTTATGAACTTTATATTAACTTTATTATAATTTTGTGGGCGTAACAGCTTAGACAATTTTACAGTTTATTGAACTAGTGCCTCAATCATTCACAAAGCCGAATAATCGAGAAATTAATGCCGGCAAAGAGTGTGCTTTATATTCAAATTTGCTTATCATACACATACATACATACATATATCATTGCATATACATATGTACACACACATACATACATATTATGTTGGAGATATAGTTCTAAAACCGAGCCATATATGTTCATTAGTATGTGCGTAGTATGATCAGCAGCGCCTTAACTTCCACCAAAAATCCAGCGCTTGCTTAGCCATTTGTCACAGCCGCTGCCGCTGCTGAGCTTGACACTTGTCAAGGACGCGTTGTTCAAACACTGTCGTGCTTAATTTATGGCCGAAAAGTCAACTTGCTTTTTCGTGTAGTGGAATATATTTTCATCGTTTAAGTTATTTGAGAATGTATATATGTGTGTGTATCTACTTTTTATGTGTTTAAATGTTTGTTTGCTTTCGTAGTTATTGTTGTTGACTCGAGATACTAGTGCCTGTGGAGTTTGTTTGCACGTTAAGGCGCTGCGTACGTGAACTGAAATTTTTTAGCATAAACTTAAAACTTAAGCAAACAAAAAAAAAACAAATAATAAAAAAAAATTAAAAAAGAAAATATTTGAAAAAAAAATAAATATAATAAAAAATGTATAAAATATATTTTTTTAAATAAATAGAAATCAAAAAAATAAAAATTAAAAAACAAAATTGCAAATAATTAAAAAAATTAATAAAATAATTAAAAAATTTCAAAAATTAAAAATACTTAAAAGTTTAAAAATCACAAAAATAAAAAAAATTACTTACAAAAAAAAATAAAAAAAAAATATAAAATCAGTCAAAATGAAATTAACAAATTCGGCACGTCGAAAAAAATGAATGAAACAATTCAAGATAAATCTTGCTTAAAGAAATCACTTGCCTGTATGTATGTAAGTGTGTTAACTACAACAACCTGAGCAACGTGCTTAGCATTTTGAGGAAGTATTTGCGCTTATGATAATAATTTGCGTATGCTGTTACGTCAATTGTGTGCGATGTATGCACCCATTTTCAAATAGGTCTCAAGGTGCAAAGGCTGATTATTCTAGCACCGCAATTTTTTCATTTCTATATTTAAAAATTCATAAGAGACCTCGCTCAAGCCAGAAATTATTGTTATAACTGCATAAAACTAATATATTTTTACTCTTTTTTAATTTAAATTTAGATTGACTACTTTTATGAACTAGTGTCAAACTAGTGCTTTTGCAACCAGTCAAAGCAATGCTATAGAAATAAACGTGTTATGCAAAAAAATAAAAAAAATACATTTTTTGTGCTAAACTGCCATTAGTTCTAGCAAAACTAGTTATTCTGAAATCAGTGGGTAACTAGTTGATTTCTAGAAACTATTTGAAACAAGTTTAAATATATTTAATTTCGTTTTAACGCAGTTATGCAATTGATAATTATTAGTTACAGACTGGTTGGACATACATACTATGTAACTAGTTTCGGGCTGGTTAACATGTTTAATAATATTTAATTATTAAATTTATTATATTAATAAATTTCAACGCAATTAAGCGATTGCAAAAATGTTGCGTAGAGACTGGTCCTTATGTAACTAGTATCGGACTAGTTCACCATTATTTTCTACAAACTCTATTAAACAAGTTGAATAATATTTAATTACATTAGTTACAGACTGGTCCATTTGTAGCTAGTTTCGAACTAGTACAATATTATCCTCCAAACAACTTATTTGACATAAATCACACTCTTTTACATTAAATCAACTAAATACATATGTGATAAAATTGAAATTTAAAATATTTATCATATATATGTATGTATTTGTATACTTGTATGAACTGGTGTATGTATGCTACTTCATATACGTATGTATGTGTCATGCATGCAATTCTTCATTTATGGTCACTAGCAAATAAGCCGACACTTTCGTGCACATTGAATATATTTTTTTTTTTATCCAAATATAGACATTCAAAACTGACCTTAGCTTTAATTGTGTTTTGTTGTTGAGTTGTGGTTGGTACACAAGCAGGTAAGACTTAGCTAATATAAAATATATTCTATTCGCATTTATTTTTGTTGCACGCGCTCACAAATAATGACACAAAAAATATTTATGGCGCATAAACGCAGAAAAAATTTTAGAAGAAGAAGAAGAAGCAGCAAAGTTAAGACGACATGAAAAATATAATACCACATAATTGCGGCTAAAACAACAACCACAGCAGCAAATTATAAGTGGTTAAACAAACTTCACTTGATTGTCACGTAAATTGGCCGCGCAGCTGAGTGGCGAATATTAATATAAATAATAATTATAAATTTAATATTATATAATTCACATGTCTGTCCGGGGATATGAGGAAAAATGTTCGTAACTCAATTTGTGATTATTATTTTTATTATAATTTTTTTTATTTTTATTTGAAGTGTTACCAGCAATTAGCGAGCATCTGGCGGAGCCGCTATTAGCCAACCAAGTGCTTGTGTGTAATTATTGATATGTGTTTGTATGTATGTACATATGTGTATATATATATGTACATACATATGTGTTTAATCATGCTTTACTATGTACATATAAGTACTCCAGCTGCGTAATCAATAGCGTGCTGTTGACATTTTCATGCTGACCATCGCCATGTTTGCGGTGTTTCACGCTGGAGGATGAGCCCTGTGCCGTTTGCAATAGAAACCGAAAGTTTTCTGTAGTAAAATATTTTGCTTGTGTGTGTGCGTGTATGTTTATTATGCTGTAATTATAATTCTGCGTACGAGACAGCTATTAATAAAGAGCTTCTATAAAAATTTTATTGTTTATACATAATTAATGCTGCGCGTCACAGCGACTGGAGGAACGTGCAAGCCCATAAATGTTGCTGGAGTTAATGGAATTTTTTCCATGCGCTTTTGTCACTGCCTTATCGCCAGAAAATATGATGAGGCAAGCTTTTTTATAAGCTGTCATATTTCTAGTTTTTTGCTTGTGACTTTTTTTCATTGCTTGGATTTGGTTGTGTTGAACTGAGCGTTTAGCAAAGTTTTTGGAAAATATTTTAAGAAAATGGCAAGGTTAATGTAGTAATTTTCAAAATATTTATAAGAATAGGTAAACATTTGCAATATTTTTTAAACAAATTTTTTAAAACAATAAATTATAATTTTTGAGTATCAAATTTTCAAAAACCAATAAATTTAGAAAATGCGCAATTTTCAAAAAAAAAAAAATTAAGTATACAATATGTTTTTTTATTTGAAAATATAGCCTTAAATGACTTTTCTTATTTCTTTCGGCTTTTTTTGAACAGTTCGCACATTCACTCCGATTGGACTTTAAGAATTTCAGTGATGAAATATAACTGACGATAACTCATCATTTTAACCTAGTCATGTTCATAAAAAGACATTTTTTATAAAACAAAATTTAATTTTCATATTAAATAATTAATAATTTAAATAATATTTTTTTTGGAAATTTTACCTTTAAATATAATTAACCTTAATTATTTTATATTAACTTAAACTTTTTTATAAATATAAAATTTTTTTTGTAAATATGAAATTTTTTTTTAATTTTAAATTTGAAATGATTAATGTGTTAATTTTTTCCACTCAATTATTTTTTTTATTTATTAAAAAAATGATAAAATTTTGAGCAGTCACTATAATTTTCTAATTTTTCCTATTGAAATACCTAAAATTATAAAAATTATTTAATATTAATATTAATTTTTTTAAGCAGAAATATTTTTTTTTTAAATAATAAAAATTTAGTTTATTATAAAATAATTAATATATAATTTTTTTGCTCATTTTTTATTTTTAGTAATAAAAACTTTAAGAAATCAGTTTAATTTTTCATTTTTTATAAATATATTTTGATATATTAAGAAAAATGCAATAAAAAAGAAATTAAAAGTTAAAAAAAATTTTAAGTATATAAAATGTAATGGAAAAAATATATCATTGTGTAAAAATATTAAAAATTTCATAACAATTTTTTTTTTCAATTTTATTATTAAAAATTTTTTTTGTATACTTTTAGAAAAAAAAATTATAAATATATTTTTTCATATATAAAATTTTTTTATACATAATTTTTTTTTATAAATTTTTTTATTTAAAAATATTTTTCAACATACTATTTATATTGCATATTACTTTTTATGCCAAAATAAATATATTTGCCACAAAATTTTGCAATTCATCTTGAGGTACTAATTACGCTGTACTCAAACACTTATACTGCGATCACTAAAATAAATATTTTTGAATTATTTGTAAATATATTACCTAACACCTTGGTAACTAATGAACAAAGTTAAACGAAGAAAAATAAAAAAAAACTCAAAAAACTGCAAAATAGAAAAACTCAATGAAAATTCGCTGCAAATGCGTTGGGTGGCGCAAAAATCGCAAAGTCAACACCAAAGCAAAGCTAATAACGCAACAACAAAAATATCCAAGCAACAATAAGCGCAGCACGCGCTGCATGTTTATGTTAATTTATATTTAATTACATCATCGCCAAGCGGTGGGCAACAATAACTGGCATAGACACATACATTCATATATGTTTATGGACCTTTATAAGTATGTACATACATACATATGTATGTGTGTTATTTATATATGTATTTGCATTTAAATACATTTAAGTTTATGTGTTCGCAGTAAGTTTGAGCGCTACTTATACTAATACATATGCATTTCTATATTATATATGCATTCATGCATGTAAATATATGCGTGTGTGCGTTAGCTGTCATCATGCAATTATGCATAGTTGTTGCTGTTCGAATTGCCAACGAGGCTATTGACAGTCATGCAATTGCAATTGTTTATAAACAAACCGAATTGTTCCAAACAAGCGAACAATGGACGGCAACAAACACACACACACAGACATAAGCACCTACAAGAATGTGGGTATGTATGCTTGCATTCAGCTTTTAGTTGCTTGCATGTATATAAATATATATATATATATGTATGTATGTGTGCGTTTGCATTTTCAATGCTATCGATTGACTCATAAGCCGGCTGCAAAATGTTGACAACAACAAAATTGGCCAATAAATTGGCGGCGCACAAACAGTTAAGCGAGGTTAGTTATTAGCAAGCAGGGGCGGGGCGTAGCAGTTTCTAGACACCGACAGCTGTGTGTGTAAGAAAAATATAAAATCAAAGAAAATTAAATAATAAAGGCAGCAGACAGGCGTTGCAGCGGACGGCCGAGCGACGCACTTGACAGTCGCGGGCCATTTAAGGCGTCATCGAGGAAAACGACATTGCAATGTTAACGTCACGCTGACAGTTGTAAGAGTATTTATGTGCTTAATGACTGGTATATTAAAATGTTTTTGTTGTTGTATATACTATATGTTATATTAATGTATATATGTGTCTAAGAGTATGCGGTGTGCATGTTAGGGTGTTGAGTATAATTGCACCAGCTAATGTTGTTTTTGCTTTTTATGTTGTTTTTGTTTTTAGGAAAATAAAAAATTTAGGGACTTTTTGATAGAAATCTTGAAAAAAAATTTAATAAATCTTAAAAAAATAATAATAACAAATTTACACTGAAGCCTAGGTTCCTTGAAACTATTTTCTTATAAAAACTACCCTTGAGCTATGTACTACTAAAGGCTTTATATTGCTCTTTAATGGGCCAAACTTATTATTTTTATTTTTTTAATAACTTACTTTGAAAATTTTTTTTAATTTTTGCTCAGAATGCACCTTCAGTGTTAAAATTATTGCAAATTTTAATTTTTATTTATAATTTTTTAATTAAAATATTTTTTGAAATCTATTTTTGAATAATTTTTTTAAAATTTTGTATTCAACATACACATTGTTAAAAATTATTAAAAATTTGAAATTTGGTTCTCTTTTTTTTAATTTCGAAAACATATTTTTGAATAAACTTTTTTTAAGTTTTTAGACTTTGAATGCAGCAAATATGCTAAATATTGTTAGAAATTTGAAATTTTATTTTAAAATTTTTTGTTAACAAATTTCGAAAGCATATTTTCTAATAATTTTTTAAAATATATTTTTGATTTTGCATACCGCAAATGTTATAAAAATTTATTATAATAATTCTTATGGCAAGTTTTAGAAACATAACATTAACCGTGAAAAAACGTATTATTTTACTTGTTACTTTTTTATTTAAAATTTTTGAAAAACTATTTTCAAATTATTATTTTTTAATTAAATAAAATTTGTGCAATGCAAATATGTTAAAAATTATTATAAATTAGAAATTTTGTTCATATATTTTTTATCCAAAATTTTTTTATTAAAAAAGTTTTGAAAAACTATTTCCGAATTAATTTTTTTTTTAATTTTTGATTTTGCATGCAGCAAATGTGTCAAAAATTATTATAAATTAGAAATTTTGTTTATATATTTTTTATATAAAATTTTTTTATTAAAAAATTTTGAAAACTTATTTTCGAATAATTTTTTTTTAACATTTTGCATGCAGCAAATGTGTTAAAAGATAGTAGATATAATATTTCATTAAGCAAATATTAATAACATAACAGAGTTATGTTAACGCGTACCAGCCTGTATTAGAAACACAACTCTACTGTTATTCACATTTCATATACAATATTTAAATATTTTCTGATCAATTCCACAATATTTATGACACATTTCGTTTCGACCTCTCCTTGGAAACCGATTAGCAGTCTAGCCTTTTTAATAACATAGTAACAGTTGTTTACAGTTGATGTTATCAGCAGACATACATATGTACATATAAGTATATGCATTTATTTGTCAAATTTTGATTTTAGCAAAATTTTGTAAACTTCTAGCGGCAAAAATTTCCACCACAAAGCTAATCAAAACTTTAGAATCGTTTAATTATAGGAAAATTATGAAATCAAATCAAAATAAAAGAAACGTCTCTAGTCTATCAGCTGCCAATCAGGCAAACAAACTGCTATCTCTTACAAAAAAAAGCGCTTTCGCATGTTCACAGCCTGCCTCAATATTCGCGCACACACATACATACACCGAAACATTTTTATGACATATAAAGGGAGTGCTGTGCTAAAACACATGGTTTGTGCTGTTTACTTAAACTTACAGTGGGTTGTTGGTGATTCTATGCACACCTCTTCTTTATATTATATTAAATATTTACTTACATGTATACATACACACTCGGTATATATATAATTTCATACCTGCTCACTATTTCATTTGCAAAGAACACAGCGAAAAATGCATGTGCGCATAGCGCCAATTTCAACATAAAATCATACACAACAACAGTGATGTTAATATACATATCACGAGCAGCAACAGCAGCAGCAGTGCGCGGCTAAAATTGCTTGAGCTGTCAAGTTGTCTTGTGTGTAAAATGATTTTGACATTTTGTCATTTTATGTTGACATACTCAAGTATTGTTGTTGTTGCTTGTGTTATAAGGAAATTTGTGTGCGCGTAGGCCACATGCTGCTTCTCAAATGGTTAGTGAAGAATTTTAAAATTTGCCGGGCAACAAATTACGCTGACAATTCATAAAATTCATATTATTTATAAAATTGTTGTATTGCTTAGAAATATTTTTTTTAATAAAAAAAAAATAAGAATAATATAAGCTATTATTCAATTTTCAAATAAATGTTTTTTTTTTGGTGTGAAAAATTTTTTTTTTCACTTATCATTTTATAATGTTTTCTATAAATATAAAAAATTTTATAAAGTTAAAGAATTTTTTTTATTAAATTTGATATGATTTTATTTATATTATTTTTTTCCCAATTCTTGCCACTAGTTAGCTATCACCCTACATTTCGCTACCGATAACCAATCAATTGGCTACTCAGCACGTGGTGGCGCTAGTGAAAACAGTAGTAAGAACTTTAGCGATATGCTAATAGACTTTTTTCGACGCAAAAATGTTGGTGATAAGCTCTGCGTCATTTGTCAAGTACAAATGGTGATTATATTTTTTCGTTTGTTTATCAATTATAAGTATTGATTATTATATAGTGAATAAGAGCAGCAACATTTGTTTAGAAATTTTTTGGTACAAAATATTTTGAAGTTTGGTTTTAAAAACATAGTTTTTTGCTGAGCTTTTTTAACAATTCATAAATATTGTTTGAAAAAAAATTATATAAAAATAATTTTTATCTATGAAAAAAAATTTTTTTAAATGTTTAATAAAACCTTTTATAAAATGCTTGAATTGACTATTCTTGAGTATTTGAATTGGAATAGATTTATTTTATATATGGAAAAATTTCATTAAATATGACATTAAAATAAAAAGTACAGACTTTTTAAATTAATGTTTTTATATTAAAAAATATTTTTTTTATTATTTTATATTTAAAACAAAAAAATATTATTTTTTATTATTATAAAGTAAGTATAATTTGACTGTTTATGTTGTACTAATATTTAAAATAGTAAATTAAATTAAAAAATTATCAAAAATTGGTCAATGCGTATATAATTAATTATAAATTGAATATGACGTTAACTGTTTTTAAATTAACAAAATAAATAAAAAATATATTTTTTATATTTTAATTTAAAGATTAATAAAAGCAAGTTAAATTAAAAAACTATATACAATAATAATATTAAAAATTTTTTAAGTTATATAAGTCAAATTTTAATTTTTTTTAAAGAAACAATACATTGTCGATTAAAAAAAATATTAAAATATTTCTTTATAATTATTATTATTTTTTTTTTTTAAATAAGCATTTTTTTTAATTTTATTTTTTTTAATGTTTTGTTTTCGCAATAAAAACAAATTAGGAAAAATAATACTGAAATTAGTTTATTCGATAAAATTTCGTTGCTGTTACAATTTGTTTTTTTTATAATTTTTAAAAGTGTTGTTCTGAAGTAATTTTAGTGAATTTATTTAGTAATTAGAACTACTAAAATGTAAACATTTTCTATTGAAAAGAAAAATACAATTTTTTATTTGTGGTTTCATATAACATTTTTTATAACTTTTATAATTCTTTTTCAAAAAATATTTTTATATTGTTAAAAAAAAATATCGAACAAAATATTGTTTTTTAGTTACATTTTTTAATATTTCACTAAAATTCTTATACAATACTTTCTCTAAAATATTTATAAAAAGTTTCATTAAATTTATTTTCCAATAATAAAAGCTGCTCTACTGCAATAACTCATTAAAATATGTGTGCTTCCATGCTGAGTTATATTCTAAAAATTGTGATGACCGTTGCTAATATACCCACAAATAGTACAGTACACATAAATAAATAAAACCAGCACGTTGCGGCAGTTAGAAAAACGTGTAGACGCATATATATATATATATATATATATATATATATATAAAGGTATCTGTTCACTTACAAGCGTGTTTTCTTGCTCATTTTGAGGTTGTTGCTTTTGTTCCTGCTCTCATATACTTTAATACACGTGATCTCCATTAATACTGGTGATCACCTATTTCGCGGAGTAGCAGCCGCCAAGTGCTTGGCGGGTAAGTCAGTGATCGTGTTCAAGGCAATGCGTAATTATGCTAACTACACATATAAATAAATATATATGTACATATATACATATATGTGTGTGTGTATGTATGTGCGTATATATGCATATTCATAGCAAGATTTCGAAAGCCAAACACGCGCTTCTTTATCTCTCCATCTATTCATTTATTTACTAATGTATTTATTTATATTTGTTTTCACGAAATAAATTAATAAATTATTTAATAAAATACGTATTAATTTCACGCGCTCGCTTATCTGCATAGCAATGTTAGAGTTTATGAAATATAAAACATGTGTTCTACTTAATATTTACGCGCATAAAATGAGCATCAGTGCGTATGAGTAACTTACATGTATGAATATATTGTGTACATATATACAAATATATGTGTGTATTCATTGATGTAGATATTTTATTATACCCTGAATATGGTGTATTAAGTTTGTAACAATCCGAGGGAAATATCGGAGACACTATAAAGTATATATTGATCAGCATGACGAGCTGAGTTGATTCAGCTATATTCGACCATCTAGCAGTATAAACGCGCACTAGTCCTTAAGCTTTTGAGTTATCAATCTGAAATTTCGCACATATCATTTTCTTGACAAGAAGCTTCTCATTTGTCGGACTCGTCAATATCGGACAGCTATAGCATATAGCTGCCATACAAAGTGATCAATCAAATCGCTGTGCTTGTATGGAAAACTTTTTTATTTGTTGAGCTATCTTTACAAGAGTTTGCACGCATTATTGTTTAAAGTTATTATACAATCTCCCAAGAAATTGCTCAGATCGGACTACTATAGGATATAGCTGCCATACAAACTAATCGATCAAAATTAAATGCATATATGGAAAACTTTTTTATTTGACAAGATATCTTGACAAAATTTGGCATGGAATATTAGTCAAAGCAGCGCCACAACCTCTGAATAAATTACTCAGATCGGTTCATTATAACATACAGCTGTCATACAAACTGATTGAAAAAAAATTAAAATTTTGTATTTATCATTTCTATGTTATGAACAATAAACCTGTGTAGGGTATTATTCATTACTTTTGTGTTGTTGTACTTAGTCATGTCTGTATTGTTACTGCTTGCAGTACAAAAAGTCGCACAAATATTTACAAATAAATAGTGACACAGAAACACAGTTTCCAAAAACTCAAACCAATGTAACAATATATATATGTATATCTTTATTTATTTATGTATATTTATATGTAAGCGTTTGTGTTTATTTGTTGCAATCGCCAAAGCATGAAAATCACATCAACTATGCTACTGCTGTTCAATAAATTAGCACAGCAAAAATGAGACCAAATAAAGCATTGTCACAATTGAGCTGCAAGTGAACCATATACATACATACATATGTACACAGTTAAACATAACTGTATGTGCATGTGAGAAGGGGCGCATAAATGCTGTTAGCTTCTTTGTTTGCATCCGCCAGACATGCAAAATCAATTGTAACTAGTTCAAAAGTATATTTCACTCCACTTAATAGCCGTTTAACAGGCACATGGAAATTAAAGAAAAAAAAAGCATAAAACCAGTGCCGCGCACATACGGCAGCTACTTGTTCGACGACCTGCTTATTCATGCCTAGAAATACACGCTTACTAAGTGCAGATATCACACACATCAAGCAGAAGCAGGTAGTTGCGGGCAGCACGCGAAACATAACGCGGCCACTAACTTGTAAAGTGCTCGAAACACACTTATAACTAGACCTAACATACACTACATCAACTCTGCATGTGTGTGTGTGTTCGTGTCTGCTCGTGAGCCGCATAAGTTTGCCAATAATACGTATAAAAAAGTGCCGGCATTTTCAAGGTTCAATTTTTTCCTACTTCAATTGCCACTAACACGAGTTACTTGTTGTTCTTGATTTTTTTTCTCGCGTTTTTCTTAATTTTTATTATTTTTTTTTGCGTTTGAAGTGAACACGTTTCTGTTTGAGCGCATTTTGTTAGCGTTTTTATTGTGATTTTTTATTGTTGCCAGTTACTAAGTTTGTCGTTTTTGATGTCGGCATAAAGTGTGAATGATTGATTTGAATGAAGCCGGTTTCTCTACAATAGTTGTACAGCATAAGAACAAGTCGTAATGGTGTTTTATGCCCAAGTAACAATAAACCTAAAATTCGCACACGTTGGCGACGACAAGTGGTGCACTTGTTGCCGGTTAAATGTGGCTGACTTAGTGACAAACTAGTTGCGGCGACCGGCGTTTACACGCTACGTTAATTAAGCGGTCAGTCACAGGGGCAGTGAGTGACTGTTACAGTCGATTAGTTAAGGGGTTTCACAATTTAGTTGAGAAGCCTAGCGTTTTAGCTACAAAGTCAGTCAATTATTATTTTACGTAATTTCTCAGGCTTAAGTCGGTTAATTATTTTGTAAATCATTTTTTTTAAGTCATTTAGATGTATGTATTTGTGTATATTTGGGCGACAAATTTGCTAAGTAATCAATTGATTTACTTTCAAAGTCAAAAAATTTTTAATCAATATACATAAGTCATTTTTCAATGTATTTGTTTCCGACTAATTAGTTATGAAGTCATTTCATTATGACTAATGTGTTAAGCAGTCAATTGATTTAACTTCATAGGCAAAATTTTAGCGAAGTAAAAAAGTTTTAATCAATATAAGTCATTTTTGAACGTACCTGTTCCCGACTAATTAGTTATGAAGTCATTTTATCGCTTAGATGAATAATTTAATCTCTTAATTATGTATGGCAGTTAGTTATAAACCCACTTAGTAAAACTACTAAATGTTTGAATTTTAATGCGCTCATGCTATTCATTTTTTGAGTATACGCTCTTGAAAAAAACTGAGATTTAGTTCTTAAAATGTGAGTTTAATTCATAAAGTCACTTAGTCAATTGACTACTGAATAAATTTTATTTTCAGTAATGCAAATAGTTAATTAAATATAATTTTAGAAATAACTCAGTCAGTCATTTGTTGATTGAAGTCATTCACAGTTAATTTGTATTAATCAATTGGTCATTAAATACTTCAACAATCCCAGACACGTCAGTCAGTAAGAGAATCAGATTAAGATTAAGTGATTAAAAATCATCTACAGTCAGTTAATTAATCAGTTTTTAGTCCAATTAGTCTCTTAATTACATTTTCGAAATTTTGTCATCAGTATTTAATTTACAGAAAAAATTCATAATTAATTAACTAATATACTGCAATTTAGTCATTTATTTAAAGAATGTTTTATGCGATGATTAATCAATTAAGAAAACAAACATAAAACATTTTTTATTAAGGTTAGTTTTCTTAATTGATTAATCATCGCTTTAAACATTTTTTAAATAAATGACTAAATTGCAGTATATTAGTTAATTAATCAGTGTATGTCTTCTATGAGTAAATTAACTACTTTGCAGATTCTCTAAATTAATTCTTAAAAATTATTTAAGTCATTTAGCAAAAGTAATTTTAATGTATACTTAATAAAAGCACATTGAAATTATTTATGTAATTCACAAGTTTTATAATTAAATAGTCAGTCAATTAGTCAGTCACTTAATCTCTAAGTGACTTAGCAACTATGATTTTCTGAATATGTTATGAAATAAATCGGTTAGTCACTAAAAATCTCTTGTGACAGCACTTCCCCCAAATAGGTGTGCGTGTAATTGATTTGCAATCAAAAAAGTCTATTGTCACGTCCTATCTTAAGTTCTTTTTTCCTCAATTTCGGTTGTCAAGTTGAATTTTTGGCAATTTAGCTATTAACAAAAATGATAACTTATTTGTATTGAAGGCGAAATATTAAAAAAAATCCATTAAATTGTTCTTACAAAAGCTTTTATCTTCACCACTGGTGCGTGGGTAGTTAATGATTATTTGTAGTGGTTGAATGACACTTGCAAAATATCAATTATGCGCTTAGACAATAGATTTCATCATCTTTTGAAAGATAATGGCACTTACCAAATATTTAATGAGTCTATTTGCAAAATTTAATATCGAAAGTAATACATCAACTATTAGCAAAAATACAAAGAAAAAATCAATGCTTTAATGACAGGCAACATGACAACTGGGTAAAAGTTTTGAAGAAATCTTTTAATAGTTAAAGGTGTTTTTTTTTTAATTTGTTATAAAAATATGGATGTTTTTTTTTTAATTTGAAGGAAAAAAAAATTATTTAATAAAAAAATATTAATGAAAAAATTGTAACAAAAAAATATTAAAAATAAAAAGTTAAAAAAAAAATTTTAAAACAATTTTAACAAAAAATATTTTTAATAAAAAATTTTTATTTTTAATTAATTAATTAATTTTTATATATTTTTTTATAAATTTTTTTTTTTATAAAAAACTTGTATAAAGTTAATTTTTATAAACACAATTAATTTTTATGTAATTAATTATTTTCAATTAAAAATTTATTATTTAAAATAAAAAATTTAATTAGTATTTTTAATGTAAAATTTTGTTATATATTTTTTTATAAAAAAATTTTTAATAAAAAACTTGTAATAAAATAAATTTTATAAAAAAAATTAATTTTTTTTGTAATTAATTATTTTTAATTAAAAATTTATTATTATGATAATTAAAAAAAAAATATTTAATTTTATTTAATTCTTTTAGATTTTTTGAATAAGAAATTTTTTTTTTGTAATGATTAAAATATACATTATTAATTAAATATACCTTTTTAGGAAAAAATTATTTGAAATAATGTAAAATTTACAACAAAACTTTCCATTACTTTAAATTAACTTTATTTAGAACTCTTCCTTAAGAAAAATTTTCATAAAAATATTTTCACAAAAAAATATTAAAAAATAATACAATCTTAATGCAAATACCTATTTTAAATAAAAAAAAAATATTAAAAACAAAATAATTTTTAAAAAACTATTTATTTAAATTTCAAGAAATATTTTAAAATTAAAAAAAAATATCATTAATTTTTCATTAATTTTTTCAATTAAAAATTTTATTTTCTAATTTTTCGTAAATTAAGTTTGCTAAATATGCCTCATCTGCTGCATAACTGTGCTATAAACCCAAAAAAACTATAACAATATAATGAGCAGCGAACGTTTCAACAGCATTGAAATAAAATTCATTACAAAAATCCAAAGTCATTCGTATAATGTGCAAAAGCGCGATGTCACAAGTCGCTCTTAAATAACTTTTATTGCACTTTACTAGCCAAGTAACTAACGGTAATTGCAATTAAATGCCAACTTAAGTGATTTGAAGAGTCAAAAGTTGCCTGCAATAATTGCCGCGTAACGGTAACCAGTTAATTGCGTTATAATTTATATAGACACAAATACATACACATATACATATGCATATAAACTTTAAGCTAACGCTATGATTAAATGCATATGCGCAACCTATGTAGAAACACACACACATAAACGCACACTTGAGTGAAATTGCATGCTTGTGCTTGCAGCATATGCGCTTATTTTGTTTTTGTATTTTGTTTTTTTTTTTTTTGTATTTTCTAAGCCACACTAAACTTGCAAAACGGAAATTAATAGCAAACTGAATTACAAAGTGTTATTA
Organism: Bactrocera correcta; assembly: GCA_027475135.1. NCBI lineage: Eukaryota > Metazoa > Arthropoda > Insecta > Diptera > Tephritidae > Bactrocera > Bactrocera correcta. Next base: position 36,765,470 of record CM050323.1, read on the forward strand.
CACTCCGCTTGGCTGTTGGCTGTTGGCGTTTGGTTGAATGGCTTTTTACGCTTTAATGAGCGTGCTAATGGGTAATTGCAACGCCAGCGGGGCATAATGATGTGTGTACGAATGGGTACAGTGTTGCATAGGTACAACAACGGGTACTACATACACATACATACATATATTCTGTGGATACATACATGTCAGTACTATAAACACATATACATACATATGTACATTTATAGCCGCTGAGTGTAAGCCATGCAATTATAACGGTTAACACAGCCGTTAAGCAAAGTTAGCGCAAATAAAATAAAAGTGCACAAGTTTATAGTCAAACTGGCGTTAAATACATTTTTCTTGAAATTTTATAGAAAATTAAATTAAAAGAAATATTTCTGATGTTTTTATATATAGAAATTATAATTTAGAGCTGCAATTTTAATTGTTAAATTTTTAGTTGATGGTGTGCCATGGGCTGGCGAAGTTGTAGAAGTCATTGTAATAAAATAAATTTATAACAACAGCAAGTGTTAAAGCATCAAGTAAATGTGTAGGTGTTATGTATAAAAAATAATATAGAATTTAATATAAAAAAAATTATTAAATAAATTGCATGTAAAAAAATTATTAAAAATATATTTAAAAAAAATATTTTTTTATGTCTTTCGTTTTTTCAACAAACATTATTATTTTTATAATTTCTATTTTATATTTCATAATTATTATTTTAAATTTTTCGTTTCATAATTTATATATTTAAAAAAACAACACATCAAGCAAATACCTATATATAAAATATATGTGTATATAACTACTATAAAAATAATATATATTTGAATGGAAAAAAATCAAATAAATTTTGTGTAAAAAGACTATTAAAAATATATAAAAAAAAAATATTTTTAAATTTTTTTATATTCTTTATTTTGGCTTTCAAAAATATTAATTTTTTTTTTTATAATTTGCTTTTATGTTCCATACTTATTTTTTATATATTATATTTCTTTGGTTTCTTTTTTAAATATTTTATTTTAAATTTCATTATATTATTTATTATGTTATGGTTTTAAATAATTTTTTTTATGTTATTATTATTTATAATTTTAATATTTTAGATTTGGTTAGATTTTTTAGGTTCAAAATACCCATATTTAATTGAATAAAAGTTTTGGCGCCAAAATGTAGACTTCATATTTTTATTTATTTTTCATTTATTTATTTTTTTTTCTCTTAGCTTTATTTTGAATTTTTCTTTACACATATAGATAATTTTTAATTTATACAATTTTTTTTTACATGCCGTAATGTAGACAATAAATATTTTTATAAGTACTTTTTCAATAATAACTTTTTTAATTATTTTTTAGTTTTTTGTTTTATTTAAGTAAATTATTAAAGGTCAAATTTAATTAATTTTTTATTGCATAAAGTTTCAAGTTGCCGAAATGTAGCCAATTTTTTGAAGAATTTTTAAAATATTTGTTAATTGTAATTTATTTTTACCTTTTCGTTTTCATCTGTAAGCTATTTATTTTTAATAAGAATTTTTTTGTAATATATCTTATCATTTATTGTCGTCTTGTTACTTAAAATTTCTCCTGTGTAAACTTTATTGAAACTCACTTTACTACGGCGTACGCGGCGTATGCGCAACATATTTGCCAACTGTCGCCAACCATTTAATTGGCGTTAAAATAAGTGTACATTTCAATTGAAACGAGCTATACAAAGTAATTGAACGTTGCGTAAATGAAATAAGCTGATATTTTTGCATTTTTGGTTTATTTCCTAAACTCATTATGTAAAAGTCAAAACAGCTGTAAAGGCAGCGCATGTGTGAAAGTGAAAAAATTAAAAAAACTGACTTTAAATAGAAAAAGTTCCCAAACCGACTAGCAGATGAGCCCCTTAATTTTTATTACTTCTTCCAACCACTTCATATAGTGCTGGGTATTACCCAAGATATTGGTACTCCAACTGGTCGTAGGGAATTCCTTCACTTGAAGCACTCATACAAAATTTTGCCATATCATTAGCTATCCAAAATGAGCGCACGATTTGTTATAAGCTCTCATCTCAATAGCTAGCTCGCAGTAACTTGAGTAGCGCTTTTGCTAAATTGATAGACGAGCACTTACTCCAGGCATGTGATGTTGACAAAACTCACCAAAAATTGTTGCACACTGCGAATTGTATTTAGAAATAAATGCGCTCTATTACTCATTAGCAACTGAAAAGCGCGCAATAAAAATTTATAATTACAATTTTCATACATTTAAGCGTACAAATGTGTGATTGGGTGCTTGTATTTCGCGCACTAATTGCGCGCACTTGAGCAAGCGAGCGCTTGTGACATGCTTAAAGCGGCTTTTGCGCCATAAAAGACGATAAAAATAAAAAACAAATAAAATCAGAAGAAAAAAAAAATGAAAAAAAAGATGCAAAAATATTTAAAAAAAAATTGTAAAATAAAAAAAATTAAACAAAAAATTGTAAAAATAAACAACTTTGAAACAACAAAGCACACAACAAACCGCAAACGCTGTCAAGTGTCACCTTTTAATGGCGTGAATTTATAACTTTCAAGCATACATGGAAGGAAAAAGTTGTGTGCGAGCACAAAGTTAAGCTTGTACGACGTCTCCTTCACCCAAGCAGCTCATTTAAGTGATGAGCAATTATAAATTTTGCTCGAAGGCGCTGCTACTACGCATCTTAATTTATATGCTCTTGGAAGTTTTATGAGATTTTTGATTTAAAGCAGCGGTTTTAAGTATTTAGTATGCATTTTTATATATGTTATGTGAGATTTGTTGTGATTATATACCTATTCTTGGGTATCTGACTATATAATCTGCTGTTAATTACGCGTCACTGAAAGCTAATATAAATTTGAGATAATCATACCTGCTTTTGTCTGCTTTCCTGTATAACTTGTCTTAATTATCTGATAAGCGCATCAGAATGCAAATTTTTCAACGTGAATTTTTGTTTTTTTTTTTGTGCAATTTTTTATTTATTTAAAATGTTGTGTTTATTTTTATTTATAATACTTTTTTAGTTATAAAAATTTATTTATAAATATATTATGATTAAATTTATTACCCTTGCTTTATACAATTTTTTAAATCCTATCAACATTATCCTAAATGTATGCCTCGTTTTAAGATTTGTGTATCATTTCTTCACTTATGTGCAGGATTTATTATAAACAATGCTTAAATTTGATTGAAGATCTAAATAAGATGTTAAGAATTGAAAAGTAAGTCAATAAATTATAGCAGCAACATATAGATAGGCAGTTAGCACAAAAAGTGTTGCCTACAATTAGGCGCGGAAATACAAACTAAGTTCTGATAAACATTTTCTTTTCAGCTTTCAGTTACCATATTGTCCACCCAAATATTTATATATTTGTTTTACAAACTGGTCGCAGCTGTTAAGAAATAAAAAAAAATAATAATCTCAAAAAAAAAAAAAAAAAAAAAAAAAAAATCATTCAAAAGCCTATTCTTATAAAATGACTGATTCATTTGAAAATTCAAAGCAATACCAATCGTAATTAACAAATGGTGCGGCTTTTGATACTTAAATTGCCACAATTTGTATGCGATTTCTACTGATTAATCGCTATTGCCACTTCAAAGTAAGCATCAAAGCATATAAATGCCAGGCCTTGAGTATTTATGAGTCTAGCGGTCATGAGTCATAACAACAAAGGGCACTGATTTTCGTTTTCAATTTCGATTTCGATTTTATATTATTTTTAATTTTTAATTTTTTTCGTTTAATTTGTTGCTCGAGTCGTATAAAAATTGAATAACATTAAAAGTGAAAGCTTTGATGTTAATTTATTTGATAATAAATAATAAAGTTCAATTTTTTTTGTTAGAGTTATTAATTTGTTAATTATTTTGTGGTGCCTAAAGTGCAAAACTTTTCAAAAAAAAAAAAAAAAACAAAAAAAGGGAAAAAGGGAAAAATATTTGATTAAAAATTGAGTTAACTTCTCCAAAAAGAAGATGGAAAATGTTTAACTAAAAATTGAGCTAATTCTATAAAAGGCAATTAGAAAATAAAAAAAATTGTTTCATTCCAACTGTAAAAAACTGCGAATGAGCTACAAAAAATATCTTGACAATCGCTTGTAGGCCGCCACTCAGCGTTCACTGTACGACCTTAGTGCCTACGATAAAGTTAAGCTGCTAAAAACGTTTTTATGAGCCTACTAAATACCCAAATGGGGGTTAGGGCCCACGTGACCCCAATGATAAAGCAGCAGCGGACGTCAAAGTAGACGAAGTAGTAGCCGTTAGAGTCAACTAAAGCGAATTCGAAGTCAACGACTTGCAAATTTACAGCAAAATTGTGTTAAAAATAGACAGAACTGCAAGCGAACAGGCAGACAGACAGGCGGACAGGCACAGACGAAGATAAAGTGCAATAATAGATGTGGAAAAAAGTAATGATTTACTTAGGTGCTTGGGTGCTTGCAAGTATATATGTATATGTGTGTTTATATGGATATATTGTACCGTATCTACGGTTGCTTTGTTGTTGTAGCTTTTATTGCATGGTATATTTAGACTGCAAATATCGCAGCGACTGGCTGGCTGGTCTATACAAATGCAAGTGTGCATAACCATTGACAGCCGGCCGGCCGGCAAATGCAGCCGCTAACAAATTTGAGTGAGTGTATGCCCTGTAGGACATAGAAGAGGTGTTTGGGAAAAAATAAGATTAAATTTGAAATATAAAATTTGTTGAAAAACTAATTGTTAAGTGGAAAGAAAATATTTACATAAAATTTAAATTATTTTTTTTAGATTTTTTGTTTTCAGTTTTTTTGAACAAATTGTTAAAAAATATATAATATATACTTTGTATAATCTTTCTTATTTAAAAAAGTCTTATAAATTTCTTTTTTCCTATCCGGTCTGTAATAGCACATTTTAAGAGATTTACTGTTGAAATATTTGCAAGACACACACGCCAAGCACACATACTTGCGGATGAACGCATCTTCATTGCTTTTGTTTTTTACTGCTTGAAAGCTATTTGCATGGGCGGTCGTGTGCGGCAATAAATGGGAAAATTGCAGGAAATCTCTGTTTAAAAAACAACACAAGCAACAACACAAACAAACAGACAGCTTAGGGCAAGAAAAAACGCAAAGTAGAATGAAGTCAAAGCAAATTGCACTCACTGCCTGAATGCGTGCGTACCAATAGCCACCGGATGAGCAGATTCTGTGTTAACATAGATACGTAGATAGATAGATATTTATACATATATAAATTGTATTGTATATACATAGGTATATATGTAAATATTTGAGGGCGGCTGAAGCAATTGCAGAACGTTTGAAGGTGAATTTTGCAGACATTATTTGGAAAAATTATGTCACATGTATTATACATATGTATATATATATGTATGTTTATTTAATTTTATAAAAAAAATATTTTAGTTGAAAATATATATTTATAAAAAGTTAAAAATTTAGAAATTAGAAATACATGAATTCGACATTAAAATGTATTACTGTAACTAATTGAGCTATTTTTGAGTACTTTTGGGTTTTTTTGGTATTTAAGTTTTATTGGTATAAAAAAAAATTAATTAATTAGTTATTAATATTAAAAATATTATAATTTTTAAATTTTTGTATATAATAATAAATCCTTATTTATTTTTAAAATATTTGCTTTTAATAATTAGATATTTAAAATTTTTTAAAATTTATATTGTAATTTTCTAAATCTTTTTTTGAAAAAATATTTTTTTACATCAAAAAAACTTAAGTTTTTTTTAAAAACAAAAAAATATAATTTATGTTTTCGATTAACAAATTTTTTATTTTTGGGGAATTTGAAATTTAATTTAACAATATTATTTTCAATAAATGTTATTGCAGAGAAAATAATTAATTTAAAAATAAATTTTTCTTGCTAATTTTTACACTTTTTCGAAAATTTTGTGTAGTTAAGCTTTTATTCTGAAAATATAATTTTTTTGCGTTAAAAGACGAAAAAATTTTACTTTTTCTGAAAAAAAAGTTTTAATGGCCAATGGTTTCGTTTTTTTTTATATTTAATCTTTTGTTTTATTATTTCTAACATTTTTATTAAATTTTTTATCAATCAAATTTATTCTTTTTAATTTGTTTAAAAAAGGTTTCTACCATTTATCATTTTTATTATTTTTTTAAATTTAATTAATTTTTTTTTTGTTTAATAAAATTTTGTTTATTTATTTATTTTTTTTATTTATTATACTTATTTATTATTATGTTCTTTTTGCCCATTAACTTCTTTTAATTTAATTTAATTATTTTAATTTATTTATTGTTTCCTTTTAATTTTTTTTATTTTTTTTTGCTTATTTATTATTATTTAATTTTTTTTTTCACTAAAGTCCAATTGTTCTCTACCACATTCCTAACTTAAAATGGCACATTTTTCGCAGTTTGACCTAGTTTTCGAGTTTTGTACACCAAACACTTGGAAAAAGCTGTCAACGAGTTACTAGCTCCACACGACAACTAAGCAAACTAAGCTAAAAATCAATATTGATTTTCGTAATTCAAGTGTAAATAAACTGAAGTGTCTTAAATAAGGCAAATAATTTAGTGTTATACTACGCTTATCGCCTTTTAAACAATTCGCAATTTTTAAAACACACACACGCAATAACAAAGCAAACAGAACATAAAATTGTAAATTAGAGATGCCGTATGATGCAATAAAATAGTCTAATTGCTTGATGTATTATGGAGTATTTAATAAATTAATAATTAAATAATCAAAATTTAGTTTAAAAATGATTTCATATTTTTTCAGAAAATTTAAGGGAAAATAATAATAATAAAATAAAATAAATTTGAGAAATCACAATCACACAAAAGTGTTTAGTGTTATATAATCCAACCAGAATGTGCACAAAAATTTCGCACCAAATGTAAACAAATACATATAGTCACTTCTAATTGCTAATCCCGCTAAAAGTATTTTTCAAAAATTGATTTGTCCGCTACGACGAGCGAAATTCTTATCACTCAAATAATTTCAAAACAAGCGAGTGAATACTAATTTTAAATTGCAACGCAAAATGACAACACACAACAAATGCATACACAGTATTTATGTACATACAAACATATGTTAGTATTTATGTAAGTTTGCATGTCATGGCTTTTTAGTAAACAAAATATTTAAAGTGGTCCGACAAATTCACGTAATTATTTACTATAGACTATATTATGACCAATAATATTTGCGTGCGAAAATAGAACAAATCAGAAAACATTGTGATAGGCGGCAAAAATGTATGTGGATTTTAAATATAAATACGCATTTTCGTTAAAAACTTTTGCTCTACGCTGTAATATAATTCGTTAGCAGCAACAGAACCTTCACATTCAGTATAATATTATGAGCAGCGCTGTTATGGGGTGTCACTGTTATTTACTACAGAGGAGTAATAGCACTTGATTTTAGTATACTTTCTAATGTCATAGATTTTTACAGAAAAATTCGTGAGGAAAAATAGCGTTTCACGAAAAGTGGGCGTGGTGCATCCCATATATGTATAGCCAGTATATTTGTATATGTTAAACTGCTCTGTGCTGTAATTCTTATTCGTTAGCAGCAACAGAGCGTTCCCATTCGGGATGTAATGGACAGCGCTGTTATGAGCTTGTCACTGTTATTTACGCCTATGTAAGTAATAGCAGTTTACTTTGCTATACTTTCTAAGTTACAAATTTTTACAGGAAAATTATGGTTTTTCAAAAAGTGGGCGTGTCGTATTTAATACTTCTAAAGAAATTAAATTAAATTTTTGTTTCTTTATAAATATTCAAATTACTAATACAACTATTCCTGACTTTCAAAAACTTTCTATAATATTAAAAAATTATAAAAATTCATAAAAATATTATCGCTGGCTTTCAAAAACTTTCCATAATATTAAAACAAAATTAATATTCCATAATAACGAAAGCAAAAACAAGACAAATTACAATTAGTTTTTTTAATATTCAAATTACTAAGAAAAGTCTGTCTCCTTCTTCCCAAAAACTTTCCATGATATTTTCAAAAATACTGATAATTACTAGCACGCCAAGTATGATTAGAAGAAAAGGCAGAAAAAAAGTTTTGCAGATACATATTAACTCAGCAAGCAACCGGCTCTGGGAATCGCGTGAGTCAGCAAACGTAAATTACTTAATTTGGTTAAAAACAAAGGTGCTTACAAATTTCGTATTTTCAGTACTATTTTTATACCTTTTTGTTGTTTTTAAGTATTCATTTATTTACTTATTCTTTTTTTTGTTTTTTTCATTGTTATTGGTTTTTTTGCACAGACAAGAAATGTTAAGTATTAGTCATCGTAGAACAGCACGATAATATCTATATAAACAGTTTGTGCGAGCCACGATTTATATGGCCACTTCAAATTGAAATTGAAATATACAAACAACAACAACATACAGGAATTCATGTCAAAGTTATCAACACTTATTTGGCATATGACGAAGTCGGTGAATAATGGCAATGACAGCAGCGCGAGTAGTGATTCTTTCTCAAGAAATAAATCTTACTAACTGCAACTATTAATTTCATTATTAGTTAATATTTATTTTAAAAATGCAAAGGGAAGTAGCTGAAAGTGATATGCACGACTTTGTGAAAGATAAAAAGTTTCGCTGCAAATACAGTGGTGGGCTGACTTCGCTCTAAAGATGAGCATAACTTTATTTATGCCATCAAACGAAATATCTAAGCAATTTATTGCATCTAAACAAATTATTAATGTTATTATGAAAGCAAATAAAAGTGCGCAAGCGTAAGCTGTAGTTCCACGCCCTGTCTGCAGCTTATAGCGCCAAGCTTAGCGGAGTCAAATGTCAAAATATGCTGCTGACGCCACAATTGGCTGCTAAATGATGCGCATAACCGGACCACCAACCCATTCCGGTTTCGCATGACTAGGCGTGCATTTATCGCGTTTTGTGATTTTTGAAATGCAAAAATATTTTTCTGCTGTGGTTTTTCTGTTTGCGGTTTGTGGGCTAGTAGTCTGTGACAAATTGTCAAAGCTCATAAGATTTTTTAGTGGTAGTGACGCATGTTGCTTTTGAGGGTTGGAAGATTTAAAAAATTTCCATTGAAATTTTAGTGAAAGACTAATTTTTATTTTTAGTAATACATCGACTTGTATTTGTATGAAAAACTATTATTTTCTAATTAAAAAAAAAAAAAACAAAATTTCGAAATAATAAGAAACTAAATAATTAAAAATTCATTTTTTTGTATTTATTTTTTTTTATTCAATTTTGGTATTGTTTTCCACTTTTTGTTTTTAATTTTATTATTTAAGTTTTTTTCCACTTAAAATTTTTGTTTTTTTGGGGACTTATAACTATTACTATATATATTATTGGATTTTTTTATATTTTTTTATTTATTTAAATGGATTATTTGTATTAATCATTAAACTTAGTCATTATATTCGTAAATTAAGTCTATAAATTGAGAATATTATATCATAAAATTGTTAAATTATATTTTTTATATGATAGAAATAAAGTTTACGGAAAAACGAAAATTTTATTTTTGAAAATTTTACAATTTTTTTTTTAAATAAAACAAAATCGGCCCACTCCAAGATTAGCAGGGATAGTTGTCAAATTAAAGTTTTTTTTGAGAAAAAAAAAATGGTGAACTTAAAAAAAAAAAAAACGATTATTTTATATAATTGATCGTGTTAAATTTTTTTTTCGTGTATTTTTTCGAAAAGTTCATTCAAAAACAAATTTACAAAAAAGGTCCCCAAAAGTCAATTTCTACCAAAGTTATGGCTATTTAAAAATAGAAAAGCCATTTTTTAGCAAAAAATAGCAAAATTCATAACTTTTTTCAAGTTGGAGAAAAAATTTTGAAAAAATTCTCAAAAATGTTTATGAAAGGGTAGAAAAGGATGGATAAGTTTCAGCAAAATCTAAAGGGGTCGGGTTCAAAAGTGGTCGATTTGGTATGGAATACCCCATATATTGTTCATATTTGAAATTCAATTATGAATTTTTTTCTAAAAATTAATTTTTCTTTAAATTAAATAAAAAAAAAAAAACAAAAAGAAAATAAAGCAAAAAACAATTTAAAAATTGTAGTTTATTATGTAAAATTTATTGTGTTTTTTTTTTTTTAATTTTTTTGTAAATTAGCAGAGAAATTTTAAAATTTTCTTAAATTTTACAAAAATTTACAAAAAAAAAAAAATATTTTTTTTTGGAATTTTTTTATCATAAATTTAAATGATTTTTTTTATATTATATTATATTTAAAAATATAAAAATTGTATCTAAAAAATGTATAAACTATTGTAAAAAATTATGATTTTTTTTTACCAGATATTTCTGTTAAATCATTATTAGCCATAAAATGTAGCCATAACATTTTTGGAAGTATTTTTTTTATTATTTAACTCCCTACTAGTTGTTTTTTAAATAAACAAAATTTATATTTCATTCTTCAAAAACATAGACTCGCGAAAACTGCTCAATATCAATATATTATTAACTCATCAATAGCGAAATAAAAATTATCATGTCAGCTTCACAAAAGCACAACTTTAAATAAATACAATTAAATTAATCACATAAAACTTAAACAAAAAATTAAGCAAAAAGCTGTAATTAATTCCAGCTTCCTTATTAGCATTTTTATCATCTTTATGTTTTGGCACGAATTTTGAATTAATTATAACTCAATTTGATATCAATTAAAGCCACTTCAAACTAGCTACTCGAGTTTGCTAACTACTTCAACACATGCGTGTGAGCAGCCAAACGAGTTTCCCATGTGCACAAGTACGCTGAACTCATACTAAATGCGCGGGCAATAAGTTTCAGTGAAGGAAAAAAGTTGAAATTGCCAGAGAAACTTTTGAAATTAACAAATAAAATTCACAAAAAAATTATAATGCCAAATAAATGGTGAAAGACCGCCGCCAGACAGCCATGCTGCTCCCATAAAACTACATACTTGAAAATAGAAACTATAATTCAACTAAAAAAATATTAAAAGGGGGAAAAAGGCAGCTGATGGGAATGAAAACTGGCAGCCAGTTGTGAAGATGAAAAAACTGGAAACGAGCATTTTGTACGAAAAGTGAAGTGTGAAGCTAACACTTCCTTGTTTTGGCCATGGCTAGACGCGTACGCGGCATTAACATAATTGAGCAATAAAATTATAGCTAATCTGGCGGGTTGTGTTGCATGTTTAGGTTATGTGCACTTAAAGGCAGGGCGGAGATTTGATAGAAATACGGGCAAGCTTGTATGTAGATTTCTATCATAAGTGTGAACACTCACCGCCCAAGTCTTTAAAGTCAATTAAAAAAAAATTGTATATTTTATGCAGACTGTGTCGACAACAACAACAAAAAAAAAAATAGCCATAATTGAGTCAGTAAGATTTATTTTTTCATTTCCTTTTCTTTCCAGCAATAAATGCGTCTCGCCTTTGCGTTGAAGTTTAGTGTTTGCCTTGGCGTATGTGGAACATTTCTCTTCAATGTGTTTCAAAGAGTATGCAAATGCTTTTAACTGCCTATAAGCATTTTCATTTCAACGTTTAATGTTTTTCGCACATTTTCGCTTATTTCTAATAAATTCATAAAATTTCAAAATTAAAAATATTTTGCTTTTAAACATTTATACGCACTTAATTGCCTGCCAAAGCGATTTTCAAATATTTGAGCAATATTTCACACTTATTTCCGCAACGCTTATGATCTGCAGACTCTTTTGAGTTTTGAAAAAAAATCTTCCTTTGCACGTCCTTAATTGCATGGCCGTTGAAAGCTATGCCATTTCCATTCCAGGCATGTTTTATTGCCTTGGCACGTCATAAACGAAATAAGCAAAGTAAAGATAAACATATCTATTTTACAACAGACTATAAGCTTTGTAAATAAGTAGTTTTGAAAGAAAATTTGGAGCAATAAAATGTTGTTGTTGCGTAAAATGATTGCAGCATTAAGCAAATTTCGCCTTAGATGAAATTATAGTGGTGATTTTTGTTGTTGTGGAATTTATTTGTTTATTATTTTTACATTTTTATTTGACTCACCATATTGCTATTTAATGCTAAATTAACAAAATCACTTTTCTCCACACACATGGCGCTATGAGACTTTTTCTAAATATAAACTCACTGGAATGCTGTTTTTCTCATCACAATTGATTTTTATTGCAACAAACAATATACATTGCAAAATTTCAAACGTAGAAATTTGAGTATGCTTATTTTCATATGAATTTATTAACATACAGATGTTATTAAAAAAGTTTAGAATATTTGTTTTTTATGATATGAGAGATTGTATGATAATTGAGTGAAAAATTTTCAGAAAAACTCACTCAATAATTTTTTTGAACTGCATGTATTTTTAAAAACAACTACTCTTTCGTGATTTTCTAGTATTTTTTTGTTGCTGTAAATACAGCATACATTCCGTTCCTACGCAATCTTAGTCACAAAGTAGTTTTAAACTTTACTCAACTGCTGTATCAGTTGAAAAAAGCATAATTTATGCATTACTAATTGTAATATTTATTTAATAACAGTCGAAGAAGCAAAAAAAATGGAGTAAAAACTTTTTGATATTTTGGGCATTTTTTTTTTTACACATTTTGAAAATCACAAAATAAGCGCAGTGAAAAAAAATTGAGTTAAGCTTTTTAAGCGAAAAATTTTCGAGTGAAAAATTTTTCGGGCATGTTTTTTTTTAACACATTTTGAAAATTACAAAATAACGCCAGTGAAAAAAAAAATTGAGTTAAAAATTTTTGAGCGAAAAATTTTCGAGTGAAATATTTGAGTGATATTTTTTTTGTGCATGCTTTTTAAGAAATTTTGAAAATTACGAAATAACGAAAATAATTAAAGGAACATTTTTTGAGCGAAAAATGTTCGAGTGAAAAATTTGAGTGATGCATTTTTTGTGCAGGGTTTTTAACAGATTTCGAAAATTAAGCTTTTCGGTAAGTACTAAACAAAGTTATTGTGGAGACGCTGCATCAACATAGTTTACACTAATTATTTCATAAAAATTACTCAGTTTATACATTAATTTCTTCTCAAACTCTGCGCTGTTGCAGCAATTGAGTTTACTTCAGTACTATTTTTCATACTTCAGCACTATTCTAACAATAATAATATCTTCTATGAAAACTATTTTTAATTGTTTTTTGGACTCACCTTCGGCGCATGAAGATATATACCGGTGACCGTAACAGTAAACCATTTCACGACCCAACCAATCATCAACCGTATATTCGGTTGTACGCTTCTGTGTTGCTGCTGTTGTATTATTATCTTGTCGTTTACTGTTCAAACGCGTTTTACGCTGCTTCTGATTATGTTGCTGTGGCTGTTGTCGATGCGCATGATGATGATGATGTTGCTGATGACGTCCATTTGTTGAAATACCCGAATCGGATGAATCAGTTTTCGCATTTAATTGTGTATTGCTGCTATTCTGCTGTTGCTGTTGTTGTTGTTGATAATATCTTGGGTTACGTATTTGTTGACCAACTCTGCTACCATTACGTTGCACAGTGTCATCTGCAAAGAGCGAAGGCAAAGCAGAGAATTCGAATTAGCATTTTGTGGTAAATGAAACTATGAATGAGCATTGAAACAACAACAACTATGAAAATAGTAAGAAATTAAAAAAAAATATTTTGCTTTTGTTTTAGCTGCTACTATTATGCTTTATTGCGCCATTGTTCGCTAGTTCTAACGGTGATATTTAGAAGAGCAAAATGCAAAGTAGCATAACAAATAAATACAAAATAAAAGGAGACTGATATAAATGCAAAAATGAGCCAATGGTAAAAATATTTGAAATTTCAAATAATGCAAATTATTGTTGTTGGTGACAAAGAATGCTAATACTGCATAGCTAACGGTTAGCGTTAAGATTTCATTAAGCCGGCAGCATCACAAGTTTGCATTGTATTGAATCAAGTTTATAACGAGAAATTCTATGAGCACTTTTTATGACAAGGAATCTGTTTATATATACTACTGTGCCAAAAAAGGTTTAAATTCAAATGTCACATTATTTTTTGGATACAGTAGTATGTTTTTTTTACTTTTATGGGAGCATTAATAAATGTGCATATATGCAATTTTTTTGATTTTTTTTTTTTTGGATTTTTATAAGCAATTTTTTTATCTTTAACTGTATTTCTGTGCTTTTATTAATTTGAAATATTTTTATTATCCAAATGAGTGAGCTTTTTTCTCTCGTCTAGCCTTCGAATTTAACAAGTTTTATCTACAATATTTTACCACTTCATTGAATCGTTTAAAACTGCAACGAACCTTTGCGCTGATAAAACCATTTATTAGGCAATTAAGAGAGTGCAATGACCTTCTAACTTTTTTCTATTGATTCCTCAATATTTTTAGGCTACAAATGTTATATTGTTTGTGTTTTTTTTGCATTATTTTATATCAATACTGGAGATCAATACTGTAGTTATTTTGCTTCAAAGGTTGTGTTTCTGCAATATTTTGTACCAATACTGGCGTAATTATGCGTTTTATATTTGAAATTTAGCCAGTTAGATACTAAAAATCCGAATTGGTAGTAATTAACAAGAAATACGCTCCTAGTTCGTTCACAGGTATCACTCGTCTGTAATTCTGCTCCCGTTTATAATATTTCATAATGACTTGAATTGTGTTCCACAAGTTCAAAGTCGAAAAAACACTCCAAATAATTACCAATATTAAAAGGAATTAATTATTATTAATAAATAAATAAATTAATATTTCGAAAATATTCATCTGCTTATTTTCCATCAATATATTTGACTCAGTTCAACCCAAATAATTTTAAAACAAATTATACTTTTAACGCCTTCTCTATAATCTTTTAACACCTTCTCTAAATTTAAGCTTTATTGCTAAAATATATTATTTTATTGCCCATTAATTTTCCAAATGTGTTGACAATTATATATTATTTGCCTAGTCATAAGCGCCGGCGCTTTAAGCTTTTTCTCCTCGCCGCATTGAAATTAGCGCAATATATCTCCGTCATACCCACTACAGCTAAATTAATTAAATTTTTTTTATCTACTTAAATATGTGGCGCTGCTGTATTGAAGCTCCTAATTTATTGGCTACTTAATATTCATATATTCTCCGTATTTTTTGGAACTTCGGCAAACAAGACTTTTTAACTTCTTTATATCTTCTATGAAAAATGCTTTTGATAAAGATTCTAAATACTTTGCATAAATTTGTTTGGCTACTAGATATTTCTGTGCGTGTCTAAGATTCCGAGAAATTTCTATTATATTTGTTTATTTTACTTAGAGGTGAGTATCAATTTACTAGGGTAAACACTCTGTGCATTCGAACTGAAAAATGTTTAGGTGAAATTTGGTGTTAATGATTTTTTTTTTTTGTAAACCAATTATTTAACCATTCTAAGCTCAAAAATGTGAATTTATCACCAGAAACTCCACAGTTGCATTTCAAGTGCTTTAAAAATTCTCCATCCAGGTCTCTAAGTTAGTAATGTTAAATTACATTTTTCTAGCTCAATTCTCTAGGTCAGTAATGTCATTTCAAATAAGTAGCTATGTTATTTTTTCAATGCTATCTTTTTGCTTAAAGTGCGAAGTCCATTTAAATTTAATTTGGGCGGAAATTGAACTTTTATTTCTTATCAATAATGAATTTCGCAATAACTTTCTTGTTGCCAATTGAATTTTTATAAACTTTTTCAGCTGCCACTCACGCGCTTTAGACGAACAACACGTTTTTGCGCTACTTAAATTATTTTAAAGAGGAAATGAGGTCATACAGGGTGCTATATAGGTATGTTTTATTTCAATAAGCAAAATTGGCTTTCCCAGATTTTTAAATTTTTAAAAATCTATATTGATGACTATATTGTGCATATTTTGCCCATACGCCAAAATGTAGGCAACGATTTGTGTATTAGTACGTCATGTATTGAATTTAATGCTATAAAATTTATTGAGGTGGTCTAAAAATTGTATTTGTTACAAAAAATAATATATTTTTGAAGTGATAAAATTAAAATTTTTTTAAATAAAATTTAGGTTTCTTTTTTTTATTTTAAATGGCATACACCAACATGTAGGCAATACTTTTTTATTTTTGTACTTCTTATATCTGAATATATTATTAATACATTAATCATAATACTTTTTTCGAAAATAATTGAAAAATGTACAAAAATTTTTTTAATCGTTACATTTTACAGGCACCGAAAAGTATATATATTTTTTTAAATTTTGTAATATTTTTGGTTTTTTTGTTTTTCTTCTTCGATTTAAGTAAATTTTGTAGTACAATTATATGTTTTTTTAGAGAATAAATTGTTTTGGCGCCAAAATATAGGCAAAATATTTTCCGATTTTTATTTTTTTTTTAATGTTTTTTTTTTAATTTTTTATATTTTTTTTTTTTTTATTTTTAATTTTTTAAATTATGCTTTTAGTTTTCTTCTTTGATTTAAGTAAATTTCATACTCCAGTTACTTTTTTTATTGTTTAAATTCTTTGGGCGCCAAAATGTAGGCAATTTATTTTTATTATTAATATTTTTTATTCAAAAGTTAATGAAAAATTTTAATGCATTTCTAGTCATGCTCAAAAAGCGCCCTTTACATCATCAACCCATACAGATCTTATGCCAAAAATAGCAAATAATATCAGCTGCTTTTTGGTTTATCTCCCATCACAAATTACTGCCTGAAAACCTAAACACTTCTTATCTTTTCACCTTTCTAAGTACTAAGTGCCAAGTTAAGTTGAGGGTTGAATTTTAGTCGATAAGTTTTTCAGTGTGCGTAACAGGCGCGCAGCAGTCAGCAGTTGGCAGGTGACTAACGCCGCTCGATAACAAACTAAAATGTGCGCAAATATAAGCATGGAAAACAATGACACACACACACTGACACTCCTACAACCATACAGTGCGCCGTTTATGCTTGCCTCTTATCAACTGCCACGATAAGATAAACTCGTAGTAAAGTGAGATACTACGCTTGGCTCTTTTATTATTCTACAAATGTTGTTTTTGCATGTATTTGTTGCTTTTGTTATTATAATCTGCCAAAATAACCAAAGGCGGTTGGGAACAATAATATGATTTTTATGAATTTATGACCGTCATTCGTGGTTATGTATTCCAGCAACATTTACAGGAAGCTCTACAGACCATAAGTCAACATTAACGTCCTATCATATCAGCTGCTCGTGGTGGCTTGCACGCATACGTACAGCTGTGTGTATGTGTAGCAGTATGTATATGTGCGTATATTATTTGCATATAATTACAAGTGTGTATTGTATTAAGCAAAAAGCTTCTGCGTTCTAATTTAATGATAGCGCTTACTTTTCGAAGTTCCCAAAATAAATTAGTGAGTTATTGCGTCGTAGAAAATTACGAGCTGTAATTGTAAAATAACCCAAGAGATATTTGTCAACGCTAACGCCATTGCTCATAGTTATGCTTGTTAACTTCAGGGCGTGAAATATTTTGGAAAAAATAAACAAAAATTAAATAAATAAAAAATTATCAAAAAATAAAAATTATTTAAATAAAACAAAAATATTAAAAAAATTATTAAAATAAAAAGTTTGATAAACCAGCAGCAGCATAGTTTTTTGACGTCAGGAGCGTAGATTATGCCCCAAGTTACAAAACATACAACTATGTACATATTATGTTCTTAGCATATGCTGACGTCTGCTTTGTGTGTGATATGATTTTCATTTATCATTTCCTTGTTTACTGTCGACATTAGCATACTAAGCACACATTAATATTTGTATTGATATTATGATTACCACAAATGGAGTGCTCACGTAAGCGATGCTTACGAAACAGTGCAATTTTGTTAACCCAGCAAACATTTTGTAAAAAAAAAAAATATTTTAAAATAATAAAAAATATGTGTAGAAAATACAAAAATATTAAAATTATATTTTTTTTGTTCAATAAAAAAAAATATGTATAAGACTATTATTTTTAAATAAATTGTTTATTTTTTATTTATTACTATTTTTATTATATTTCTGAGAATTATGTTTCCTTTTTGTTTTTCAAAGAAATATTTTTTTTGTAATTAGTGCTTAAAAAGAATTATAATAAAAGAAGGAAGAAATCAAAAATAAATAAAAATTGGTATTTATTAATTTCTTGCTATAAAAAAATATTTAATATAATTGATTTTTATTGCAAAAACAAAAAAAAAATTTTTTTATCAAGCCTAATTATTAAATTTAGAAAAAAATGAAAATTGGAAAGAAATATATAAAATTGGTATTTATTGATTTTTAGCAATAAAAGGAATTCAAATAAATTCAATATTTATTATAATGATTAGTTTTTATTAATTTTTAATATATTTAATTTTTACTATAATGATTAATTTTAGAATAATTTTAGAAAGAAAGTCGAAATTAATCATAAACTTTATAATAATTGCACTAATAAAAAAAACTATATCTACACTATTAGGCTTTTACAACAATAAAATAAGTATTAAGTGATCATTATTTTTTATAATAATTACGTTAAATTTTGTTTGTTTTTAATAATATAGTTAGTTTTGAAAAGAAGATACATGTATATATGTAAATACATATATATAAATGTTTTAATTTTTAAAAAGTGATTAATGTTAAGCAACTAGTTTAGTAAAAATTATTAGTAAAAAATATAATGAAAATTTTTAAACATTTTATTAACAAACTTTTGTCTGTGTTTTACGAAAAATATTTGAAAAATTTTTTAAAGTAATTTTTGGCTTTGTTTTCTTCTGACTCAATGCTAACAGTTTTGACCTAAATCACCTTAAATTTTTTGCACTATCTACATTAAGTTATATAAGTTTTCAAACATGCGAAAAATTTTACTAAAAACCGATATTGTCCTGAAATTATATGTACTTGACTAGTAAATTGTTTAAAAATTTGCAGAAAATAATAAAATATGTACAAAGCATATTTTTGTTAAAAAAATAATAAAATATTTTTGTCGTAAAAAAATCATTTTGTTCAAAAAATAATTAAATATTTTATTTAAAAGTTCACAAAATATAAAAAAAAATAATAAAATGCATACCATTTTCATTTTTGTTAAAAAATAATTATATAAAAGAACTAAACATTTTTTTTTATTAAAATAAAACATAATTTTTTTTGTTGGAAAAATTGGTTTGCACATTGCCAAAAAATTAATTGCAAATCGAACGAAATCACAAATTATCGTTTAATTATTTTTTGTTATTTTCACATTATGGCATAATTTTTGTTAAATATTTACCTATGACTAGTTTTTATATTTTTATAAGAATATGTTTTGATAAAAAAAAAATTCTTAAAAAATTGTTTCAAAAATGTTTTTATAATATTTTTTACATAAAAAGTTGCTAAAAATTTTTTTATAAAAATACTATTTTTTAATAAATTTAAAAAAATATATACATATTAATTAAAATAAAAAAAAAAATTAATTAAATATTTATTTAATTATTTTTTGTAATTTTTCAACATTATGGCATAATTTTTGTTAAATATTTACCTATGACTAGTTTTTATATTTCTTTATAAGAATATTATTTTTAAAATTGTTTTGATTAAAAAAAAATCTTAAAAAATTGTTTAAAAATCTTTTTATAATATTTTTTTTGCATAAAAAATTGCTAAAATTTTTTTTTTATAAAAATATAATTTTTTTATAAATTTAAAAAGATATATACATATTAATTAAAAAAAAAATTAATAAAATTAATAAAAATTAATAAAATTAATAAAAAATTAATGAAACTATAATAGTAAAATAAAAACAATTAAACAAAGTATAAAGTGCAAATTCCTACGAAATTTAAAACGCATTTCCTTAATTATCTTAATGTCTAAATTTCAAGCATTATATGTAAACTACGTAAATTAAAAAAAAAAAATGGTAATAAAAATAATTGACCACTTACAATTCACAACGAAAGCAAGCATAATTGAACTATTTACAATATCAGACTAATAATCATTCAATCATTTTAAACAGTTTATTGTTGTGCGTTTCAATTATTTTTCCACTCAATTAATTTATGTGCGGCAATTGACAAACACAGTCATGCAAACAACCTTAAATAGGCGGCGCCGTCGTAATTAGGTGCGTATGTGCGGCGCTATTTTTCCGCCTAGCATGCAAGCACTTCCTACTTTTTGATATATTTCCATATCACATACAGACATTTCCATAGTTGCAAACACACATATAGACACATTACACACATATACTGCTACATATGAGTGTAATCATAACGGGTGATTTTTTAAGAGCTTGATAACTTTTTTAAAAAAAAAACGCATAAAATTTGCAAAATCTCATCGGTTCTTTATTTGAAACGTTAGATTGGTTCATGACATTTACTTTTTGAAGATAATTTCATTTAAATGTTGACCGCGGCTGCGTCTTAGGTGGTCCATTCGGAAAGTCCAATTTTGGGCAACTTTTTCGAGCATTTCGGCCGGAATAGCCCGAATTTCTTCGGAAATGTTGTCTTCCAAAGCTGGAATAGTTGCTGGCTTATTTCTGTAGACTTTAGACTTGACGTAGCCCCACAAAAAATAGTCTAAAGGCGTTAAATCGCATGATCTTGGTGGCCAACTTACGGGTCCATTTCTTGAGATGAATTGTTGTCCGAAGTTTTCCCTCAAAATGGCCATAGAATCGCGAGCTGTGTGGCATGTAGCGCCATCTTGTTGAAACCACATGTCAACCAAGTTCAGTTCTTCCATTTTTGGCAACAAAAAGTTTGTTAGCATCGAACGATAGCGATCGCCATTCACCGTAACGTTGCGTCCAACAGCATCTTTGAAAAAATACGGTCCAATGATTCCACCAGCGTACAAACCACACCAAACAGTGCATTTTTCGGGATGCATGGGCAGTTCTTGAACGGCTTCTGGTTGCTCTTCACCCCAAATGCGGCAATTTTGCTTATTTACGTAGCCATTCAACCAGAAATGAGCCTCATCGCTCATCGGACACGGACGCGAAACACATTTCGAACCGAACACTGATTTTGGTAATAAAATTCAATGATTTGCAAGCGTTGCTCGTTAGTAAGTCTATTCATGATGAAATGTCAAAGCATACTGAGCATCTTTCTCTTTGACACCATGTCTGACATCCCACGTGATCTGTCAAATACTACTGCATGAAAATCCTAACCTCAAAAAAATCACCCGTTATAATATACACACACATATAAATATATGTAGACGCATTGGCAGTTAAATAAAATTGTAAAAGGCAAATTCATTAAAATTATGTGAATGTCATCGGTTTGCGGCGCCCACCGCACCAGCGGCGTCTACCACAACACGATGACGCATGTGCCTACGCGCGTCTATTTATTATTTGTTTCAATTTAACAATATTTTGTATTGAAATCTGTACCGCAATCTGCATGCGTAAACAATCAATGCGCTGATATTCGCAATTTCGTATGCGCCAGTGATAACGCCGTTTCCAATAAGTTCCAATAAGGCGAGTGAGTATTGATTACGCAGTGCATGAAATTTTGCTGATTAAATTGCAAGCGCACAAACACACGCACACCCACACACAGTCGTATAGAAATGTACGTCTGCCTTGCTGCAATTAAAATATAAATAGGCTTGCATTGGTCAAACTGGTTTGAGGCGGTTCACAGTGCGCGGGTGAGGAAATAAAAGTCGATACACGCCTACAAAATGACAAATCGCTATAAAAAGGAAAATAATTAAAAACATTTGCGTTTAATGAAATGGTTATCAAAGTATGCAGTGAGTCAGTCGGTCGACATTGTGCTACAATTGTCCGCAATACCGTTATCAATACGAGCGCAACTCGCGGATGTGCAGATAAAAGCTGTTGAGCCCTTTTCGAGTATTAATATTGAAGTGTGATACTTTTTGATGCTTAAAGGGAGTTAAAAGACTAAAGCGGATTAGTGAAATAAGCCAAAAATATTTTTTTAATTTTTTTAAATTTTCAAAATACGTTTTTGAGGTTAAAGAGAAAATTTAAATAAAAATTTATTAAGTCTGCTCAAAGGGAGAAATTTAAGCAACCAAATATTGTTTTAGTTTTATATGTTCTATAAAACTAATTTTTTTTTTTCATTTTATATAGTTTCAGAAATAAATTTATTTCTAATTTTGTTTTTTTGTTTGTTAAGTTTTATGTATTTTAAAAATATTTTTTCCGAAATTTTTCACAAACACCAACAAATTTCATATATTTTCAAAAATATTTTTTTTTTGTAATTTCATATATTTAAGGGGGTATTCTACTCTAGAATATTGAAGAATTTCATTCATATATTTAAAGCTTAGACTCTTAAGAACATATCCTCCAAAGGATTTTTAAAAATTAAAATTATTTTAAGAGCTACAGCTACTTTAGTGACTCAGTACCTAGCCCGTTAGGTAGGTAGACTCACTTTTTAAACGCGTTTTTCTCGAAACTATTTTTTTCCACACGGTACCGGCATTATCTCAAGTTCTATACAACCGGTTCACTTGAAATTTTGTGTGAACCTTTTTTATATAATCCTTTATCGTTCTTATCCATCGTGTTAAAATTTTTGTTTTTAATATTTAAAAAAAATTAAGGAATTTCAAAAAAAAGCGTAAAAAATGATTTTTATTTTCAGGCAGTCGCTATTTTTCAAAAAAAAAAATTTTCGTATTCCCTGATTTAGGAACTATAACAGCATCCTTACTGATTACGAATTTCTTTTAATTGTTTTTCAGACCACCAGGAGAGTCAGGATCAATGTCACCGGGATGCGCCCCCCCCCGCGAATTATTTTAATTTTTAATATTTTTTTGTAAAATTTTTTTTCTGTATTATTAAGATATCAATAAAAAAAAATACCATAATAAAATGGATGGTAAAAATACTTTTGGTTTTTTTTAAATAAAATTCAAAAAACTGCCCAAACTTTGATTTCTAAAGTAGAATACCACCTCAAAAAAATTTTTTCTATTTTTTTCTTTCTTTTTCGAGTAAAATCGTTTTTATTTTTTTTTTCTCTAATTTTTTTTTTTTTCTAATTTTTTTTTTAAGTTTTCGTTAAACTTTTAAAATTGTTTTTTTCATATTTTTCGCAAACTTTTACTTTTAAATTTATATAGTTCAAGTGGCTAGTCTTTGCGTAAATAAAAACTTCGTAGCTAAAGCTGAAAGGATTTCAGTATAATTTTACAACAAAACTTGAATACTCAAGATAACAACAAAGTATTTGTTTCATATAAAAAAGTAATCAGTAACCTGGTAACTTCATGAAAGGGTTGTACTTTTGTAATTAAAAATGACGTATACATTGCCCTAAGCTTTGCAAAACTAAGTGGAAATCCCTTCGAATATATTTTATGGAAATATTCGCTTTCAATTAAAAATGTAATCTACTTTCATGTTCAAGAGTAAGCATGAATTTCTAAATTCCCTGAAAAGATTATATATTTTCAGTACATATTTAGAGTAAAATTACTCTACTTTCCTGTAATATAAAATTTGTACCGAAATCTGTGCTAATTCCTCAATTTTTTATGAAAAGCGCGCTCTTTTTATAGGCCATATAATTTTCCCGGGTAATACACCAATCACCAACGAGGATATGAAAATGCTTTACTTAATGAATTTACACACACTATTTTCATGCAACAATCATTAAAATGCTCACAATATGCTCACAGTTTACAAATTCCCACACTGACAGTGGCGCTGTAGTAAGCATATACAGTCCGTCGTAATAAATATTCATTAAAACCACGCCAGAAGCGAGCTTGTTTATGCAAATCTCGACATTTATTTGCAATTAAAAACTCTTCATATGGACTCGGCGAAATTATTTGCATTGGAAATTTTCAATTAACTCTCGTGCGCTTTTCGAAATGAGAAATGTGTGCAAACAATATGCAATCGTATTTTATCCACACATTTACCGTTTATGCAAAAGCTGACTTGATTTATGGCAGCCGGATGCTGGGCTGGAGGCTTTTAGCATTTCATAACGCTGCATTTCTCTTACTGAAATCCCAGGCTATTTGCTAATTTGCCCATAAATCAGCGTACGCTTTTTGTAAAGAAATGTAAGCAACAAAGTAATAGGACGCTATAAATTAAATGATACCATGTAAAATATTGTGTTGTCGCTTCTTGTAATAGAAACCTTGAAATGTACTATATGCTTTGATGATGAAAATGCCAAAAACTAAAACAAAAATAGATGACACATGTTTTTCTCTTACTTCTGTTCATCAAAATATGTCACTCATTTGAACACAAGGTCGCTCAGAAGTGATAAAAAATATGTACGCTGAGAATTTGTTCATCTTAAGGCATAGTTTTTCAAGTATAAATGAGAAAAAATAATATAAATAGAATAGCAAAAGTAGTTGTGTTTCTTAACAATGCCTACCAAAACTTTGCTTGATCTTCTTCTGAGTTTTCAAATATTAAATATAAATCAAGAACAAATCTTTTTCGAACACACATAGAAAACCCTTGAAAAGTATTAAGTTTTCGCTAAAAAAACATTAATTACTTTATTTTGCACTTTTAGGTATGTGACATCGCTTAAAATAGCCTGAATGTAGGCCTTATTTAATGTAAGTGTGAGACTTTGCTAAGTCCAGCCTGAATTTTGGAAAATATAAAGTTATCTCTAAAAAATTTTTAAATATTTTTTTTAAGACTTTTAGGTGCGTGACTTCGCTTAAAATCGCCTAAATGTAGGCCTTGTTAGATGTTTATTTTATTTCTTAAATTTTTTATAATAAAAATTCACTCAATCTAATTGTTTACAATATGTTTAATTGAAGTTGAAGTCGCTGCTAAACACATCACTTGAAAACGCGTCTCAAAAACTTATTTAATTGGGTGTGTGACTTTGCTAAGTTCAGCCTGAATGTAGGCAGCACTACTTTTACAGCTTGTTTACATATATCTTCTGTTATTTTTAGTTTTCTTTCACAAAAATATATTCAAAAATATTCTCAAAAACATATTTTTGCGACCAAATAGGTTTCATATTTTCAAAACATCGTCATACTTCGTCTATTTATTTATGCATATTTTTAAATCCCCACTAATTGTTTACTAAATATACGCAAATGACGTGCACGTGACGCCTTCCGCTCGTCACTCACGCAATTGCTCACACGAGGTTTGCCAAATATACCTTTTCGTCTTTTTGAAAATATTTTTACTCACATAAAATAAAAAGAAGATTATGCTTAAAGCGGTGGCACAAACAAATAGTAATGATATATGATTTACCAAACTGAAAAAGGAGGCAAACGCATATGCCTGTAGTATACTTGAATATATTATATGTATTTTTAGTCAAACAACAAATACATAATATAAATAAACACAATGAAATATTTATACAATAACCCACTTTTGAGCTAGCTATGTTTCAACACATTTCGCTTTTCACTTTCCATTTTCAGTTTCAATTTCAAAGCGAAACATCAACGTCAACAGAACACAAACATCTGTAAGCTATGCAAAGGCTACAACAACAACAGCAAAGTAGCCAAAAGAATAGCAGCATATAATTATAACAGCAAATAGAATGCAAAATAAAAGTGGCATTCAAGCAGAACGGCAGGGAAGCAGCAATGTATGCGTTTACAGGGGAAAAAGGCGAAAAAAATGCTGTAATACAAGCAAAGTGTTTCTGTGTGTGTGTGCGATATACAGATTCAGATATAAATATAGTTGTGCAGTGATTTGTGAAATGTGCGCTATGAGCTAGCTGTCATTATTAATGAAGCTATTAGCATCAACAGCGGCGGCAGTGTCACAGTTGCTTGGCTGCATTTTCGGCGCACACGGCGTATGAGTAACATAATAGCAAGTGCAGCAGGTGATACATACAGGTATGCGGTGATGTGTTTGAATGGGTGAGTGCGATTTTCGCGTAAATATTTTTATTTTTTGTTGAATATTTATTAAATATTTATTATTATTTTATTTTATTATTATTATTATTTTTTTTTTATTAATATTATTTTTTATTAATATTAATATTATTTTTTATTAATATTATTATTATTTGATTTTATTTGAATGTATTTGAAGGAGTGAGCGCAATTTTTTTTTAATAATTTTATTTTTTAGTAAATTTTTATTATTATTATTATTTTATGGATATTATTTTTTTTTGTTTTTTTTTTCATCATTTTCTTCTCATTTCTGTTTTATATTTATATTTTCAGTGAATTTTTTTATAATTATTATTTTTTTTTAGTTTACTAATATTATTTTTTTTATTATATTAATATTATTTTGTTTTTATTTGATAATCATTTTGCTTTTAATTTTTTTTTTTTAGTTTTTTTAATATTTAATATTTTGTTTATTATTATTTTTTTAATTTTTATTATATTATTTTTGTTTCAGTTTTTCACCAATTTATTTTTATATTTTTTTTTATTGCTGCCTAATAAAACTATTTTTTCATATAATTTTTGTTTTTTAATTTTTTATGTCTGCTCATCTCGTAAATTTGACGAAATTTATGCCAAATATCAAAACTAATCAAGCGTATAGTGCTACATATATTCTTCTAGTGTGATTATATGTTGTATATATATATATAGTGAAAAAGCAACAGTGCTTGTTTGTGTATTTTTATAGTTTGGGGCTACGTATAGGCTGTCGACAGAAATGAAAAGTGATTTGGGTAATTTGTACCGAATGAGTTGAGAGGTAAAAGCACATACATATATTCACAGCTTTAGGCATATAGTATGTGATATATGTATGCATTTATGTAGATATACATATATGAAATTCTAGGCATAGTAAGGAGAGTTGAAATTGAACAGAAAAAAATTAAAATAATAAAAAAAAATTTAAAACAAAATATTTTGAAAACTGAGGACTATTTTTGTAAACAAAAAATTATTGTAAACTATATTATGATTGGAGATTTGGTCACTTTTCAAATTTCATATTAATTTCAACTACATAGTTTTTGAAAAATATTTATAACACCTTCTAGGTTTAAAAGTATAAACAAACTGTGCATTTTTGGAAAAAAAATTTAAAATAAAAAAAATATTATTCGAAATTAAAAAATTAGATAGATATTTTTTTTAAAAACTATTAATCAAATTCAAAAAAAATATAATTTTATTTATTAAAAAAATTGAAGTTATCAATAAATTTTCAGATTTTTACGTTTTATATTCATTTCGGCCAAATAATTATTTTTTGAAAAATATTTTATAACACCTTCTAAAGTTAGGTAAACATTTTTGAGTTTATTTTTGTTAAAAAAATTTTAAATAAATATTATTTTTTATTTTATAAACATTTACTTTTATTTTAAAAAAATGTTTTTGTTTTAACCATTTAAAAAAAAACTATTAAAACTTGTTTTTTGTTAAAAAAAATAATTATTATTAAAATATAAAATTAAATTTTTAATTAAAAATAATAATTTATATTAAAAATTTTATTTTCTTGTTAAAAAAATGGTTAGCCATTTTGAAAAAAAGATCTTAAAAAATATTTATTTACTTGTTATTTTTTTTAATTTTTTTTTTTATGATTAAAAAAAAATTATTAATAAATTTTTTTTATTATATTTTTTTTTTTGGTTATAATTGGTCTGGAACAATTCTTAGAGAAAAACCTTACAATTGTAATTATCACATAACATTAATGTCAATTTTCATATAATTCCAAAATAAACTGAATGTAACCACAACGTGATATCCACTTAAAACCCCCAATAAATGTAAATTACGATAACATACTCTTTTATCTTGCCCACTTTATGTACAGCAACATTTATCACTTGTGGTGTGGTAAATGATTTCAGCTTTTCGCTCACAAGAAATTCATAAAATTATAAATTTGCACCAACCGCGTGATTACATTTCCTTGCAAGCTCCTTATCTGCATATATTTAAAGTTGCAATCAAAGAGTTGCTTAAATATTTCATAAGCTCCCTTTCGAAGATTGTATGGAAGACCACAGACATCACCACAAACGTCAGCAAATTTATGATGAAACATTTATGAAATTCATATTTATAATTAAACCATTTGCATTATTGTTTTTTTTTTTTTTTTTTTTTTTGAATATCGTTCGCTAATTAGCAACTGTTTAAGCAGTCTCAACACGTCTCGCCTTCACTGCGGGGCACTGAACTCTCTTTGTAGCTGCTCATTGTCAAGTGCATTTCAAAATGAGAATTTTCTCTCATTTTTGTCTTTTTTTTTTGTATTGTGTTTCACCCTTTCTGTTTTTTTTTATTCCGCTTACTGGCTTTTATAATGAAGCCACGTGTGCAACGGAATTTATATGCAAGCTGCAAATTTGCATGCAATTCCATTGTAGTAGTAAGTAACTCTAATAAGCTTTTTAAGTTATTTTTTTTTTATCTATTTTCCTGAAGGTTATGCAATCGTTTGTATTATGAAAGTATTTTTTTTAATATAGACAAATGCTTTTGTCAGTTTTTATAAATAGAAAATAATAATTTTTCCTCCAAATCAATAATGTAATTTTAAAGCTCAAGACATTAGTTGCAAGCTAGGTTGAGCAAAAGTTTGATACAAATATTTTTAAAATATTTAGTATTTATAAATGAAAATCATTTAATGAAAGCTTCAAGGATTTGGAGTTGTTTCAAATTGCCTTAGTTCTTCAGCATTTTTTCGAGGTATAAACAGAAAATTTTTTTGACTTTTCATAATTCGAGGCTGAGCTTTCTCTAGCCTAATGAAAGCTTCAGTGGCTTGAAGTTATTATTACTCTTTTTATTTTTTGGCGCTTAAAACATAGTGTGGTTGTTAACTTGAATTGAATGAAAGCTCTCACCATTTAATTACAGCTGAATACAGCTATATTGAATGAAAGCTCTCTCTATTTCAAAAAAGCTTCAGAGACTTAAAATAACTTCACAGTTTTTGTATGATTTTTATTTTTTTATACTTTTTTGAATTAAAGCTCCTTTCACTCAAGGAAAGTTTCAGAAATTAAAACAATGTTTCTTTTATTAAGTTTCTGCTTTTCAAACATTTGTTAAATGAATACTTTTAAGTTATATCGTTGAAAGATCTAAATCACTTCAATATTTCGCAAGAAGGAGTTTATTTTTAATTTGCCATATTTGCTTAAATGAAAGCTCTCTTCATTTAATGAAAGCTCCAGGATATAAAAACTATATTATTTTGCCCATTGTAAATACTTTTATAAAAGTTTCTGCTTTGAAACAAATTCTTAATTGAAAGGTTTAAGTTCTATGAAAGCTCAAATTATTTAAAATTTTTATTAATCACTTTTAAAAGTTTATTAAAACTCAAAATTAAAAAGTTTTATTTTAATTTTCATGAAATAAATGCATTTTATGGTTTTAATTTTCCAAAGTTTCTTAAATGAAAGCTCTTTTCATTTAATAAAAGCTTCAGAATATTAAAAACTACTTTGTTTGCAAATTTAAAAGCTTTTATTAAGTTTCAGCTTTTAAACAAAATTTTAAATGAAAGCTTATAAGTTCTATGAAAGCCCTGAAGCTTTGAAGGATTTTTATTTTTTTTTCTTTTTAATTTTTATGAAATAAATACATTTTTTGATTTTTAATTCCATACTTTTTTTTTTAATGAAAGCTTCGGATAATAAAAGAAATTATTTCCTTATATGAAAGCTTCACGTGTATGTAAATGACTTACTTGCCGTTAGTCATTCCCATACATGAATTTTCTCGGACTCATTTTGCCTTCGGCTGTTCCCACTGTGTTTCCCATAATTTAACTATGCTCCCACCCACATTTCCTCAGAGAAAAACAATGGAAGCAGAAAATATATGCCATTTCTTGCCGAATTAATGGACAAAAGCCAACTTTCTCTTGCAAGAATGTGTGCTGCTTAATAAAGGTTTATGTGCATACATACATACCTACATGTATAATATATGTGTATATCCACATGGCTTCAGTAATGTATATATGTATGTATTTTCATATGAATATGTATTCTATGATATACAAAGCTTATATATAATATGTATATATGTACATATGTATGAATTATTTCAAAATCACTTGCATTGCGCAAATCCGTTGAAAAACAAAAACAGCACCAATAATTAAAACGAAAAAAAAAAATATTTACAAAATAATAATCACAAAAATTCCACAAATAATTTATGCACATTACTTTGCTTTGAAATTGCTTATTTAAAATGGCTTAAAATGCAGGAAAATATAAATGAGGGAAATATTTGAGAAATCTGGTATTCCTATTAAAGTTAATGTATACCGTTAGCGTTTCTGTGCAGTTTCAAAGTAATTGCTTTCAAGTCATTTAAAGTATGATTAAATAACTGTTGTTTAAATAATATACTTTATAATTGTTTATAAAGCTGGCAACACCAATAACCGCTTATATGACCATATTTGCCTCGTAGTCACGTAAAGGGTGATTTTTTAAGAGCTTGATAACTTTTTTTAAAAAAAAAACGCATAAAATTTGCAAAATCTCATCGGTTCTTTATTTGAAACGTTAGATTGGTTCATGACATTTACTTTTTGAAGATAATTTCATTTAAATGTTGACCGCGGCTGCGTCTTAGGTGGTCCATTCGGAAAGTCCAATTTTGGGCAACTTTTTCGAGCATTTCGGCCGGAATAGCCCGAATTTCTTCGGAAATGTTGTCTTCCAAAGCTGGAATAGTTGCTGGCTTATTTCTGTAGACTTTAGACTTGACGTAGCCCCACAAAAAATAGTCTAAAGGCGTTAAATCGCATGATCTTGGTGGCCAACTTACGGGTCCATTTCTTGAGATGAATTGTTGTCCGAAGTTTTCCCTCAAAATGGCCATAGAATCGCGAGCTGTGTGGCATGTAGCGCCATCTTGTTGAAACCACATGTCAACCAAGTTCAGTTCTTCCATTTTTGGCAACAAAAAGTTTGTTAGCATCGAACGATAGCGATCGCCATTCACCGTAACGTTGCGTCCAACAGCATCTTTGAAAAAATACGGTCCAATGATTCCACCAGCGTACAAACCACACCAAACAGTGCATTTTTCGGGATGCATGGGCAGTTCTTGAACGGCTTCTGGTTGCTCTTCACCCCAAATGCGGCAATTTTGCTTATTTACGTAGCCATTCAACCAGAAATGAGCCTCATCGCTGAACAAAATTTGTCGATAAAAAAGCGGATTTTCTGCCAACTTTTCTAGGGCCCATTCACTGAAAATTCGACGTTGTGGCAGATCGTTCGGCTTCAGTTCTTGCACGAGCTGTATTTTATACGGTTTTACACCAAGATCTTTGCGTAAAATCTTCCATGTGGTCGAATAACACAAACCCAATTGCTGCGAACGGCGACGAATCGACATTTCACGGTCTTCAGCCACACTCTCAGAAACAGACGCAATATTCTCTTCTGTACGCACTGTACGCATTCGTGTGGTTGGTTTAATGTCCAATAAAGTAAACTGAGTGCGAAACTTGGTCACAATCGCATTAATTGTTTGCTCACTTGGTCGATTATGTAGACCATAAATCGGACGTAAAGCGCGAAACACATTTCGAACCGAACACTGATTTTGGTAATAAAATTCAATGATTTGCAAGCGTTGCTCGTTAGTAAGTCTATTCATGATGAAATGTCAAAGCATACTGAGCATCTTTCTCTTTGACACCATGTCTGAAATCCCACGTAATCTGTCAAATACTAATGCATGAAAATCCTAACCTCAAAAAAATCACCCGTTATATATGTATGTACATACTATATGTGTTACCGTTACAAGCGAATGCGATCATTTCTCGGCAACTTCGTTTTCAAAGTAATTTCACATGGCTTTGTTTGCCCATTTTTCTTTGCTTTTGAATTATGTTTTGATTTTCTTTTTTTTCCTTTTTCGTTTGCTCTTAGTTTCTGCAAACTTTTGTGTATTTTTGCAAGTTTTTTTTTGGCTCTCGCTAATGTTCATTTAATCGGCGCAATTTTCGTTGAACTAGGCAATTCGGGTCCTAATTAAAATTGCATTTTTCATTCATTCACGAGTCGCTATGTTTGTATGTATGTTTATTAATGGACAGACAAATTTTCCTGCAGTGGAAAGTCAGCAAACAAGTCCAAATGGAATTACTCGTGTAATTAACATTTAATAGCTTGATAAGGTAGAGGTTAGTAGGTATGTTGTTAGTAGATATGTATGTATGTATGTGTTCTTCGACGGTCACTTGGCTAACTTGTGCATTTATTTGCCTAGCATTTTACAACTCAGCTTTATAGGTTAGCTACAGCTCGTATTTTATTTTACTTTCTTTAGCAATAACTTCTAGACTGTAAAAATTGAAATGTATGTATGTCAACTACTGCTTATTGCGCGAATTACTAGAGAAAATGGCGAATGTCAAATTGATAGTTCAAAAGTAATGCGAAAGTCGTAATTTAGTGAACCGGTTGCTGTGGAGTTCATGGTCTCGTTTTCGGCTTACTTGCTTTCTTTTGAGCTATAAAGGACTATATGTACAAAGTTTTAGTGAAAGCTCTAACATTTAAAGGGTGAAAGCTCTTAAGACTTTTGCAGTTTAACATTTTGAAGGTGAAAGCTTTTAAGACTTTTGATAGTGTCACGAAAAATGTGTCATATCTGTGTAATTAAATTAAACATTAAATCGGAGCGACAAAAAGTTGATAATGTGGTAAGAAAGCTTCGTTAGAAGTTCTGCTGGGTGAAAGCTCTTAGAATTTTGAGAGTATTCAAAATTCGTATATCCTTTGAACTATAAAACCATACGTATGTATATATACAAATTTTTAGTGAAAGCTTTGACATTATGTAGGCGAAAGCTCTTAAGACTTTCGAGCGCTTCAAGAAAAGTGTGTCATTTTTATATGATTGTATTAAAGATTACAGACGAGCGATAATAAGTTGATAAAATGGTATGAAAGCTTCGTTAAAAGTTCTGCTGGGTGAAAGCTTTTATAATTTTGATAGTCTCCAAAGAAATGTATACTTTTTGTACAATTATATTAAACATTACAGCTGAAAGACAAAAAATGTATAAAATGGTATAAAAGCTTCGATGAAAATGCTACTGAATGAAAGCTCCTAAGGTCTTTTGAGGCTTAAACAAAATTTTGTCATTTCTATTTACTTATATCAAAGATTACAGCTCAATTTTTAAAAGAGAATGTGCACAAAAGCTTCCAGCTGTAACACAGTGAAAGCTTTATGGAAAGCCACCCTCGAATAAGGTGAAAATATATTAAACTTAATATGAGGAGAAAAAAATTACCGCCTCTTCAACCGTGTATTTATAAATTTCCAACAAGTAAAATATAATTTCAGCTCTGCTCCACTTCCGCATTTAAAATTTCCAAGCACGTCAACTCACTCATCACCGAAATACAAGTTTAATGCTACATTTCAACATTAAACGCATACAAATTAATCTAAAATGTTGGGCGTATAATTTAAGATTTTTATTTGCTTTTAATTCAAAATTTTATTTTCTTTTTGTTTTACTTCAGAGAATATTAAAAAAATATATATTTTCGAGTGGGAAACTTAGTCATATATCACCGCGTGTTGGTGGTTTTCTGTGAAATTTTTCGGCTTCGCTCATAAATCAGCGGTCGCATTGTGGTTTTTATGGGTTTTTGTCCAAATTCAAAAACTAGTGGGCCACAGAAATCATTCAACAGCACAGTGGAAACTCGTTTATTGCTTTTATATTTATATTTAATATTCTTTTTCATGATGATTCTGTACGTGGTTTAGGTGATATTTTGCATTTTACACGCACTTTGTCATAAATTCAAGCTGGTGACCCTCGCCGCGGCGACGTTGCATGAATGCGAAAAATGTGAAATTTTGGTTCCTGCTTGAACACGTAGCTGATTTTCATTCATGTGACAGTGTTGCACGCAAATATGATTATAAATATTCTATATTTATTTTGTGGGTTTTTGTTTTGTATACAAAAGTTGATTTTGAAAAAACAAATTTTAGAAAATTGTGCTTTAGTAATAATTTAGTTTATGAAAATCAAGAAAAGCTTCGAAAGCTCATAAAATATTGAAAAATTTATAGCATTCTAACAAAAATGTATATATTTTTTCTTATTCTATATATATATAGTAAGTTCGAAATTTGAAGTAATTTAAAAAAAACTTCGAAAGCTCCAAAAAGAATTTCTTTATTTAAGTTTATAATTTCCTAACAAAAACACATATGTTTGCTCTTATTCTATTTTATTTTTTAACTAAAATAAATTTTGAAAAAATTTGGGCAAAGCTTCGAAAGCTCGAAACGGAATTTTGAATAAATTTATACGTCCCTAACAAAAAAATACGTTTTTGTTTTCCTTTTCCAAATTAATTTATAATTAAAACGAACTTTCAGAAAAATTGAGAAAAGCTTTAAAAGCTCGACCAAAAATTTGGTTGATATTTTACTTTCTTAACAAAAATATATATATTTTTTTCCTATTCTATATTAATTTTAAATTAAATGAAGATTTGAGCAAAATCGAGAAAGGCTTTGAAAGCTCATAAAAAAAATTTTGTTTACATTTATACAAACAAAAATATTCATTTTTTGCCTATTCTATTTAATTTATAATGCAATAAAAATTTTAGAAAATATTGTTTTAGTAACAGTGTGAACTCTAAGTAGCGCGAAAAGCTTCGAAAGCTCGGACAAGTTTGTTGAAAATAAATTTATGCCTCTCATTATAAATTTATATTGTATTAATTCTTTGAATTTTTTTAATTTTTCCTAATATTTACAGGCCAAACTATTACTAGAGCACCAGCTCCTAAAATTTTGATTTCATTATAAATTAATATAGAAAAATAAAATAAAATTCTTCAAAATGTTGTTTACAAAAATATTTGTTTTCTCACTATATCTTTAGAATTTTAATAGCCTAACATATTTGCTGTTGTTGTATGGAAATTCTTCTTGAATGATCTCCATTGATAAACAACACGGTGGCACAAATGAACAACACTGCGTGGGCGTGTTCTAAATTCAGCCAATTTGTATAATTTTCAAATAATGAAATAGCTGAGACTGCATTCATGATTTCATTTTATACGAAACATTCAACATAGTATGGCCAAATTTAGACATTATTTACTACATTTTAAATTTCGGCATGATTCAGCCAAATGAGTCACTTCTGCATTGACATTATTTTATTGCTCGCCTTGTAAACGTTTCATATGCCATATAAAGTATTTGCTTTTAAATACGCGATGAGCAACTATCAGCTGTCAAACTGCAACAAATGTCACTTTCTTCGTTGACGTACCGCATATTTGCCGTAGCCAGCAATTTCATTCAACCATTCTCTTATGCCCGCCAATTCGCTTGTGTTAAACACGTTGTCCTAGTCGTCTTCATCATTAATTTGAGAGATGATGAAGATTTGCGAACGAAACACGACGTACCAGCTCGTACCTGGCGCCTACGACATAACAAATGAATTTCTTTCGACATTTTTGTTTTGATTTTTTATTATCGATTTCGTTTTATTGCATTTTTTCTAAACAACGCATTTTGTTGTGCTTTGTTTTTGTTTTTGTTTTTTTTTTTGTTGTATACGTAAAGAAGTGGTTACCGGTTACTACCGGACTGCTGAGAGTTGAATGAAACGCCTGCGCAGCCTAGACTGCATTGTTGTTGTTTTCTACATTTTTTATTGTATTTGAATTATGGGTTATTTGAATCGTATTTTGAGTAGAGCGTAAACAGTTTTTAACACTTTATTGTTTTTAATGTGCTTGTTATGTTGTTGTTCGTTCTTTTTTCTGACTCGTGCTTCACATTTTGTATACTTATTGAGTGTTTTTGTTGTTGTTTTTTAATTCTTATTTGGGATTTACAAGTATAATTTTGTTTGATTTTTGTATTTTTTTTTCTCTTTCTCTTGGACTTTGTATTCTATACAATTCTGTTAATTTTATACAGTTATTTTCGATAGATTACTTGAAAACAATAAATCGTCATTATTTGGAGGTTTCTGTGGTTATTTTTGGTGCTAGATATGAAGCGTTTCTCAAAATTATGAAAAAATCTTAAGTTTCTGTAAAATTATTTCTCGGAAATCTTCGGTAAAATTATGACTTAAGTATGCCTGTTAAAACTATACATCTTTAGTTCGATAAATATTATATTTTCCATCTTCAGGAACATATCAAGCCATCCTCAACAGCAACTCTTTTCATTGTAATGTATAAAGGGCTCTGATAGTTTTCTGAATATCTTTAGTGAGAAGCAGATATTGTTTCTCTTGCAGTAAGAAATTATGTGTGAACTATATAAATTTAGAACCACGAATCACTGTGAAAAATATTTTAGAAAAAACAAAAAAAAAAGAATTTTTAAATTTTTTTTTTCTATATATTTTTTTTATCAATCTCCCTCTATAGCTACATAATAATCTTAACCTATAATAATATTAAGTAAAACCAAGACTCATAGCATGACGAAGTAAGCCTCTCAAAACCCTACCACAAAGAAATTTCTCACTCATCAAGTATTACGCTCCATTTAAACATAGTAACTGTAAACTTCGCAAGCAATTCAATAATTTTAAGAATCTCTGAGACTTAACAGAGCATGACAGCAGAAACAGTAAAGCATATATGGAAGTAACAGCAGAAATAAGTCAGAAAAAAGTTACGCTCCGATACAACTTTTGGACATAAATATATATTTTTATATATGGATATACATATACTATACAGAGAGAGGAATTCCAAAAAGAGTCAATGAATTATTGACACAAAAAGCATACACACAGATGTGGTATATAAAAATTATATAAATCAAGCTGATTGAAAACACATGTATACAGTATAATTGCAGAAAGATCATTGGCTTTGAAATGGAATTTATACGCAATTTGTATACTCATGTGCGAGGAAGCGCTTGGCAACACAAGAGCAAGCAAGCATCATTAAGTGACTAATCTTCAGAGAATTGGCGCGCAAAATGCGATGCCAAGCCACGCTATGCTTTATTTCAATGCTTTGGTCCATTAGTGGGTAAAACGGAAAATGCTGAAAATGACTTTGCGAAAACAAAAAAAAAAATAAAATAAAAACAATTATAAAGGTATTAAACGTTGCAAAAAATGCGCATAGAAAGAAGGGAAGTCAACAGTAATTGGCAATAATAAGCGTGGTAGCTTGGTAAGATTAGCTAGTGGAGTGCTAATACTCTTTGCGTTGAGTGAGGTAAGTTGAGGTGCTTCATATGAAATATTTTTTTATATGAGTATGTACGCCACTTTTCAGTGATGAAATAGTTTAGTAAAAAAAATTTAAAAAATCTGTGACAGATGAAATTTGAAAAATTAAACTTAAAAAATAATCTATTTACTTATAGAAAAAATTAAACTAAAAAAATCATAAAATCCCACTGAAGCAAAAATCGATATTTAATTCATAGAAAAACAAAACATTATGCAACAGAAAGAAAAATTTTGATTAATGAAAAAAATTACTCACACCGGTGACTCAAAAAAATTTCCCATATGCGCGTCAAAATTTCTAGCTGCTTAAAAAAACATTAAAATAATCAGCAATCTTAGCATTTAAAACCAATTATTAAAGAATATAATTCTTATCAAAGTTATGTGATTATTGAGGTCTCAACGTACTTGGTACTTTATCATTTTTGACGGGAAGGCACGTCCCTCATAAGCTTAATAGACAAACACTAAATAAAAACCTATAAAAAAATATCACACGGCGGAACCGGCAATAAACATTATTATCACACCGTGAGGTAAATAAAATATTTTATCACCCTAGGTATTAATAAAAATTAGAAAAAAAAAATATTTTTGGTAATAAAATTATTTTCCCAAAGGTAAGTTATATGAGTCACTCTGTTAATAGTATTTTTAAGAGATTAAAGAAATATAATAGCTGTAAAAAAGTGAAGTAAAAAGAGACAAGATGTGAAGAAAAATCAATAAAAAAGTGAAAATGTGTGATACCTACATAATATGAGGAAAGGATATTCTATGAGATTATGACGAAAGCATAAACCACGAAAGCCGTCCTAGAGAAGAAATTACCAACTTATTTTCGCTGTCGTGGTATGATCTTAAACATTAGTGAATCTAGATTTTTATCAACAAAAGTTCTTAAAAATTCAATCCGAGACCAAAAAATTGTTCGAAAAGCTAATAAAAACAAATTTCAAATTTAGAAAAAAATAAAAAAAATTAAAAAATAAAAAAAATTAAAAAAATAAAAAAAAAAATTAAAAAAATCATAAATTAATTACAGAGAAAAACGAGACTGTCGGAAGCAATAATATTGAATACGAAAAACTAATCGAAAAATATCTTCAAAACAAAAACAAAAAATACCCTCAAAACAGTAAAAAAATTACTAAAATCATAAGGTGATTATAGAGGAAAATACGACTGTTGGGTGCTATAATATTACATACGAAAAATTAAGAAAATAATATCGTAAAAACAATACAAAAATTTTTGAAAATCATAAAGTGATTATAGGGAAAACAAGACTGTCAAGAGTAACAATATTGAGCACGAGATATTAAGAGAAAAATATCCTCAAAAGAATAGAAAAAATTATAAAAAAATCATAAAGTGATTATGAAACGAAACTGTCGGGAGCAATAATAATGAATATGAGAAATTAAGGAAAAAAATATCATCAAAACAATACAAAAAAATATTAAAAATCATAAAGCGATTATAGGGAAAACAAGGCTGTCAGAATCAATAATATTGAGCACGAGATATGTATTAAGAGAAAAATATCCTCTAACAAAAATATCCAGAAATGCTGCAAAAAATATTAAAAAATATGGAATAAAAAATCCTGATAAATCAGAAGCCTGCCTTTACTCTCCTCTACTCAGTAAATCTCCGCAAAAATGCCGTTAATTTCTTACTAATATCACCAATAAGTTATTAAGTCATTTCTCATTTTTGTACACCATCAGCGTAGGCTTAAGAAGCTGATAAATTAAATGCCAAAAACTCGTTTCTTTTCGTGGTTAAAGAAAAATAAATAAATATGACGCCAGTAATGACGTGACAATGGCAACATATGGCTGTCACCAGTGCCGAATTAAAGCATGACCAACTGGGCAGCAAAAACGATGACAGCGCCAAGCTGCAGAGCAAAGGTGTAGCACGAACATATGGCGCACCAAGCGTATTAACACTAGTAAATATTGGATAAAAAAACTGACTTGACTGAAAAAATATGCGGAGTTGGGTGTTATTGAAAAAGGTTAAAAATCAGAGTCATATGAGACACACTTGAGTAACTTGAGTCATATATAACGCGGGAGTATTTATTTTACTCAACGCCAACACAAGAAAACATGCGACTAAATATTGATTATGGAAATTATAATGACCTTAAATGTAATATTTTTGGACTTCATATGAAGTATAGCAAGACACTTGTGTGTGTGGATCACATGTGCCATCATTTGTAACTGTCTCCGCCGCGCTGCAAACTGGTTGAGAAAGAAGTGAAAGTTACAAGCGCTTTATTAAGTACACATACACTTTTTTTTACCGAAATTCACCGTTGTACGGTAATGTCAGCGAGTAAGAAGCAAGCAACAAAAACAAAACGCAAAAATCATGAAAATAAAACGTTGATTTAAAATGCATGTAACTAACCGAATGTGCTACTTGAAATGACAATGCAGGCGGTCGAGCATGCGAACAGCAAAACGGGGAAATTGCTTGGAAAGAGAGTTGTTGCCGAATGGCGGTAGTAGCGCAAATACTTATATACACGCACACATATATGTACATGTACAGATGAGCAATCGCTTGGAAAAAATTGGGTTCACAGGCTTTTTTTTCGACGAAAGCAGACATGAAATTCAAGCGTGTTTGAAGAGGAAAGCAAAGCAATATATAAGTATATTTTATGTGGTGGCATCTTGACTTTTATTATACGAGTATGCACATAAATATACATGTACATGGCTGTCTACACATGCGCTTGTGTGCGTAAGCGTAAAGTTGGCAAGCGCCGTCGAGATTAAATCTACAAACGACCGCAACCGCAGAAGAAGAAGCAAAGAAGAGGCATGACGCCACCACCGTTAAAGCTGAAGAAGAGTTGGTTATGTAAAGCGTACAATGTTGGTTAAACGAAAAAGTGAAGAATCAGCAACAACAACAGTACAGCGCTTGCTGTTATGTGATGCCAAAAATGAGGAAGACTGCCGTTAGAGCGTTAATAAGAGTTGCAAGAGAAAGGAGAGGGGGTGAATAATGCATGCTGAAGCTAAAGTTTTGAATAATCTTTTGGAAATTTCTTGGATTGTAGTAAAAAAAAATATTGAAAATATTTCTCCATTTTTAATGATTTTAAAATCTTTTTTTATTTGATTAAACCAAAAAATTGTAAATTGTTTCCCGATTTTACTAAAAAATTAGCATAAAATTAAAAATAATTTTTAGAAATATAACGGAATTGCGGCAAAAAAAAATTAATTAAAAACTTTAAATAATTTTTTTTTTAATTTTACTTCAAAAATGCATATATATATTTTTTTGCGTCTAGTATTTATCTTAAATTAATTTAAAAAACCCAACGGATTTTTTCCTAAATTGGATGTTTAACAAAAACGCATAAATTATTTTTAAAATATAACGGATTTTTTTTTTCATTTTACTTAAAAGAATAAAACAATGCCTTAATTAGTAAATTTAAATTTTTTTTAGTTTTGAATTTTTTGTTTAATTTTTCGTCAATTTTACTTAAAAAAATTTATAAATTAATTTAAGAAAATTCAACCGATTTTTTCATTTTGCACAAAAAAAAGTATTTCAGTGACTTAAAAAAATGCAACTAATTTTTGCCACAATATTTATTATATTAATTTTTAAGATACAAAATTTATTTAAGTCGAAAATATATTCAAAAATGAAGAAAATTTCTATCCATTTTATTAAAATTTAAAATTAATATATTTGGTAAAAATTAAAAACAATTTTTTTGAAAGAAAATGGAGAAAAATTTATTGAGTTTTTGAAAATATTAAAAATAATTTGTTTTGATTTTTTTTATAAAATTTAAAATTAATATATTTCTTAAAAATTAAAAGAAAAAAATATTTTCAAAAAGAAATGTGTTTTCTTTTTCATTTAAACAAATACATTAATTTTAAATTTTATAAAAAAAAAAAAAAATTAAAAATATTAAAAGGTATTTGTTTGAAAATTCAACAAGTTTGTCTCCTTTTTATTTCAAAAGATACATATGTTATTTTCAAAAATAATTTTTATTCAATTTTTAAGAAATATGTTAATTTTAAATTTTATAAAAAAAATTCACTAAATTTTGTTTTTTTACTATTTTCAAAAGCTCAACAAATTTTTCCCCATTTTCTTTCAATAGATGCATAAATTATTTTCAAAAGAAATAAACTTTTTTAATTTTTAACAAATATTAATTTTAAATTTTATAAAAACAATTATTTTTGAATAAATGCCAATTATTATGATTTATAGCAGATGTTTTACTCAAAGGCAAGTTGTTTTGAGCATTAAAATTGTTCCACATCACTTTTAATTTCACTTAATTGAGAAATTTTTCAGTCCACAGTCTTCACCAATTTTTCAAATACTTCCTACTTTGTTTATCACCACGAAAAATGAAATTTCTCCAAATCAACAAATGCCAATTAGAATTGATTTAACAAATTCCTATGTCAGCATAGGCTAGCAGTCTGTTTTATATCCAACAAATGCTCGCCTGCCGGCCTGCTGCCTACTTTTTATAAGTTAATTAACAGAATGCGAGTGTTGAATGATTTCACATAATTTTTTATTTTTATTTTTTGTTTACCACAGCACAACTAGACTATCGCTTGTATTAAATAGTGTTGTTCTTGAAAATCCGAAAATTTGAAGTTTTTGCTTTATTTTTGTTTTTTATATTTGCTTTTTACAAATCAAAAATTTTTAGTAAATTTTTTTTGTACACATATATTTTTTGGCTATTATTCGTATGTTTTTATTACTTAAGAGTTGTGCGTTCATTTATTTATTTAATAAACTGGCTAATAGGAATTATCAATGTATAAGAAAATAGGTTTTACTGTGGGCTGCCAAGGTTACGCGAAATGTTTATTGTTTGGACAATTGCCACAGACGGTATGTTTTCAATGTTCCAAAAAGCTTTTGTAGGCGCCGAAAACAAATATAGGATTGTTTTTTTGATGTGGGCTTGTCTACGAAAAAGTGAACACAACCTTTGAGTGCTATAAATTTTTGTTTTTTTTGTTGGTTTGTTTTCCTGTAGTACAAAGTTCGTAGTTTATTTTAATTGTTTGCTTCTCCCACTTGTGACCCTATATTGAAAGGTGTATACAGTTCTTATGTTGATGAGCGGATGCTTTCACCTATTATTTGGATTAATATGTCTTAAAAAAATATACTAATTTTTTTGAAAGCTCTAAGGACTGCACCTTTAAAAAATTTAAGCTTTTAAGCTTCACTCGAGTTGAACTCAGTAGCAGACAACTTTTACTTATATGCATTTATATTACTTCAAAAATGTCTATTAATTTCTTTGAAAGCTCTGAAAACTGCAATTTTTAATAACTTAAGCTTTTAAGCTTTTTTTTTTCTTTTCGCAGTTACTTCAGTAGAATTCAGTAGCAGTCAACTTTTACGCTGACTTTAAATTTTGAACTGAGAGCTTTCACCTCTACTATGAATTTTTATATATAAAGTAAAATGGTTTAGTATTGGAAAGCTAATTTTTTCTCATTACTGATAGCAGAGCTTAAGCTCCCATTGTTTTTCTAATCCCTCCAGAAAAATTCATGAAATAACTATTTTTTGAACTCTGAACATTCACTCTTAACTTTATTTATTATATGAAAAGTAGAGAGCTTTCACCTCCGTTATGATTTTTTATCTATAAAGTAAAGCGGTTTAGTATGTGAACGCTAAATCCCTCATCACATTGATCTTTCACTCGATAACTATTTTTTGTAACTCTAAGCTTTCACCTACAACTTTATTTGTTATATGTAAATAAATTGGTTTAGTATTTAAGCGCTAAATTTATTTTCACTGCAAGCTTAGTAGAGCTTTTAAGCTCACATTTTTCCTCTAATTGATTAGTAGTGAGCTTTCACTCTAACACCTCATCTCGAACTTAGAGCTTTATTTTCAAGCTTTTATTACATAAATCTACCGTTTAAGTATGTGAGAACTAACCACTGAAA
The DNA here is from genome assembly GCA_027475135.1 of Bactrocera correcta. Classification (NCBI taxonomy): domain Eukaryota; kingdom Metazoa; phylum Arthropoda; class Insecta; order Diptera; family Tephritidae; genus Bactrocera; species Bactrocera correcta. Next base: position 36,808,836 of record CM050323.1, read on the forward strand.
GGTTAAGGTAACTTATGTGCTTTTCCTAACCTTTCTAGAAAATTTTATTGCCAACGAGCTTTCGCTTTTTATATAATTTTATTCTATGAACTTTCACCTACAATATTATTTTTGTATTTATATGCATTTTAAAAGCATATCTTCTTTCTCCTTCCCCGTTTACGAATCCTCCCAAAAATAAACACTAAGTTTAATATTCACATATAAATGGTTTTAGAAAGTTTGTATGCGGATTCACCAACTTTAACCAATATAATATATTTATAATAAAGATCAAATAGAGATTACGAAATTATATCATCACGACCTTTCACCAAGCGCCCTACTTACTAACAGCTCCAAACAAATATCAATTCAAATATATGCATGACAATATTATGCAAATTTCAAAACCAAAATAAACAAGTCAACTTTTTACATAATCATATTCGAAATGAAGGCGCAAAAAATCAGCAGGTATCAGCACAACGGATTATGCGGTAAATAAAATCATAATAATAAAACATTGGGTCAGCAGGAAAGCTTATAAAAATCAGCGAAAAAAAACAAAATCAAACAAACGTCACACACTTTCTTTCTTGTTGAGAAAGGTCGAAGTGTTAATACTTTAAATACACATATAATATGTACTACAAAACATAAAGCAACAACAAAAATCTTCAAAACATGAATAATCGAAATTCAATATGACAACGCTCAAAGACAAGCGCGCTGAGCTTAAGTTTAAGCTTATTGACTACCGATATACCAAAGATTTCTGTGTGTGTGTCCCTCAAAAGCCATGGAAATTTACTATCTTCACTAGCAGCTACGCCACCAAAAGCTAGAAACAAGTTTAGAGCAAACTTTTATTGGCCAACGAATGTGGAAATGCGCAGAGAAAGGTTGCTTGAAGAGCCCACAACAATAACTACAACAACGTTAGCAACAACAACACCCAACTACTGAAGACGTCCCAGAAAATGAATCCGGTAGCTATATGGTTTTATGCTTGTGCATTGAAGTCATGCCTCTTAATTTCGACGAAATCATGCGATCCCGAAAAATCAAAGCCAACATTGGCCAAAAACAACAAACAACAACAATTCACGAGAAACATAAAAATTTAGCGAAGCGAGGTAACACCAAAGAAACTACAATGGCTTGCTTGCATATGGCCAGTGTTGTCTTACGCGCATAGACTATAAATGGAAAGAAATACAAGTAAAAGGTAAACAGCGAAAAGCAACAAAAAAAAAAAAAAAACATATAAAAAAAAAGTAAATACGATACTAAAAAGCTGAATATAAAAAGCAAATAAACAAAACAAAAGCTGTGAGTGCGGCGAAAACGCTTTCTTTCATTATGCCATGGGCAGGCTGGTGGCCATTTCAATATATATACAATACATATATATATGTTTCTACTTATATACATAAATATATACATGTATAATATGCGCAAGCATGTATCACATGTCTGCGGTCAGCCAACGTTATTTAAGCTCATCACATATCGCTTGTGCACTGCTATAAACACCGCTACTTTCGGCAAGTATTTGACTTCTCAGTGTTTTCAATTCAATTTTTCATTAAAATTTCTTTCGTTTTTTTGATTTTTTGTTTATCATTAATTTTCATTTTCTCTGCGGTTGGCGTGTGCATGATAAATGCTGGGATTTTCTTGATATATGGGTGGGATATGAGTTTGGCGCGCCATAGCGCTCAACAGGCAGTGCAGTGACGCTGCTGGAAGCTTCGCTGTTTTCAAATTGGTGCGCCTCTGCTTGTTTTTAATTAATATCACTTTTTAAGCAGATATTTTCCTTTAAAAATTTATTTATTCAAAAAATTGTGATAATTTCGAAATTTCCTTAGGTTTTAGTACTAAATTTGCAACAACATTTCATAAGTTCTAAAGTAGTACTAAACTCGAAAGTTAAATATATTCTGTGTTTTATTAAGTTTAGGCAATGAAATATTGAAAATTACTGTATTTTCTTAGTTTTTGGTACTAAGTTTGGCCTAAACTTTCCTTAGTTCTAAATTAGTACTACACTCGACTGAAAGAAATATAACTATTTTCTTTATTTTTCAATTGAATTTGAAAAATTTCGGATTTTTTTTTTAATTTTGGTACTAAATTTTCATTAATTCCGAATTAGTACTAAACTCGACGGTTAGAAAGTATATCTTTTTTGCTCAAACTGAGTCAAAACAAATTTTTGAAAATTTTGTAATTTTTTTTAGTACTAACTTTTTACTAAAATTTCCATACTTCGAAATTAGTAGTAAACTCGACTGAAAGAAGTATACATATGTATTTTCTGTTTTTTCAAGTTTAGTCAGTTATGTTTGAAATTTTTCGGATGCTATTTAGTTTCTAGTACCAAATTTTCATTTGTTCCGAACTAGTACTTAACTCGACAGTTAGATTAAGTTATATTTTTTTCGCGTTTTCTCACGTTAAATCACAAAAAACTTGAACTTTTTTTCATTTTTCTTTATTATAGTACTAAATTTGTATTAAAAGTCGTACTAAATGCTTCAAAATAGTACTAAAACGGCTGAATTAGTATTGCAGAATTTTCATTTGCTTTTTGAAAATATTCGGGAATTATCACCATTTGTAAAATATTGCTTAGGATCTTAGTTCTAAAACAGTACTAAAAGCAGAAAATCATTTTTAGAACAATTTTTGTTTTATACAATATCCATATACAAAAAAGTCCGAATATTTAAACTCTATGAATACGAATTAATTTCGTATTGAATAATATTACTAAAAGTAGTACTAAATACTTATAACTGGTACTAAAACGCTTGAAAACATGTTGGCACAGTTTTTTATGTTTAGAAAATTTTAAGCAAATATTAATATATTTCAAATATTTCTCAGAATCTTAGTTCTAAACTAGTACTAAATATCAAAAATAAGTTTAGTGCACTTTTAACGCAATGAAATGTGTGTGAATAAATATAGAAATAAAATTTAGTACAATTTAGTACCATATTTAGAACACTTTTAGTACAATAGTCGAATCATAAAAATTTTTGTACTAAATCTGATAATAAGATCTTGTACTATTTTAACACAATGGTTTAGCAATCCATAAAACCCATTGTACTAAAATCCAAAATTGATATTTAGTACAATTTTAGTACAACAAATAGATATTCGTTCTCCATTTATATGATAATATCTATGTTGTGATGAATATGAGAGTCTTAAGAAAGCTACTAACTTTATAAAAATTTGTACTAAAAAGTATCTCATTTTAAAAGTGCTAAGAATCAGCAACCTTCCATATTGTTGCTAACTAGTTGCATTGAAACTAGTTATAATGCTGCAAGTGAGAGCAAATTTTGTTGCACCAGCGCAACGATTTCCCACAGGGCTTGCGCAGCAAGAGAGCACAATTGTAATTGCAGCTGCAGCGGAAATGGTAATGCGTAGCGCACACACAAACGCATACATATGTATATTTACATATATAAATATATATACATACAGAATTGTATATGCTGCATAGTGTTTATGTGTGTGTAACAAAATGAAAATGAATGAAATCTTTGCGGGAGTCGCACATTATGATGTAAAACAAAAAGCAAAAGAGCAAAAAACAAACACAAAAGGCAATTAGTACTAAGAGGAAGTGAGGTTGAGTGGCTGAGATGTGGGCAGGTGCACTCGCACGATTGAATAACGCCTGGGGAAGCGCTTGAGAAGCATGCGGTGAAATGGAATTTTTTTTGATTTCTTTTGTGTTACCTGCACGCACACACGTGCACGGCGCTCAAAGCAAAGTGACCCATAAAAGGTGATACATGCGCATGCGCACGCCTCGCGCAACGAAAGCTTATAAAAATGTGTGTATAAAATGTTTTCAGCAGCAAAAAGAAATTAATGCATGGAAAATTTTCGTCGTTTGAGAGTTTGGCGTATGTGTGTGTGCTTTTATTGGAAAGCTGTTGGAGTGGCTTAATTAAGGAAAATATTAAATATTCTGTAAAAAATTGCAAAAATAAAGAGTGCGCTTTAAATGTAAATTTTTATGCGCCTACAGTTGCACTCAAACTGTCACTTCCCTTTGCTTATTGCTTGGCCACTTTTTTTTTATTGATTTTTTGTTGCTTTCTGCATTTGTTTGTCCGCATGCACTAAAATAATTATGCGCATGCTACTCTTGTTTCCATGCACGCACGTACCTATGTAGTTCTGTGTGTGCGTATGTGCATGTAATTGCATATTTTTGCATACAAAGTCGCCCCATTTACTTCACTGCCTGCTTACAGCTACTTCACTTGCTTGCACTTCACACACGCACATACACGCGCACACTTGTATGCATATTTATGCATGTGACTCCCTGCCATGCCTGCCAAATGCATTTTAATGCTACCCCACATTGCAGGCATGCATATACATAAGTGAGCTTTTATGTTTGTGTGTGTGTATTTGTGTTTTAGCGTACTTTGCGCATTAATTGTGCGCTGCCGTGGAAGCTTTATTTTGCATGTCTGCACGTAATTTTCAGTGGCCGCATTTAGATATGTGTGTTGCTTTTATTGTTGTAGCACATTTTTGCATGTGCAATTTTTAATGTAATTTTTACCATAATATTTTAGTTATATTATTGCTATTGGTTATATGTGGCGGTATGTTTGCAAATTTATTGCGTTAAAATAATAATTTAATTTTATCTTTTTTAGTTTGTTTTTTTTTTGGAATTTTAAAATTTAATTTTTTTTATTATAAATTAATAAAAAATTTTGAATTGTTTAAAATGTTAAAATTTAATATTCATGTTTTTTATTTAATATTTTTTTTTTTCAATTAAATTTTTTTATTTTTTTTTAATTAATAATTTTTAATATTTTTTTTTTTAATTAAATTATTTTATGAATTTGGTTTTTTTTTTAATTTTTGAAGTAAAAAAAAATTAGTTAAATTTGTTTGGTCAAAATATGGTAATTCTATTTTTATATATTTTTTTATATTTTATATATATTTTTTTCAATTTACAATTTTCTTTGCTTTTATTATATGTGACCTGGTCTACGAAAAGGGGGCTTAGGTGTCAAAAAATCATTTTTTTTTTTTGTTTTATATATATATATATATTTTTTTTTTTGTCACCTAAGCCCCCTTTTCGTAGACCAGGTCACATATTATATATTTATTTAAAAAAAAGCTATTTAATTTTAAAAATAAAAAAGCCAAAACAAAAATTAAATTCCATGCAAAAATATAAAAATTTAAGTTTTATTAATTTTTTTTTTAATTTAATAAAGTCTAAACTAGAATTTAAGCTCATATGCTTTTCAAATTTATATGTAGCTTAAGTCGACTTAAGTCAGTTGAGGCATTTTGAGATTAAGGAAAAATCTGACTAAAATTTCTATTCCTTTTTTAATTACATTTTAAAGCCTTCTAAGCAAAAATATTGCCTGAGATACAATACAGGCTCGAAAGTCCTATAATACCAACAAAATAAGCTATAAAGTCTTAATTGACTTAAGTCAGCTTAGGCAGTTTTAAATTTGAACACAAATATATTTGCAATTGAAATTAATTTTTTTTTATTTTGCTTGTTTTAAATACTGTTTTAGCGAAAAAAATACAAAAAGTTTCGTAACGGTATAAATTTGAAGCATGCAAATAGAGGTTATGTAATTTCTATTATGAATATACTGAAATTGCCACTTGCCGCTTAAAAATTTAATTAATATTAATGAAATGTCAAAGCATTCAGTAGATAATTTGCGAAAATCGTAAATAAAATGAGATAATGAAAATCGGAAGCAAAGCGTAGAACTAAAAAGCACTTAAAAATAATTGAATGTGCAACATATTCGTAACATGAGTATGTGAGAAAAAAATGTATATTTTGTAAAATTTTTGTTGTAACTGTTGATTTTTATATTTAAGCTAATTTTTTAGCTTTGGCTTTGTTTTTTTTTTTAATTTTTTTTTTTTTAGTATTTTTTTTGCCATTTTTTATTATTTTTTTTTAATTTAAAATATAAATTTTTTTGCGAATTTTTTAAAATTCTCTAATTCTACTTGTTTGGTACATTTTTTTAAATTAATTTTTTTTATTGTATTTTTTTTTAATTTTTTAAACAAAAAATTTTTAGTACATTTGTTTTGGTAAATTTTTCAAATTTAATATTTTTTTTTTTAGTTTCATTTTTTTTAAGTATTTAATTTTTGTTTTTTTTTATTTTAAAAATTTATTATGTTTTTTTGTTATTAAATTTTAAAACCTAGAAAACCAAACCAAAAATTTTAGAAGTACGCAAAAATATAAAAATAAAGTTTAAAAATTTACTATTTTTTTTATAATTTTTCTAAAAATTTTCAAAGTAACAAAAACAAATCAAAAATTTTAAAACTCTGCAAAAATATAAATGTTAAAAATTACAAAAAAATTTTACAAAAATAAACTGCCCACAAATTGCAATGAAGCGGCCAAATCACTAAAAAAATGCTTTCAAAGTCTCCACTGCATTATCTTGAAAAATATTTGCGCGCCAACAAATGCCATTTAGAAAGCAAACAACAGTCAAAGCTTTGCCAAAATACGCCGCGGATATTTTTTTTATTTTAGAAAGACAAAAATTAAAAAAATCATTGCAAATATTAAAAATAGCTAAAATGTGCAAATAAATAAATATTTTTAGAAGCTAAGCAAATATTGGTATGTTTATATACACATACATATATAAAATGTTTATATAGACATTGATTTATGTATATGCATTTTATTGCATATAATTAGCTTTTTTGATCAGTAATATTATTAATTAATATTTTTTTGCCTTATTGTGACAATAATTTAATAGTATAAAGTGAATAACATTTCTAAACTATGCAATATGTATAATGCGCCTAATTGTAGGCAACGTTGTATTGAAATCACGCTCAAATTTACCATATACAACAACAAATATTGCCTACACCTAGGCTACATTGAAACTCGTATCGAAATAATGGTGAACAGAATGATGAACAGAATGATGCCAAGGCATTGGAGCCAAGTAGTGTATTAATTCGTAGAAGTTGACAATTTCAGATACAATACATAATTTAGTTTCACAACTAAGCATTTTTTATGAATGTATACCTTAATATATTGGTATAGTTAGCAAACCGACTTTATCAATACAATATGAATTCAAAAAAGTTCCACATCTCCTGATTTGAATTTCACTTAAAAAACATCTTATTTTTTTCAAACTTATTATCTTCACGCTTGTCATTACTCCATGCACACGAATTTCCAAATCAAACAATCATGTTAACTTGTACACTTCGCAGATAAGCTTTGTTGTACGCTCATGTTTTACTACCTTTCCAACAATAGGTAGCGTAACGTCGAAATAAAACTAAGAAACCAACAAAATATGTATAAACACGCGTAGTGCAAACTACAAATGATAGTGTAGCACATAAAATATCAAAAAATCGCGCAAAATTTGTACCGACTGTGCAGTCTACCTCCAGCTGCCTGGCGCTTTGAGTGCGAACACTCAGCCAACGACTACTAAAAAAACACGTAAAAAAATTCCAAAAAAATAAATAGCAAAAACTAAAACATCTGTAGTGCTTATTATATTTAGACAGTGCAAACAATTCAAGGTGATGCCAATCGTAGTTTCTTATCAGGCGTTCGCGTACTTTAGCCGACCGCTTGTGTGCGGTCTGATTTGAATTTCACTATTACGCGAGCATATTTTCGCCGCAGTTAATTCATATTGCTTATCGGGCTCATATTTACGGAAATCACTTGCTAGCAAGCAAACCAGTTCAAAGCGGTTGTGGTGGTTTTTGAAGAACTTTTGAATGATATGACAATTTTCAACCTTTAACAACATTCGAGATTTTCTAAATATATCCATGTGCGTGCAAATAGATAACTGTCAGTTGAATTTCACAATGTGTCGATAGTATTTTATGGAAAATTTGAAATCATCGTGAAGTATGCACTTTTTGGTTTACAAAATCTTTTTTATGAAAAAATCCTGTCATTATCTTAAATAGTATACCCAAGTAAATGCTTGTAGTATATATGTATGCATATTTTCACTTAAAATGCCAAACAATGTATCATCAAAAAATTCGAAATTGATTTTTCTATTGCTTACGATTAACTACATCTTATTACATTTATGTATCATAAAATTTTAAGCTCCCGCTTTCTAATATATACGATATATAACCATTTTATAACCAAAACTCAAATTTTGTGTGAATATGAGTGCTTGCTTTATATCGCTGTTTCCTCACTTATGAACTTATGAAAAGACTACATCATATTACATATATGTGTGTATTATAATTTTTTAAGCTTCCACTGTCCAATATATCCAATATATATCGAATATATAACCAGTTTATAACCAATATGTATAACCACTTTGTAACCAAAACACACTTTTTGTTTCAATATGATTTTTTCCTCACTTGAAAACTTCTGAAAAGTGTTGTTACGTCATTTTGCATTTTTGGTGACGATACTTTTATGGTTACATTGTATTATACTTAGTATCTACTGCTAGATAATTAACGAACTTCTAACTTTAGCTCTATGATTAAAGTTGACAGACGTAAGAGCGTTGTACGTTTGCTCAAAATGACGTAAATAAGAGTCAAAATCGTAGCGTAAATGACGTGTACCACACTCTTACCATATTTGTTAAGCAAATACAAAGCTAAGTGCTAATACTTATACTACAAATAGTGCTGATACTTTAGTCAAATGTAAGTACTTTATCATAAAAATTGGTAGACGTGAAAAAGGATGGCATTCTAGTGAAGCTTAATGGAAAAGTGGTTATGTAATGTGAGTATGCAATAGAATTTAAATAGTAATTTACTTAACACAGCAGTAATTTTTAGTTTGAAATTTATTCTTTTTTTTTTTGTTAAGTGCAACAAGAAATTGTCGCGTAAAAGCTGAGTAAAATCGGTATACACTTTAAATTTTATGATTTTGCAATTTTTTTTTTTTTTTTGAAACATGCACTTTTTACATAAATAACACTATTGAACATTGTAAAGAAATATGTTCATTCGAAGGTAATACAAAAGCATTTTGTTTTTAATAAAAAAAAATTTAATTGTTAGTTTTTGCAAAATTCACTGTTCAGACCAAAGTTTTGTTAATAAAAAAATCATTTAAATAATTTTTTTTTTTTTTTTTTTAATTTATATTTACATAAATAATAATTATTATTTTTTATATTTATGTATGTATCTCTGAGATTAAAATTATTCTAATATTTGTTATCACTTCTTTTATGTGTCACACGTTTGCTTACTCATAATTTTTGTTTGTGTTTCTGTTTCGTTAATTCCCACCGGTTTAGAGAAATGAGGTCTAGGATTTCCCCTAAAATAATTGATGCCGGCACATGTTTTTAAATAGGTTAACTATTTGCGCCAAAAATTGCAAGATAACTAAAGTGGTACAATAATTTTAATTTTTTTATTTAAAGTTGGAACACAATTTTAAATTTTTCAAATATTTAAATTGTTAAAATAAATGTAGCATAATCCTTCTATATATTTTGAAAAATTTAATTGCCTGGTTTGGTCAAAAATGTATATATAATTATAAATATAGGGATAATTAATTAAAAATTAAAAAACAAAATAAAAAAAAAACATAAATAAATAAAATAAAAAATATAAATTTTTTAATACATTTTAGTTTTTATTATTTATTTTAAATATTTTTTTCAATTATTTAAACATTTTCCTTAGTAAAATGAAAATTTTAATATCCAAACATTCAAAATTAGAAATATATGAAAAAAGTGTAAAAAACTAAAAAAATATTAAGAAGTTAATAACATAACTTAAAAACATATAGAAAAAAAATTTAAAAATAAAAAAAAATTTTTAATTTAAAAAAATTTTAAAAATTAAAAAAAAAATTTAATTTAAAAATATTTTAAAAACTAAAAAAAAAAAAACTTAAGGAGACAAATTTGACAAACTTTTACTTTTTAGTAGAAAAAAAAAAATCTTCTTGGGAAAAAAACCCCAAAAGTTTGTTTTCTAAAATATTAAAAAAAATAATACTTTTACATGTTTTTTTTTAACCCAAACTTTTTTTTTATAAAAACTTGTAAAAAATATTATTTTTTTAATATTGTCGAATATTATGTAAATTTTTTTGTGTAAAACAATATATTAAACAACTTGTGGAAAATATCTTCCCATTTATTCTCACTCGTTGTTGTCCCATAGCTAGTATTTGTAGTACTTTTATGATTTCTGCTATTTTTAGCAAGTCACAGGTCATACCGAAAAAATCACTAAAAATTTTTTTACATGCGCACACAAAATTAGCTACGAATTGAAGATTAATTTGATAAAAAAAAAATAATTTTATAAAACAAATTTTATATAAATAAAATAATTTTATAAAAACTTTTTTTTTATCATTATGTCTTAAAATATTAATCTTCGCACTCACTTTTTCTCCATATCCGCCGCAGCACCACCGCCAGCACCAAAACAGCCAAAATTGGTACAGCCAACAGGCTCAGCACCTTGTAATCCATTATATCCAAATGCTCGAACATAGCAACGAAGTAATCCATTTTCACTGCAGTTTTATACACTATTTGCACACACAAATTAACCAAATATCTCTATGTATGTATATTTGTATGATATGTTTGTCGATAACACACTAAAAGTCCACAAAAGAACTAAGAAATCTGCGGCACTACACTTTGAACACGTGAAAGAAAACAGTCCTTTCCGCACGAAGGCGTACGCGCGTTTATTTGCCAATAAGAATGAAATGTCCTGCGACTGTCAGCACTTAATGCTCTACACTTTACACACACACAAACGCGCGCGCGTTTATACACTCAACACCGCTGTGTGTACTTGAAGTCTTTGTACAATTGCTTGCTTGCGCCTTAATACTCTAAACTCTGTGCTTGCGCCTGTATTCGTTGTGTGCGCGAGGACACCAATTTGCATATGAAATGTGCTGCCAACGTGTTCCAACCACCGCTAGTCACGTCACGTAGTACAACGAGCGATTTGTTGTGCGGCGCGTTGCTCAATGGCTTTCGCTTTGCTGCTGTGCTGGTGCAACCACGTGTTGTTCAGTGCTCGCACACCAATACTAATGCACACACAGACACACGCGCGTCTTCGGCGTGGGTTCAATATCCTTTTGTAAGTGGTCGCAGCAGCTCCTTGCTGTTGCCTGGCTGTTTCTTGCGCCTGCTCGCTCTCTTTCTTTTATTATCAACGGCTTCCTGTGCGCCGCGCTGAGTCGTTGTCTATGTAACTCTGCCGCCTGTTTGCCAGATGTGTGCGCCTGCTGCGCGCTGTGGTCTCTGACTGTTATTGTTGTTGTTTTTGACTTTTTTGTTGTCTGCGCACCTTTTGTGTGTATTTGTTGTCTCCTCAGCACTTGTATGTATTTGTTATTGTGATTTTTTTTTCACTTATCCTTACGTGTTGCGCGCTCACTTATACTCACGAGTGCGCTGGAACGCTCGTACAATTGCTTGCTGTACAGGGTGCGCCAATATATTTTGTGTGGAAAAATGTTGTTTTAGTCCTTGCACAACGTTTTTCGCTTTGACACTTTTCCTTTTTTGCTTGTTTTTGCTTGTGTTTGTATTTTTTGTAATTCTGTTTCTGTTTCTATTTCTGTTTGCCTCAGTACTCCTATACCGTTTGACTGTTAGCTGTGTTTGGCTCAATTGTCACATGTGCTTTGGCTTTTACAAAGTTTCTAATATGTTTGTACAGTGTGCGGTTATCGTCAACAATTTGCATGGACTGTCGTAAATGGTTCATTTGGCTGCGCATTGGCAGGACATGCAACTCCATGTTAGATAAATGCACTGCGGGGGGATACAGCTGCGCACTGTTAAGTTCAATAGCGTTGTCACAAATTTTGCTTTTCGCTGCACTTTGCTAAGTTTTAACCGTTATGCGCGCACACATATACACATATGTACTCATACACTTAAAAACTTGTTGCACTTTATTTAAAGAATTTATTTTATTTTATTTTTTTTTTTTTTGTATTTCTCTCTATTGTTCATTTGTTGTTGGCTTCACTGCAAAAAAATATAAATATTTAATTAAAATTATTACAATAAACTTGCAATTGCTTTGTAAGCGCACGTTTTTTCGTACACTGAACGTGTCAAATACGTCAAAGCATTGCTTTTTGTCGTAAAATTATTTCAAATGTCACGAATTTTCATGCGTTTGATAGCGAAATTATGTGATAAATTGTTTGACGTTTATTTTTAGTTTTTTTTTCTGATTTTTTCTGTATTTATTTCAGATTTTTTCGTTTTTTTCCAGATTTTTTTCACATTTTTTTCCAGGTTTTTTTTGTTTTTTTTTTTTAGATTTTTTTTTCGAATTTTTTTTCACATTTTTTTTCACATTTTTTTTCACATTTTTTTTATATAATGGTTTGGTTTTCTATCGAATATTTTTTTCTTTTCTACATTATATGTATTCTCTTCGTCAAATTTTTGTAAATATCGCTTCACTTTATGTGTTTTGAAAGCATTTCCAAACTAACACGTTGTTTACACTCTGTCGAAATGTTCAAAATCTGAAGCGTTTATATATTTTATATTTTTTCAGCGCGCTTTCACGACAAATTATTATTTATAGTGTCACAAATGTCGCGACATTTAACGCTCTGTCAGCGCATATACACTTTTACATACATATATGTATGTATGTATATATGTACTGATTGTTATGTCTTTCTATTTACTTTTGTTTTTGCTTAGTGACAATTTCACGTTTTGTTTCCCTGCATATTTTTGTGAATCGCTGGCGTGTACATATGTATGTGACTTCAAGCGCGTTGAATTTTCACACCCACACGACGTCCAAGCGCACAATGTATTTATATGTGGTATATAGCATATCAACTATTTGGACGCGTTGACAAAGTATTTTCAATTTATTTTTGATTTTGTATAGAATTATTCAGCTATGTTTTTAGTATTGCAGTGCAACAAATATTTTTTATTATTATATTATTGTTTTTGTAATATTTTTATTGTATTTTCTGTAATAAAATTATTATTTAATTATTACTTTTTTTAATTTTTATTTTATTATTGCTTTTTTAATTTTTTGTTTTTTTTTTTTTGGAAAATTTTTATTTTTTTTATATATAATTTTTCTTTTATTTGATGATTGGGGAAAAACTGTTTTTGTTAGTAATTTTAGAATTATTCATTTATTTGTTTAGTGTTGCAGGAAAAAATACATTTTAAAATTAAACTACTTTTATAATATTTTGATATACTTTTTTACTAATTATCTTATATTAAATTCTTCTTAAGAAAATGTTTTTTGTTATATTGTTTCGTAATAAATTTTTCAATATTTTGTTACTTTTTTTTGAAATTTTTTTCTTAAAAAAAAAATATTGCTTTATTTTTGTTTATGTGACTTTTTTATTATATATTTATTAAAAAAAATTTTTGGTTCTTATATTCTTGTGATATTTTTTCAATGCGTAGCTGCTTAATTTAGTTTCAAAAATTTTGCTTATTATAAATTTTTATGTTTATAAACGTTGTAATAGTTTTTATTTTTATAATTTTTGTAATATTTTTTGAAAATATTTTGATAAATTATTTTTTCTTAATATTTTTTATAATTTATGGAAAGTTTTTATGTTTATAATTATTATTTTTTTTAGTTTTGTAATTTTTATTATAATTATAGAAATATTTTTAAATTATATTTTTATAATTTTTTATAAAATTTTATGTTTATTTATTTAAATTTTTTAAATTTTATAATTTTGCTAATATTTTTCGAAATGTTTGTTAAATTATTTTTGTAAAACTTTTACTTTCGTAATTTTTTTAATATTCTGCAATATTATATATACGAATTTTTTATTTTTGAAATTTTTAGAATTTTTTTTTATAATTTTGTTAAATTAAAAAAAAAAAATTATTATATTTTTTTGTAATATTTTTCCAATAATTTGCAATACTATATTTTTGAAGATTTTTTTAAATTTTTTTATAGTTGTTTTTTATAAATTTTGTGATATATTTTGCAATATTTTGTCGTTTTATTTTTAAAAAAGTTTTATTTTTATAATTTTTGTAAAATTTTTCGAAATATTTTGTTAAATATATTTTTTTTTTACTTTGATTTATAAATTTTTTTAGTATTTTTCCAATATTTTGCAATTTATATTTTTGAATTTTTTTTTAATTTTTGTTATTGTTGATTTGTTTTTTGCAATATTTTGTTACGTTATTTCAAAAAAAGTTTTGCTTTTATAATTTTTTATAATATTTTCCCAATTTTTTGCAATATTATATTTTTGAACTTTTTGTTTTAATAATTTTTGTTATATTTTTGGCAATATTCTGTTATTTTATTTTCAAAAAAGTTTTGTATTTATAATTTTTTGTAATATTCTTTAAACATTTTGTCATATATAGCAAATCTTTTTATTAAAATATTTTATTTTTCTTAAAAATATTTTTATTTTTCTTTAAAATTCAATAATTTTGTATTCCAAAAAATTATCCGCGCTTTATATAATTTTACAGATATTTTGCAATAATTTCTGTATTTTTATTTTTACACTTTTCTCACTTGTTAATAACCACTTGCTTGTTTTGTTCGCTCGTTTGTTGCTTTTCAATGTAATTATGGAATATACTTGATTGTCAACAAGCTTTGATTAGCTGTAAGCATGCAAAAATTGACATGCAAATAGCTATTTATATGCAATTAATTTTCAAAAACATTTTTACTTTGTATTTAATTAACATAAATACAATTTGCTTAGCATTTACTTTAATTAGACATATAATTACTTTTAATTTTTTTTTTTTTAATTACTCGTTAACTGTTACACACACTTTAATTATTTTTATTTTCAATATTTTTTCTATATGCAAAATTAACCGCTTGCCAAGTTGTTCGTAACCGCGCGCAAGTGTTAACACTTTGGCCAATTGTACTGAACTAAAAGCGTACGTATAAGCGCCAAGCGTACAAGTATTGCACTGACTGATTTGGGTGTTGAGCAAATGTCGAAAAACAATGATTAAAATCAACGAATGAGTTAGCAGAGCGCCAGAGCAGCCGTTAAGTGGCCCCACGCTGCTGGCATAGCGCGCCAAGCGCCTTCATACTAGCGAGCGCGAGCTTGGAGAGCGCCAGCAAGCATTTCGTAGCGCCAAATGTAGAGCGTGCATAAAGTTTTGCGCATTGGCAAACCGGTTTATACTACGATTTTGGTAAATATTTCAAATTGTGGAGAAAGCTTAATTGGCCTTAAATAAAGTTTTTTTATGATAAATATTGTTTAAAAATAATAAACATTTAAATTAATAAATAATATTTTAAAATAATTATTTCGCTTTAAAAAAATATATATATTTTTTTTTTCAAAATTTAAAAAAGCTGTTAACAGTTACCCAACGCATTGCGCTCCGTTTGCTAA